>NW_021011526.1:863730-1383079 GCF_003987935.1 Bombyx mandarina | reverse complement strand
TTTTTATTGCTTAGATGTGTGGACGAGCTCACAGCCCACCTGGTGTTAAGTGGTTACTGGAGCCCATAGACATCTACAACGTAAATGCGCCACACACCTTGAGATATAGTTCTAAGGTCTCAGTATAGTCACAACGGCTGCCCCACCCTTCAAACCGAAACGCATTACTGCTTCACGGCAGAAATAAGCAGGGCGGTGGTACCTACCCGTGCGGACTTACAAGAGGTCCTACCACCAGTAATTACGCAAATGATAATTTTGCGGGTTTGATTTTTATTGCACGATGTTATTCCTTCACCGTGGAAGTCAATCGTGAACATTTGTTGAGTACGTATTTCATTAGAAAAATTGGTACCCGCCAGCGAGATTCGAACACCAGTGCATCGCTCGATACGAATGCACCGGACGTCTTATCCTTTAGGCCACGATGACTTCAAATTCTACAAATAAATAATACTCAACAATATTTAAAATAAAATAGGCCACGATGACTTCAAATTCTACAAATAAATAATACTCAACAATATTTAAAATAAAATGAGCCAAGAACGTTTATCGATAAAACCTGATAACATTGAAATCTTTTGCACAGCACTAAAACCGCCATGCTTTGTGGTCAGATGACGTCACAGTGGCACAAATTTTTTGTTGACGTTTCATTTCCATAAGTTTCCTACTTCAGTGTAGATTATACACTTAGTATATTACTTTAATATTAATGTTATACTACACTTTACAGTACTTTACACATTTATGTGTTGGTAATATGATGTCCAACAGTCCAACCCTATTATTCAGGTAATTGATTCTAGCGATGTGAACCGATTACAATTTCTGGCTCCGGTTTATTATTTAATACTATTGTATTAAATCAAAATTTTGATGCAAGAAGCATAGTTGGTCCACTGCGTCGTCCAGAAGCCTGCTCCTTCTGGATGTTAGCACGTACCCCGACGTCGAAAACATACGTTCGGAAGGCACAGAAGTTGCTGGGACTGATAGGTATTTAAATGCTATTTTGTTTAAAGGCCTTAAATGAGTATTGCTCATCCAAAAAGTGGCAGCAATTTCGGTTTGGTTTCCTGTGGCGGCTTCAGTCTCAATATACATTCGCACTATATTCACTGCGGCCACCGTGGCGTTCGGAATATCCCGTTTTCGCGAATGCAAAAATCCAGAATACCAGGCTTTTCAAAATTGTTTGTGGTTTCTTCTGGATGCTCCGATTATAAAACGAGAGTTGAAAATTCTTTAAGAAGATTCCCCAGTTCACGACGCACCATCTCTTTTGCAGACAACATGTACTCTGGTTGGCGAATGCCATTTCTGAGTGTTGGGTGCAGATATGTGGATATTTGGGTCACGGTCCTCATTTCGTACGCTAAAAGTCTACCAACCATATTGTGGTTATTGCACTGTAGTTTTTAAATGTAATGCACGGTAATTTGGGTTTGAAACACGGTTTTTTTAGGTACCTTGTATATTTGATCTGGTAGCACTGGTGTGAACTGTGAATGTAATGCCGGCCACTGACATGCGCGCAAATATTCGTACATTGTACGAATGTTTGCGCGCATGTAAAGGGCCGTCAAACATTCATTCGCAAACCTAGCGGCTGTGCAAATGGATTCGCATACTCAATTTGCGAACCCGTTTGCGCTTCCTCCTACACTTGTTTACGAATGTCTCACGAATTTCTCCTCCTTTTTAATTCGTCAATAGAACATTGAAAAGAAAAAGAGTTTTGAATTCTTTCCCAGACATCATTAACAGCCATGCTGTTTTTATGGGATTTCTTTTGATGAAGATACGCTACACAGTAGACGTCATGAACTATGAAAATGGCGATACGTCCGTTACCTTCGCAATCGTCGGCGCAACTGGGCAAGCGAATGTGTGGGAGACTACGCGAAGGTTCGAGGTTCGCGCGCTTTGATGTCTATTAAAAAACCGACACAGCTTGGAAAACCACGAATGCAGCGAAAACTTTGCATAATCATTCGCAAATGTCGTCCTACACTTGCGGGTTTGCGTATTCGTGCGCATGTGAGTGACCGGTGTTACGCGTAATTAAAAACCGGTATTCATAAAAACCGGTGTTTATCGGTATGTATAAAAACCGGTTTTTCTCCGAACCGGCTTACATCCCTAACTGATTCTAAATTTTAGGCGAACCATATTAATACTCATATGAAAGTAAATTTCGTAAATGTAAATAGTATTCTATGTTAAATTACAATTTGCGGCCTTTTCAGAGACTAGAATTTAAATTTCGAAGTCATAATGAAAAAAAATGCGATTTTAACAGATACAACATTATATGAGCACTATAATGATAATTCGTTTTATATAGGTTTAGGTCTTGCAATTTCATCAAGTATCTTCATAGGTTCTAGTTTCATTATAAAAAAGCTAGCGTTGAAAAAGATAATAGCTTCCGGAAATGTAAGAGCTGCAGCAGGAGGCTTCGCGTATTTAAAACAATGGATGTGGTGGCTGGGATTAATAACAAGTAAATGACCTGTTCTCACTAGATTTTTTATTGCTTAGATGTGTGGAGGAGCTCACAGCCCACCTGGTGTTAAGTGGTTACTGGAGCCCATAGACATCTACAACGTAAATGCGCCACACACCGTGAGATGTAGTTCTAAGGTCTCAGTATAGTCACAACGGCTGCCCCACCCTTCAAACCGAAACGCATTACTGCTTCACGGCAGAAATAGGCGGGGCGGTGGTACCTACCCGTGCGGACTCACAAGAGGTCCTACCACCAGTAATTACGCAAATTATAATTTTGCGGATTTCATTTTTATTGCACGATGTTATTCCTTCACCGAGCAAGTCAATCGTGAACATTTGTTGAGTACGTATTTCATTAGAAAAATTGGTACCCGCCAGCGAGATTCGAACACCGTTGCATCGCTCGATACGAATGCACCGGACCTCTTATCCTTTAGGCCACGACGACTTCGGATATTCATCATCAATGACAAAATCAAAGTTTCATATCATAATTATTTTTAGTGAGCATTGGTGAAGCAGCTAATTTGTTAGCATATGCATTTGCTCCAGCTGCATTAGTAACTCCACTTGGTGCCCTGAGTGTCCTGGTAGCTGCTGTGCTTTCTTCAAAGTTTTTAAATGAGAAGTTGAATTTTATGGGGAAGGTGCTTCTTTTTCAAATAAAATTTTCTTACAAGCAAAAAATTTAGTTATTAATTATTGGTACCATACATGCTGGTACTAATTTATTGCCAAAGATGCTAATAATGCCTAAGAATATGTTTACTAGGTATCTGCCAGCCTTGAGATTTTTTTTAGTAAATTTAGTCAAACTATACTTATGAATACATTAAATACTTTTTAATTGTACCAAATCCAGAAAGAAAATTGTAAATAAATCCTTTTTTTTTCAGATTGCCTGTTTTCTATGTATTATTGGATCAATTGTATTTGTTATTCATTCTCCGAAATCAGAAGAAATTAAAAACTTTTCGGAAGTTGTGAATATGCTATGTGAATTTTTATTTATATCATACATGGCAACAGTCCTTCTAATGTGCTTTATAATCAAAATAGTGTTTGTGCCAAAGTTTGGAAATACAAATATTACTTTATACTTATTGCTATGTTCTGCTATTGGGAGTTTGACTGTAGTATTTTGTAAGGCTGTAGCCTTAGGCATAAAAGAATTTGTTACTTCTGGTGTCAATAATCTAGTCAATTTTTATTTTTGGCTTCTCATTGTAAGTGCAATTATATGCATTATGTTACAAATGAATTACTTAAACAAATCCCTAGACATATTTAATACTAGTATTGTAACACCTGTATATTATGTGATGTTCACTGTTTTAGTGATAATTTCATCTGGTATTTTATTTCGAGAATGGGAACANGAATTTGTTACTTCTGGTGTCAATAATCTAGTCAATTTTTATTTTTGGCTTCTCATTGTAAGTGCAATTATATGCATTATGTTACAAATGAATTACTTAAACAAATCCCTAGACATATTTAATACTAGTATTGTAACACCTGTATATTATGTGATGTTCACTGTTTTAGTGATAATTTCATCTGGTATTTTATTTCGAGAATGGGAACACATGACTGCTGAAGATATCTTAGGGTGTGTTTGTGGTTTTTTAATAGTGATGACAGCAATTTTCATGTTAAACGCTTTCAAAGATGTTCAAATATCATTTAAAGACCTAAATTTTAATTTAAGACAAAGAAGAAGCATGGTCAGTAATGATGAAAGGATAGATTCAAATAATTACATCTTAGAAATACCTAGAAACAGGCATATATGACACAATTAATGTTACTGACATAACTTGTTGAATGCCAACATCAGTCATGTACTACAAAAACTGAAGTGTCTAAAGAAAAATAAAACAAATGATACTGAAAATGTTTTTTTTATTATCTCATATGTCCTATTATAGTTTTTTTACTTAAACTACCATGAATGTACATACATTTTTAACAAATAAATAAAGCAAACGTAATACACATTTATCATAACATCAATTTCATAAGAATGAAAGAATATTAGTCTATATATATAAAAATGAATTGCTGTTCGTTAGTCTCGTAAAACTCGAGAAGGGCTGGACAGATTTTACTAATTTTTTTGGATAAGATTTTTGGTCTTGAATTACTTGTGGAAGTCCAGAGAAGGTTTAAAAGGTCGATAAATATGAAAATGCTCGAAATTAAATAAAAATAACAATTTTGTTTTTTCTTTGATGTGTCCCCCGTCGGACGGATTCCTTTTGCTTGTTTTAAGTTTATTTTATACAAAAGTTTAGGTCTTTTGTTTATCGATTGAGGTGCTACAAACTCAGCCGGGTCAGCTAGTTTGACAATAAAAACATTGTTCTCCTTGCTGATAGCTATAATTAAGGAATAAGGGTCAAGTGATAATGTAAGAAATGCATGTTATCTAAATTTGTGTGTTCATTTTTTTTATTGTCTAATTAATAATGCCCTTTCTAATGAACAACAAGCTAATAATAAAATTTACCCAGATAATCAATGAAAATGTGTCAATAATTCACAAAAACCAGAGAAAACAGTATAGTTGAAAGTGTTTTAATTTCATGCAGAACTGAGAACAGTATGATAAATACCTTAAAAGTTTACATTAACTGTAGAAATTCTATAATTAACAAAACTGCCTTTTGAAAAAAATGTGTTCCCTCTTTATCCACCACATAATTTAAGTTCTGTTATATTATTACATTCTTTTTTCAATCTCTCTCTCTTTCTTTCTCTCTGTACACATAATTACTTGAATTGATACAAATAACACCAGCAAGCTAAACAATGAAATCTTTCTTAGAAAAAAGTAGTAAGTTATCACAAGTACACTGTTACAGAATGGTAAATAAAAGTTCTACATATAGGGCAAGTCCTTTGATATCCATATAAACGTCTGCAACATTCAGTGCATAAGCATATATGTCGACAAGGTAAAGTTAAGACACATTTTTGACGCTCTTGACATATAACACATAATGAGTCTGATTGATTAGAAGATGGATCTTCATCAATTTCAAAACTCATATTTCTTGTTTCTATATCTTCACCATTGGCAATTTGAGTTATAATACGTACTTCTGAATTACTAATATAATGTACAATAGCATAATAAAAATAAATTACATTCCTAACCAAAGACCAATAATATATATGTAAATGAGAGAGAATAGATTCCCAATAATGTATTGTTAAACGTGCAATTAAGATACTTATTGTCAAACCTGCAAACGATTGTAAAGGCACATCTGTTAAAAAATTTGTAAAGTTTAATAAATTCATATATGCATCTACTGTAACATTTATAGCAGTATCAAAAGTATACCTTATCATTACTTTAACAAGTTGAGGAAGGTGAACAGGAATAAACGTTAGCATTAACCACACTGTATCTCCCAGGAATATAATACATTTTGAAAATATCAATAGCACTTCACTAAGATTCACAAACACATTTCCAATTGTTTGCACTGTAGTTGTCACTGTTGAAGTTAGTCTAGAGTAAATATCATAATATATCGATGCTATTGTTCTCCCCAAATACAAAAAATGGTCAACAGTTGCATCTTTAAAATTACACACACAGTTTGGCAAATCTTCGGCAAAAGTTGAAAAATTATCTTCATACACAATTTCAAAAAAAAGCTTAATGCTATTTTTCGTTTCTAAAATTGCAGAAGACACGTAAATTAGAAAAAGTAGAATAAATTTGCCAATAAGAGCAGCGAAGTTTACAATATTCTGTATGAGCAATGAAAATAAATTTAGTCCATGAACAACGTAGGTAATCATTTTTTTAGCTTCATTTTAAATTTTACTTTTTGTTATTCTATGAACGAAGCTGCTTTAAAAGTTAACAGTCAATTTTTTTAAGGAATTTTATAACCTGGTAACTAGGAGCTTTCAGTCATGTCTTATTTTAATTTATACTAGATGATGACTAGATTTTTGGCGGGAACGCGAGNAAAATAAATTTAGTCCATGAACAACGTAGGTAATCATTTTTTTAGCTTCATTTTAAATTTTACTTTTTGTTATTCTATGAACGAAGCTGCTTTAAAAGTTAACAGTCAATTTTTTTAAGGAATTTTATAACCTGGTAACTAGGAGCTTTCAGTCATGTCTTATTTTAATTTATACTAGATGATGACTAGATTTTTGGCGGGAACGCGAGGAGTTAAGTTGTGTGATTTGTTTTATTTTGCCTAATTAGTGTTTCTTCAGGTTTAAATGTCTAATAACGGTGGTTTATTAACTCTTTAGTATCTTTGAATGTGCACAAATGTGGGAAAATGAAACAAAGCCGCTGAACGTAATTTCTCGGAATCCTCCGGAAATTACCACCATTTTACTGAGATTATACTTCATCCCACATCATCTCATCTCATTTCATGCCATGTTTCATTATAATCAACTTCATTTCATTTCATGATATGATTTTTCATTTATAAAAGTTATCATTAAAATTAGACTTGACCTAAGGGTCTTAGTTACCAGGTCATAAAATCCCTTAAAAGAAAAAGTTGCCTGTTGTATAGATTATACACTTTATGTGAGCTAAAGTTGTGTACAAGAGGTCCCACCTTGCGTTTTAATAATTTGAACTACTACCATTACATACATTACAACAATTCATTTTGTGCCTTTCCAACTATAATAACATTTTGTTGCCGACAGTTTACGATTTATTAAGTCTAGTTCTTACTTAAAAAAAATTTAAAAAGCGACAGTATTTGGTAGCTCAGTCATGGTAAGCTAAACTAATTATTTTAAACTATCAGTTCTTCATTTGTTATTTAATGACTTTTATTTTATGAAAAGGAGCCACCCAGTGCGGGGACCAGTTCTCCGGGTCTCTTAAACGCGCCTCCTCTTTTACCGCCTCCAATGCTAAGCGGTATGCCTCCACCAATGCCGCCCGCTGTGGCAATGCCACCAGTGCCTGGGTTACCTCCAAATATGGCTACATTACCACCGCCCATGGGCTTTCCTCCCATGTTGCCGCCTCCATTTTCAATACCACCGCCAGGATTCCCTGCATTCAAACCGGTGAGTAACAGTTCAATAACTATTCTTTAATATAATGGAATGGTTAGTATTCTGTCGGACAAAAAGTTTGAAATTTTTAAGGTTAGATTAAAATATAAATTTAAACAAGGGCTGTTTTTATGTTACCAGGTTTATCATATTAATAATGCACTAGTCTGAATATTAGTGTCATATTGTTTAAAAGTCTATCTTCAGTAATTTTGACGGTAAATATTTGTTACAGTACAGTTACAGTATCATGCGGAAATAATTGAGGCCTATAAAATCAAAGGCAGCTAAATCCAAGTCTGTCAAATATTCAGGTAAACTACCAAAAATCACCCCTCAACATGTCATTACGGATCCTCCCGATCCATCAAAGTACTGCTCTTGCTAGGGCCAGTGTTAGCAACATTCTCGGTTTGAGAAGCTGAAATAACTGTTCAGATAGCTACAATATTCTTTATTTTAAAGCAGATTTACAAAGAATGAGAATATTACTAATAATCTGAATTTTAAATGATAAAACATTGTTTTTTAGTACTTAGTACTAAATTTGTTAGAGATTTAGCTGTATTTGTTATAACATGAAAATACTAAAGCGTGACCATCTAACTAAACAAGATAGCGCCATTGTTAATCCATTTTACGACATTAAGGTGTTTAGCTGCCTTTGATATTATAGGCCTCAATTGTACTATTTTAGTAAATCAAAGCATGTGAAATTATTTCAAAACTTTTATTTTATTGTATTACGAGTGTTTGTGTCAGATATTTAACTGAAATTAACATATGTATTACAAATATAAAACTGTAAAGTAAATCAATTTCACTTATTTCAGGAATTAAATGCTCCTGCACCAGATGTTGCTCCATCGGCAAATCAAAGTAGTCCATGGTCTGAACATAAGGCCCCTGATGGAAGAACATATTACTATAATTCTGTAACCAAACAAAGCTTGTGGGAAAAACCTGACGACTTAAAAACGTCAGCTGAGGTACTATTTCAGCCTTTTTATGTTAAACAAACTCAATAATGAAAATTTAAGATTAACTATGGTATTCATACAATAGTGGATAGTATATTTATATTTTATATTTATTATGGGTTTGGTGTAAGCAGGTGATGATTGATTTTACAGAAACTATTATCTGCTTGTGTATGGAAAGAATATACCACAAATACTGGCAGACTTTACTATCATAATATTGAGACAAAGGAGTCCAGTTGGGTAGTACCGAAAGAATTACAGGAGATTAAAGACAAAATTGCTGCTGAAGAAGCTGCTCAGTATGTTTTTACTAAGTTATAAATATTATTGATAATTTCACAATTAAAATGCTGTAGTAAATAGCACAAAATTTGCATTAGTAGAAAAGTGATTTTAGATTTCAACTTTTTATTATAAGTTTTATAGTTACTATATTAAACGAGCAATTCTTGTATATTAATATATATATAATCGGAATCTCGGAAACGGCTCCAACGATTTTCATAAAATTTAGTATACAGGGGATTTCAGAGGCAATAAATCGATCTAGCTACGATTTATTTTCAGAAATTGTTGTTTTATTCGTGTTTTCAATAATCAACTCTTCCCGACATCTATTGGCGAATAATAATACTATTTTTCTTAATTGAGGGCAAATAACCGCTTTAAAAACAACAAGATAGCGTTATAAAAAAAAAAGAGCAAAGCTCGGTCATCATCTAGTATGTAGTTACTATATGAACAGTCTGTAACGAAAAAGATCTTCACCCTCCAAAAACAGGAATGATAACTAATTGGTTATGTGAGTTTACATTTATTACAACAAAGGCTAGTTGGAACTCAAGCACAATGTTTGATTATGGAAATTATTTGCATTGCAAAAAAGAGAGCTACTTAAAAGACAAATTGTATTATTTATTATTTAATTTAATTATATTAATTTTCCTCTAATTCACTAGTTTTAAATATTTTTTATTAATATTGTTTAGTGTTATAAATCTATTTTCCAATGCTCCAATTCTTGTCATTCGGTTAATGGATGAATGATGTTGTTGTAGGCGCATTGTGATGGAAGTAACACCGAGTGAGGTGCCGCTGCCGGCAGAGCCTGCAGGCTCCTCCGCCCTTGACGAAGCTATGGCTAAAACATTAGCAGCCATTGATACCTCATTGGCCACATCCATACCTGTACCTGACGAAAGTATGAATTTCTAGTAATTCTGATTAAGTATTTTCTTGGTTTTGGCTTAGGATTAAACTACGACGTTAGACCCATCATACAGTAAACACTTAATTAATTGCCAATGTCATTTTAAAACTGAATTTCTGATTTGTTAAAGTATTTGTATTGAATATTACACTTTACTATACTTTACTTGTGTAGGTTCACAATATGACATAGCACTATAGATAAGAATTAAGGTGGTATACCTTAGCTGTATACCTGCATACCTTACCTGTATAATTATACAGGTAAGATATAAAAAAAATGCAGGATGAAGATTTTTGCTGACAGTGTATATAATAAAGTTTTTGCTGTATGACACATTGTTTAATTAGGACAAGGCAACTTTATTATTAAGCAAAATAATCAATTAATATTAAAATAAACCAGATGTTTGGTTATATTTTAATCTTCGATCAACGTTACTATTGATGATCGAAGATTTTAATAAAAGAATCAACTTCAGTGAATATTTTCAGTAGAACCAGAAGACACAGTTTCAATTAATAATGAAACTCAAGAACAGCCGGAGATGTTGTACAAAGACAAGAAAGAGGCTATTGAAGCATTTAAAGAACTGCTGAAAGATAAGGTATGATGAGCCTTTTAGCATTTTCCTTCTTTTTTAGTTTAAATTTTAAAAAGGCACAAACATTTTTTGTTATTAATTCTTAATTTGTAGAATATACCCTCAAATGCAACATGGGAACAATGTGTAAAAGTTATTTCAAAAGACCCACGATATGTCACTTTTAAAAAACTCAATGAAAAGAAACAAGCGTTCAATGCTTACAAAACTCAAAAATTAAAAGATGAAAGAGAGGAACAGAGGTATGTGTTGAGTATTTTTATGAGTTTGTTCATTCATTCATAACCAAACCAAAACACATTATTGCTTCACAACAGAAATAGGTAGAGCGGTGGTACTTACCCATGCGGGCTCTCAAGACTCCTTACCACCAAGAGTGTGTTAAAAGGATAACAAGATGATTATCCAAATCTTAGAGAACAAACTGTATAATAGGCAGATTATAATATATCTCCATAGACCCAGACAACACAGACATCATACCGATAATGACGTCACTTATATAAAGACATTGGGTTGAAGCTTCATATCGACGCTTGAAAGGCAAACGTGACTAAAGGTGAATTTACATTACGAAATTAGTGGCGTGAAATTAATTTCGTGACATTAGTTTTACCAACAGTTTCACGTGTAATTTAGTACTTTCGTAATGCATGCATTAATTTCATGCATGCAAATTAGTTTCGTGCCCTGCGCGATTTTTTGGTGAAATTAGTGTCATGCAACTAATTTCATAGTGTAGACGCGACGTGANGTAAAATAGTTTTTTTTTTCAATATTTATTCCATGTTTCATTTTCTCCATTCATTCATCAGACAATTTATCGACAAAGATTATCGATTTTATCAAGCACTAGCGTGTATGAACATTTTTATTGCCTTTTTGCGTGTGTGAGTGTGTATGTCTACGGGTGTTTTGTGCTAGTTTGCGAACGAATATCTGCCCTGAGATTTATGTGTGGGTGTTTTTGTTGTGTGCGAAATACTTGTAATCACAGTACGTGTATGTGTAGAAATTAAAATAGTGGGGATGAAGCGGCGACACTGGTTCTAATACAAAATTAGAGCAAAGGCCTTTCCAACCTTATTTAACTATTCCGTGATGGTACCCATAGCACAGGGAATCCTAAATTGATACCAATAATAAAGTTTTGGAAAGTATTATTAGTATTATAGTTAAATTAGTTTTAAATACATCTTTTTGACAGCTTTCAAGTTTTGGTATTGCATCTTAAGGTTATATTTTTTTCGGATATCACGAGTCGTTGATATAATTAAAACTACTGTTACGATTTATTCCTGTGTTTTTTACTGTATTATTTCCGTTTGAAATATTATAGTTGTCGTGGTCGGGGACGCTAGGGTGCTATTCGACGCCTTTGGTATATTGGTCTAACTACGTTCCATATTTGTATATAAAAAAATCTAGACTTACGTTTCATATAACATAGAACGAACTAATAATATTGTCTGGCAGTTTGCTTGACTTGGGTTTTCATCTTTACTATAAGAGGATCCCTGTCCCAGTAAGAAGGTTAGGTAAACGCCAACCATATTCTTTATTAAATTCATCGTATCTTTTTTTAATACCCTTGCGCACCATGTGTGATTTTCTTTCTTTTCTTTATCGAGTATCTGGATCTTGTCATATCTTATAAAATTGTTGTCACCAGTGTCCAGAGCATGTTAATAATCTGAATACTTATGTACTCGGTTATTCCTGACCTTTGCAATATCCTTGTTGTTATCCTTGAACTCTGACCGATATGTGTCGCTTAGTTTGTCCTATATATGAAAGCCTACAGTTATATTCCAGTTTATAGACACTATGACCCTGCAAACTTAAACTACACTTTTTTTCTTCCACATAAGAAAATGGCGCGGCAGGTGGGGTAGGTGGGAGTTGAACCTCACTAAAAACTCCTGCCGCTCACAGTCGGCGCCCTACCTCGGACCGGGCCGGAGCCCAGTCGGGGCTATTGAGACGGCTTAGCAGACCTTAGGTACTGTATTAGTTTCTTGCGTGGTCTATGAAATGATTTTATTGACGCACTTCTAAACATGTCGCCAATCCTGTTTTAGTAGAGAGTAATTTTAATTAGCTTAAAGTTAATTTGTAAAGCATTTATTTTATAAATTGGTGTAATGTTTAATGCGAAGTATGTTTCTAACATAAAGTCTTATTCAAGTGATTACTGACCTATTTTTTCTATTGCATAATTGTAAATTGCTACCTGCCTGCGGGATTTGAACACGGGTATGGTTGCTTTGAACGATACAAATACACAGAGCTCCTCCCAGTGATAGGAAAATTATACGAGCGACTATTACGCAAACGCCTCTGGGACTTTATCACCTCGAAAGGCATCCTGATCGACGAATAGTTTGGATTCCATGCGAACCACTTGTACATTCGTTAGTGCACCGCCTCACGGAGCACATCTTAGTAGGGCTAAATAGACGCAGGCCCGTCCCCACGAGGGCCCTCTTCTTCGATATCGCGAAGGCGTTCGACAAAGTTTGACACAATGGTTTAATTTGCAAACTGTATAGTATGGTCGTGCCAGACAGTCTTGTGCTCATCATACGAGACTTCTTGTCGAACCGTTCGTTTCGGTATCGAGTCGAGGGAACTCACTCTCTCCCGCGACATATCTCGACTGGAGTCTCACAAGGCTCCGCTCTCTTCCCTCTACTTTTCAACCTGTTTATTAACGATATACCCTGGTCGCCGGCGACCAACTTAGCCCTTCGCGGATGATACGGCTATCTACTACTCGAGTAGGAACATGTTGGTCATACATAGTAAACGCTATATGGCTGCCACCAATTTAGGACAGTGGTTCCGGAAGTGGGGCATTGACATATACCCAGCGAAAAGCACAGCCGTGCTCTTCAAAAGGGGTCACCCCCTTGACACTACTGCTAGTATCTCGTCATTAATTAGGCGGGGTAATTCCATTTTCACCTTAAAGTCTTTGGCCAGCCCATACCGTGGGCTTCGAAGGCTAAGTACTTAGGCGTTACTCTCCACTGGGGGATGACATTTGGGTTCCACATTAAGTCAGTACGCGATCGAGCCGCGTTCCTACTCGATCGACTCTACCCCATGATCTGCAAGCGAAGTAAATTGTCCCTTCATAACAAGTTGTCACTCTACAAAGCTTGCATACGCTGTGTCAATTGTAGTATTCGCTCACATGGCCCGTACTCACATGAACTCTCTCCAAGTCATCCAATCTCGATTCAGCAGGATAGCCGGTAGGCTGGTAGTATGTGAGGAATGTATATCTTTACGACGAGTATCTTAAGAAAGTATTTGAAGTATCTTAAGGAAGCGTCAGAGCGCTACTTTGACAAAGCGGCGTGACACGAAATCCCTCTTATTGATACGACCGCTAATTACTTACTCTCGCCGAATCTTCTCAGTAAGTCGCGATTCCGATCTGGTGGTAGATTCTGCGAAGCACTGCTCATGCTAGGGCTAGTGTTAGCAAATTCTCTCAGGTTGAGCTGGTGAGCTTACCTATCCGTCTGGACGTAGCTGGAATAGCCTCTTAAGCTACCAGCAAATAGGAAGGGGAAAAAAAATTCACCGAGAGTCGTATCCTTTACGCCACGACAACTTTAAAATAGACTTTTTATAGCCATAGCTTACACCTACACTTCCAATAATATTTATTGCTGATTAGAAATAGAACAGCAAAGAACACGTTCCAAACAGTAGGCTATTCCAAAACAAGAAATTATTGTACAAGCAACAACAAATGTATTCGAGGAGAACAGATGCCGCGATTTGTTAAAGTCGTAAAAATTACAAAACGAGCCTTGGCATTTGGAAAAGGATGATCGAATTAGTTTAAATAGTGATTTATATGGTATCTCACCATCCTGATTAAATAAAAGTATTACCACAGCATCCTTAATAGTGTTTAAAGTATAAATTTTTTTGTGTAAAAATTTAATGTGGATATTATTTTCAAATTTCTGTAAGGTTTTCTTTGAGATGCGAGTGTCGCTAATCAGGCGATAGGGCAAAGCTATTTGAATTTCAGTTTTTTTTTCGATAATCATAAATCGTACACTAAAGCCTAAAGCATAAGACGTCTGTGCATTCGTATCTAGCGATGCAAGGTGTTCGAAACCCGCAGGCGGGTACCAATTTTCCTAATGAAATACGTACTTAAAAAATGTTCACGATTGACTTCCACGGTGAAGGAATAACATCGTGTAATGAAAATCAAGCCCGCAAAATTATAATTTGCGTAATTACTGATGGTAGGACCTCTTGTGAGTCCGCACGAGTAGGTACCACCACCCTAACTATTTCTGCCGTAAAGCAGTAATGAGTTTCAGTTTGAAGGGTGGAGCAGCCGTTGTAATCATACTGAGACCTTAGTACTTATATCTCAAGGTGGGTGGCAAATTTACGTTGAAGATGTCTACGTACGTACGTCTATGGGATCCAGTAACCACTTACCACCAGGTGGGCTGTGAGCTCGTCCACCCATCTAAGCACTAAAAAAATAATTAAAAATACTTTAACAACCCTTCGAGTTAGAACTAAGGAACTCATTCCGGATGTCCAATATAATTCCACGTCTGGTAGCCGACGCCATTGAAATCAATAAATAAACCTTATATTTAATAGAAAATGTAGTTGGCGCATATGTATTACCTGGGATCCTCTTACCGTGCGTATTGAACCCTAACACAAACAAACAGAAACTTCAAGATACTGACAGTTCTGTCTGTGTGCAAAGTAACGTACATTTATAGTAGACGACAGTTAACATATTTCGACGTAAAACACCGTCATTGATAAACCATATAACATTGAAGAGGTCGGAAACAATAAAATAAAAATAGCAAACCCGAGATTCAGCCGTAAACGTAGTTTTGATTATACTAGAGGTCCCGCAGTAGTCGAAATTCGACTATAATTAATTGGAATTGTAAGTTTGTACACTATTCAGATTGTATTTTATACTTCTATAATCACAGATTTCACCAAGACTACACTATAAAAAATATTAACCAAGACAAACAATATTTAATCTCAATTTGACAACAGACGTCAAGAACAAAAGTTTGACAATAAATGTATGCATGTGTGTGTGCGTCAAATACATGGTGTGTAGTGTGTGTAATGTTTTCTTTATTGATTTAATGTATCTTTTATGCATTATTTTAAAAAAATATTAGCATTGTGCACTTCTTCTCTATATTCTCTATAAGTGTGGAAAATTTCATACTCCTCCGTCCGCGCAATTTTCGTGAAAAGGGATACAAAGTTTTTGCTTCACGTATTAATATATAGATTTGAAAATCTATAAAGTAAGCGTCAATCGATATTAATACTTCGAATTATTTGCTTGTAAATAATAACATAAGGCATTGCCTGTCAGGGTATTTAAAATTTATTGACTTAGCTAAACGTCTTCTGAGTTGTGAATAGCAACTATGTGTGCCTTTGCAACACAATATTAATTATCACGCAGCAAGCCAACGCTGATGTCAGGCGTGATTTTTAATTAGGATTATTATATTTTTTATCGCCGAATGCTTTTTTTATTAATTAAAAGGTTCGCGACTCAAATGATGTTAAGGGGTACCTGAAATTTAGAATTACAACGTGAATGTGGTTTTTAATCTTGAAACTTAAAGACGAAGTGTTATTTGTATATTTGTTTTTAGAAAAATGTAAGCAGTACAATAAGTAAAATTTACCGACGCTGATCTAAAATACGACTTATTACAACCGCCTAAAGTATAGATTAGAGTACTAGTACAGAGGATAATAATCACATGAAGGTTTTTTATTTACCTTTATTGGCACACGAATATACGCTCCACTTTATGGTAAGTGGTTATCGTCACTCATGGACATCAGCTATGCCAGGGACACAGAAAAGCCGTATCGTACTCTTGAGGACTCTCGTAAATATCATTTGAAGAAGGATGAGACTTCATTCCAGAGACGAAAAAATATCTTTGGAAAGCACTGTAGATGAAGGCCGTAGTTCAAATAGTATGGATGAACCCTATTCCGATGAAGGTAGGTGCAATAGCAACCCTGTAGATGGCGGCTTCCCCTCGGTGAAGGTCAAGGGGCGACCTGAGGGGGTAGAGGCCGCGCTACGCCCTACCAGCACTCTAGCGTGCTGCCAAGGATTAATAGAGCAACCGGTGGTAGGACCTCTTGTGAACTGGTGGTAGGACCTCTTGTGAGTCCGCATGGGTAGGTTGCTACCTATTTCTGCCGTGAAGCAGTAATGCGTTTCGGTTTGAAGGGTGGGACAGCCTTTGTAACTATACTGAGACCTTAGAACTCATATCTCAAGGTGGGTGGCGGCATTAACGTTGTAGATGTCTATGGGCTCCGGTAACCACTTAACACCAGCTGAGCTGTGAGCTCGTCCACACATCTATGCAATAAAATAATAATAAAAAAACGGGTTGTCGGTGTATCGCGTCCCGACTCGGCAGGTTGGTGGTTCTGGTCCAGCAGGGTATTCCGGGATACCAGCGGTACCGTCTGGGCGGCCGAACGGGCTGCCGTACCGAGACGGCCGACATTTCAGACCCTTGGATTCGCCTCGAAGGCTCCGTCGGCCGCGCGTCCTTGGGGTGAGCTGCGCCGTCTGGTTGTAATGTTGACCGCGGTAACCCCTTTACCTCATCCGGGTTCTGACCTCGTAAGAGGTTCGGCCCCCGGCCCGAAAAAAAAGGTACAATAGCAAAAAAGAAATGAATGATCCATTCCATCACGTCCATCACGAACAATTCCTCGGAGCAGTTAGTAGGCAGATTATGAGTGAATCATATATATAACAATAAATACACTAAAATATCTGAAGTGATTGAAGAAATAATTATCATATCAGACCTTCTAACAGAGTATTTTTTATAATTTGGTACGGCCAACCGCATTTTATGCTAAATCCTTCGAATGGTTCGTTATTCGGTAATTAGATTTACTTATCAGTTGGAATTTGAGTTTTTACTGTTTCTGACTTTGTGAGCAAAACAATACCATAATGGTTTAATTGTTAAATTTTGTCCGTTGACCTAAATTAAGTTTTACGCAATCGCACAATGCGTGAATGTATTTTTGTAAGCTTTCCGCTGCTCATATTCATCAAATATTTGATAAAATATAGCTTCTCTCTCTTAGCCAATTATAATGCTATTAAGGAACGGCGAACGTTTTTTTGCATTAATATTGTTGTTACATTATCATTTCTTTTATTATCTTTCTTCTATGATCTTTTTTAATTCTTCTATTATTTATCCTAATTTGTTATTATTTATAATTTAATACATGTTTTATGAAGAAATAACACTGTAAGCCTTTATAATAGTCGGTAAACACTGCACTTTTTCAGACAATTTCACCTGGTACTAAGTTTGCAGTTCCAGCAAAGTGCAGGGATTCCCAAACCGTTTTGCCCAACAGAGGAGTCTCTTTCCAAAATGAACCGATACCTCATAACCTCATAGTCAAATTAGTCAATTTAAAAATCCTTGGTTTTTTCTCCTTCTACTTTAAAATCTTTAGGTTTGCGGTTAATTGGGTAAACTTGACAACCTTTTAAAAAAACATGAACCATACAAATATGTAAATATCAAGTATTAATACAAACTACGTCAAAATAGGTAGTAGTCGGTAATTAATTAAAAAAAAATACTTGATCATGATCTCGTTCGTGTTAAATCGCGCATATGTGTCAAACACAGAGCAAATCAAAACGTACCTGAAATACTTGTACGTTCGACCACATTATCTTACACGAACTTTTGTACACTAACCGACTGCTTGAGTTTTTTAAAACTAAAAACTTTCTACTGAAAAGTTAGTCATTCTTATAGTAAAATGGTACAGATAACACAATACAGTATCTTGAAAGTTTCAAATAAGAACTTGTGTCTAGTCGGAGTCGATTTTTAGACCTTGTCGACCCTCAATATTAGGTTTCGTTTATGTCGACCCCACAAGATATTGGACCACTGTGGGGGCCCATGCTCTAGCACATACATAACAGCGGCAATCCTGTCTACGATGGGACACTTGACTGCAGTGTCAGTGCCTTTGCGAAACTTATCTTGGCTTTGTGGTTTAAAAATAAATAAAATAAAATAAAAATAAAAAAGCCTGTATTTCCTTATCCTGCACTTTCATTTGAAATGTGGTATTTATTTGTTAGTGTTTAGTTAGTTATTAATGCTTATTGTCTAAATGTTAGTACGAGTTAATTTTTGTTATTGGATATGGACTCCTCCTCGGGTGAAGGCCTCCTCCAGTCGTTTCCACTGATCTCTGTCCTTGCCGATCGTTTGCCAGTCCTTTCCCATTATTTCGGTTATGTCGTCAGCCCATTGTCTTTTCGGTCTCCCCACCCTTCTTTTGCCAATTGGCCCTTTCCAGATTGTAGTGTTGACTGTCCACCTGGTATCTGTGTATCTCAATACGTGACCTACCCACTGCCATTTCAATTTTAGAGCTTGTGTGAGGGTATCTGTTATCTTTGTTTTCTGTCTTATTACTTTGCTACTTGGCTTTGTGGTTTAGCACCGCTCAATTACTTCCCGTGGGAGTCATAAAAGACGATTAACATAGAACTGGCATCAGCATTCTCTATCTTTATCTATCGACACACTGCGACTGCCAATCGTCATTTTCTTGTGGCAAGGCGTTTGTAAGCCTGCGGTATTCCAACGTATTAATCTATTCTAGCCTATATAGCTCTACCACGAAAGCTACAATCTAGTTTGAAGGGTACGATAGCCATTATACAATACAATTAAAATTTAGGCACTATGCCTCAATAGGGATGATGGCATTCAATAAAGGTACAAAATTTAAAAACGTTTATTTTAAGCAAAGCAATGATGGAAAAATTGTACATAAAACTGTCAAATTGTATTTTTGACTACGTTAGACAGCATTGTGTTTATATTAATAGGGTTATCACTCAGAACTTTACTTATAACAAAAATTCACAGGTATTTTATTTATTATTTTCAACAACCACAACATGAATACTCAAGTCCAGCTTGAGATGTAAGATCGAAATCTGAGCTCCGAAAATTTATTTAGCGACCACCCTACAAATTTTAACAATTCATTGCTTCGTGAAAAAAATAAGATAGATAATTTTTTATATGATTATATCAGTTTAATATATTATGATTGGTGGTAAAGTTTCTTATACTATTATATTGTAATTTATGTTTACTGAACATTATGTTCATTGTTAATGTTTATTGTGTATATTACATTTGTTTCAGTTTTATATTAATTCTATTTTAATATTTACAAAAATTACTGCACCAGAAAGTTTTATATGTGTAATGGTGCTTCTATGTAATTTAATTATTGTGAAAAGTGGGGTTCAAGTACTTCGATTCATGGGGTAATTGGGTAAATGCATCAAGAATGTCTATTTTTACTCATAAACTGGCATAGCTGTTATTACAGTGAGATATCGATCAAACGATGGTCCTCCTGGAAATGGACAGTCCTGTTAACAGTTTTTAATTAGGTGGACCACCTTCATTTATTAGTTTGTACCATCAAAATATTAACATGCCGTCAAATGCAACTTAAAACGGTCCTTCGAGCAGGAAAGTTGAAACTTTACTGAGATAAATTGCTACGCTTATAATAATAGCCTTATACATGACTAATTCTTTGGTAAATGGATTTCTATCATAAGTAGTACAGTGGCATACATGCGACGCAGTTTGCAATTGACATAAAGCGTGCGTACCATTTAAGTGTTGGTCGTCGTTTTACGAGACTCTTAATAGTTATTCTATTGTACCATGAACGAGATAATGTTGCACATAGGGGACGTACTTAGAAAAAAAACACTATATAGAATTTTGAGCTTTAAAGCGGATTATATCGCTGCGCTAGCTTTCAGGTTGTGGTCTAAAGGCTGGAATATTAATTTACACAAGAAGGGCCGTGATTATGTGTGAGGCCATAATTAGACCTTCTAAACCAATTATTAGTATTTTCCACCACACCTTACAGTGCTTTTCCAAAAACCATTCACAATTGGGGTACGTGGCATGATGTGTCTTGAAAACATGTCGATGTCTCCATAGAAGATCTTTTACCTGACGCGTGACAGTGGTCGGTAGATCGACGGTCCGAATGTTGCTGTATGGAACTTGTACATATGTTAACTTATCTTGAAAAGGGCCTGAGACAGAGCTAATGACATATTAGCCTTTTTCAGGCATCTGTCAAATATCTTTTGTTCTATGGTAGCTACCGCTACGCACTTGACCCATGCTAGCAGATTGTGGAATTCATTTTGAATTTCTGGACTCCGTGCGACACGGCATGCACTGTATAAAGCAAACAATTAAAATGGGGTTATTAACGGAAGACAGTACTAATCTCCAGTCCTATGAAGCGGTGCACGTTTTACTCGGAAATTATACTTTATATTTTTGTCTATTTACTTCTAGTAGAATTCAACGTAAGGTATTCGTAAACTAAATTGAATGAAATGTGAAACGTTTTAAATTTTTTGAATAACAGCCGTCTTTAAGTTGCCCATTACATGAAAACCTATCAGTTTCGCGGCCGAAACGAGAAGGATGGTAGTACCTACCCGTGTAGGTTTCCAGTACGCCGTATGACTTAAACAATTTGACGATCACAATACCCTCAATTACTCAGAAAATATTTTTGCCCCATCCCGGCGAATCTCGTTGATTCTTGTATCGTATAAACAAAACATAAATATCTCAAAGGTCAAACTGGCTTGATTAGTTTGGTTTTTTTAGAATACCACATCTAATCGATATTAGTTATCATAACTATGCCAGTATTCAATGGTTAAATGTATTTAATACTTGTGTTTAAAGTTGATGAATTGCTTAGAGGAATAGACATTGATCATTTTAATGTGTCTTCATTGATCGATAATGGATATTGGCCGATTAATGTGTACCATTATTGACTATTCTTGGTGAGGTCAAGACATTGTGGTGTAAAATTAATTGACTTGAATTTGTTTCTGCAGATTTTCACATTCGTTATTGGGTACATTTTTGTTCCAGGAACACATACAATTATAAAATAATTTAAATTTCAAAAATGTTGCCGTTCTCCATGAATCTGGTAAATAATTCGCCATGGTCTAAAGATTTTTAATTTACTAAGCGCAGGCCACACCAGGCTTGGGGTAGTGCTCTGTCCGGGGTTCTTAAACAACAGATTTTTGAATTTGATTGCCTTCAGAGACGAGCCGTTAGATTTCTCGGGGGTAACAGGCTGAAAATTGGAGCCGTTGGAATTACGGAGAGACTTTGAGCATGTTCTATTGTTTCCATGGGAGTACTCTTGAGAACTTATCGAGATGGTAACTAGTCGCCGTTGTGGAGTCTTAACATATTAGGGGCAGTTACTTAGCTACGTGAGTTTGCAGTGGTTCAGTCAGCAAAAATTTTTTTTTTTCAGAATTCATTACAAGAAAAAGCCAATAAATAACATAGGTATGTTATGTGATCAGCTTCCTGTTTAGAATATTAATTTGCTCAATCCAGAGAGAAGCTCGACATCAACGGGTCATATGTGCATTTGAAATTATCGAAATATAATATATATACGAAATATATACGAAATATATATATATATAAAATTACCCTTTTGAAAGACGATTGAAAGATTACGTGAAATTTGAAGAAGATTGTGAGAGTATCGCGATATCCTGTTGTATATATCTGATTTTCCGGTTGGTTTTCGTATAAATGTTTTTTTTTTTTTTTTAATAATTATAATGTTGTGGAAGGCCACAAATAATACTGCGCTGTGTGCGCAATAATACGTGTGATTTTTTACTTTTAACATTTTCTTCATTCTCATTTTTCATTTGGGAACCTTATAAGGAAACTGACGACTTCCGGGTTTAATCATATTTGATGATTGATTATTTCTTTTATTTTGTCCTCTTCGTTTCCTGGTTAAATTTTCATCTCACTAACAGTCCCTAAAACTAATAGGCAAAATGCACTTTAATATAATATTTTGTAGTGTGTGTGTTTTTTTTTTCGAAACCGCTATCTTACACAAACGCGACACAGGGTATTGCGTTATCAGCTGATTAAATAAACGTCCTTAATGACGTCTCAAATGGGATTTAGTAGTTATATAAAATTTTTGACCGCCATTTTTAAACGTTTATAGTTAGGACTCACTAGCGCTATTTGCCTTTGTTTTTGTGAATAAATCCGTTATGTACTGTATTGTATTATTTCGACCCGAAACCCATCTCGTGACATAAGATATAAATTTTGTAGTATAACAGCTTTTCCGTCCTGCCAAGTAGAATACCTTACTGTTTCGTGGTAGAAATAGCTAGAGTGGTGGTACCAGTGGGGCTTCTCGAGACGCCCTACCACCAGTATAGCACATGGCTTTTGTTTCAAGCCTTTCTGTATTTTTATGTGACATGAGATTGTGTGTGACACATATACCTATATAGTATACTTCAGCGGTGTGACATGATTAATGCGACATGAGACAGGTCGTATTCTTGTCTTACTTCACAATTACTCAAATTAAATTATGCTCTGGAATTATATTTTTATACAATACATATACAAAAAAAATCTCATAGACACATCCCAGTGAGTTTCTCGCCGGATGTTCTCAGTGGGTTGCGATTCCGATCCGGTGGTATATTCAGCGAAGCACTGCTATTGCTAGGGTTAGTATTGGTAAATTCTCTCAGGTTGAGCTTCATGAGCTCACTCACCCGTCCGCACGTAAATGGAGTAGCCCTTTATGTTACCAAATATTAGGTAGGAATAAAAAAAAATAAAAAACCTGTTTAAATCTCACATAATGTACCGAAAGTCGATAATTAGATTCTAACTAATGGCATCTCGTCATACACTTCCATCCTGTACATATTATCAATCGCTTGGAGTAAGGTAAAGGAGTAAGGTAATAATGGCTTGCTCGGAGAAAGTACGTCTTAGAATAAAAGCTGTAAATTCTGTTTTATCATTTAAACTGTAAATATTTATATACATAAATTTATGTAAGTTGCTTTTTTTGTTTTGTTTTGTGGTTTATATATATATTATATATATTCACAATATGGATGTCTACGTCTACAGCTTAGAACGAATCAGACGAGAATCTGCATTCTTATAAGTGCAAAATTGTACAGTGTGTTCATTCAATATAAAGTTACGTTTGACATGGGAATGATGAAATCAATAATTTAGTAATCAGTGTGTTGGTCTTCGATAGTAGAAGTGAGAATAAATGCAAATTGCAATGCTATATATGTATATGTGCTATTATAAATGACAGTACGCTATATATAGGTATGTATTTACTTATGCGTAATATATAGCGTATAGCAACTCGAGTAACGTGGATGCTGTTTCCTAGCGTAAGACCTAACGTTACGTTTCTCAATACCAATACTTGCCGAAATTATTAACTCATAAGTTCACCTTTTTTTTTAGGATTGAAGAATTACTGGTGACCCGGAGGCCTTTCCAGTTTCACCAGGACAGGTAGGCGAGAGGTGGACCTATGGTTTCACAATAGATGTACTGAAGAGGAAAGAAAAAGCAGTACATGCTAGTTCTTATTCTCAATTTCTGTTTTCCTAATTCCATTTTCTATTTAGACCTACAACTGAACATGCTTTACAGGCCCCTAAAAAACTGCAATACACCCATTTATTAAAATTATTTTTGAGCCACATGTCGTGTGTTGATTGAACTAAGCTTCTCCCGAAGTGCGAATACAAAGTTTGAATTGAGCAAATGACACGTGAACACTTTACGATGTGAATTAAAATAATCAATTTGAACAACAAAAAAAACGCCGTATTCACTTTCAATATTAGATTTAGTTATGCTACTCTTTTTTTATTTTTTTATTGCTTAGATTTGTGGACGAGCTCACAGCCCACCTGGTGTTAAGTGGTTACTGAAGCCCATAGACATCTACAACATAAATGCGCCACGCACCTTGAGATATAAGGTCTAAGGTCTCAGTATAGTTACAATGGCTGTCCCACCCTTCAAACCGAAACGCATTACTGCTTCACGGTAGAAATAGGCGGGGCGGTGGTACCTACCAGTAATTACGCAAATTATAATTTTTACTCATATTTTTTACTTATATACTTATATTCAAATTATTTACTTATACTTACTATATATTTACTACTGCAAGCGCACAAGTACTGGATTACCACAATGAGAATTGTTTTCTGTTTTCGTTGGTTAGCAAAGAATTTGCGAATTCTTTCGTGAATCTATCGGCAATAGAATACATATTATAGGTTATAGATCCTACAAACTTAGACCTTATTCGTACTGATGTACTAAATATTAATATAGCATATTTTTAAGGAAAGATTTTGTTTCATCAAATTCAAACGATAAGTATTTGGGTCAGGTGGAATTTTTATGTCTTAACTTTTACAGAGAGGGTGTTGCCACAGTATTTTAAATTATATGTTCCATTATTTGTAAAAAAATCCTTTGTATTAGTTTTAGCTTTTGCAAGTCTGAATCCGTCCCTGCGTCATGTACTGAGTACAGACTCCCCCTGCTGTATGCAATAGCTAGACAAACCCGCGTCTCTATAAAAGGGACAGGTGATTAGAAGACTAAGTACAATCCGGCGCCTACGCCGCTAACTGCAACCACATGGGACATCTTTCCTAAACGAAAAAAGTACATAATATCACAATGACGATGGTAAGTCAAATTATTCAATATTTTTTTCCAAATGGCCTATTTAAATTTAATAACAGTAAGACTAATACTAACAGTTGTGGCTTTATGTCTTCTGGTACGAGTGAGCTTTGTTATTCAAAATATCAGAACATAGGGTGTGGTAGAAAAGGTATTTATTGCTTAATGAAATAAATGTGAAATTCCGGAATCGTTAAACACTGAACGGTTATGAAACAGGACTTAGCCTCGTCTTTTAAGTTCGAATAGAAATCTTAGTTTAGGGTTCGTGGAGATATCCGTCTATGGATGTCTATAGACTCCATTAACCGATCTGATCCAATCAAGCCATTAGGCCCTTTGCTTTAACGACTAGAAATAAATAAAAAAACACAGCTAGATAAAAGATTTTTAATATTAATAAATTAATTAAGACACCCTTACTAACTCTACTATTTTCATATTAAAACAAATTGAAATAGATTGATGCTAACCAAGTATTTATTTTTGGCACGATTGCCAATCTTGATAATTATTGCCATTTTAATACGAAAAAGGATTTAATAATTGAGATGAGTACAGCGAAATTCAAACTATCTGTTACTAAGTAGCTTGTTAAAAATAGTAACCCAGTTATAAGCCCAACTAACATAGATACAGAAATTATGTTATTGCCAATTCAGTTTTTTACCATACTATCTGTGTCATGAGAATAGGATAGTTTATTTTCTGTAAGATTGTTGCGGTAATAGCTTTGTTTTTCTTTTAAATAAATTAGAATCAGTTTAAAAAAAGTAAAGATATTTTTACAAAAATATTTTCACTGCGACCTGGAAGACTGATCACTTGATCGGGTTATGAAGAGATTGAGTTGAAAATGAGAACAAATTACTATATTTGAGTCGACTATTATCAAAGCCGGCAATCTGACTTTTGGACAATGATTGGTAAATCAGAAAAACGAATTATTGACTTTGTATTCCATTGGCAATCACAAAACTCTTCGGAACGACATCTTAGATAAATAACAGGTTAACTATTAACCTTTATTTAATGCAGGTTTTGAACCGTATTCTTTGAAGGAGACGATTATATTCAAATCAATCTGTATTGACATATCAATAAAATTTTTTTGTCCAAATGCACAGATTGCCACCTTTGATAATAGACGACTCATATATGAGTCGACTATTATCAAAGGCGGCAATCTGACTTTTGGACAATGATTGGTAAATCAGAAAAACGAATTATTGACTTTGTATTCCATTGGCAATCACAAAACTCTTCGGAACGACATCTTAGATAAATAACAGGTTAACTATTAACCTTTATTTAATGCAGGTTTTGAACCGTATTCTTTGAAGGAGACGATTATATTCAAATCAATCTGAATTGACATATCAATAATTTTTTTTTGTCCAAATGCACAGATTGCCACCTTTGATAATAGACGACTCATTTTGACATTATAATATGGCCCTCATAGCCACGATTTTGAGAGAAATTGCTAGATTGTGGAAATTAAAATAAAATTATTTTCTAAAAGTAAAAAGTAACTTTTCTAAAAGTAAACCGCAACTTCATGGTCATCATATCATAATTGCTAATATGTTCGTCCACTTATATACTTTTTATCGGCACATCTGCCTTTATATGGTTTTGAGGACGCGACCAAAGTTGGTGAATAGGGCAAAAGGTTTGCGTGTTGAGCAACCAATGCATTTATTGCATCCAATCCTAACCTTTGCTGACGACTCTTTACCTCAACGACACGAGTGTCATCCTTTTTGCATATTGCTAGTTTCAAAGGTCAATACTGAGCTAATACTGTTTGAGTTTGCTTTGCAATTTACTCGTTATACTGGGAATATTCTAAGCTCGGTTTGGTATTTTAATGGAATTTCAGTTACATATTAAAACTCTAAGTGCAGAGATTTTTATTTACATATGATTTTATAAAGTTGAAAACTGATGTAGGTAATTGAGAGATAAAATGTGAACTTGATTAAGTATTTAGTTTTGTTGACCTGACCTGACCTAAATATTATGTGAAATGGGGCTTTTACTGAAATCGTCTGTGGTTCAGTCATGACATGTAGTGAAGTGAAACCAGAAAAATTTATAAATTTATTGAAGAGTATTTTCTAAGACATCACGGTTGTCCACACGTCTCGTAATATTTTTTTACCGTAAAGTACACAGTTGTGCATTTGGTTTTAAAAAGTAGATCTGTGTATGTGTTAATGCATTTGAGACTTCGGATGTGAATGTGCATGATTTTACATCAAGTGGCCCGTAAATGCTACAATCGGAATATATGTTTAAAACATTTTCTAATCGAAGCAACCTTCATTGCATGACAAAAGAAATTTTATTCACGTTAACGTAGAACCGCGTTTCCTATGAAGCTGGGATTTTGACATTGATTTCGAATTTAATAAACAATGGTAGTGATTGTTTTTGAAAGAACAATAACCTGAAATCCGTCCCTGGTCGGTGCGAGAGGCGTGCGAGCGGTTAATTAGGTGCACACCTTTTGTTTTTGCACGCAGCACAATATCTTCTCGAGGCAACTCTTGAATTCTATGACATATTCCCACAGCTCAATACTCTTGCAAAACACTTTACGAGCTGACATCTAAACAGCTAGTTCGACGCACACAAACTTTACAGGCATTTTAGTGTTCCTAAAATAATTTGCATGTTGGGTTATGGGTATCTTTTTTATTTAATTTGTTCGAAAATGTTTTATCTTCTACGACTGGAGTTGACGTATATTTTTTTTCGACATACTTACTTGATAATGTGAAAATTTGCATTGCATTCATTTTATTTCATCGATAAAGTGTTGAAAAGTTTCTGCCCATCGAATTTTTTTTTTAACACGAATATAAAGTAGACTTTTTTCTCTATCTGTTAGCCTAAGGGACTATTCCAGCTTCTCGCGAACGTAGGTGAGCTCAAAGGCTTAACCAGAGAGTGTTTGTTGACACCAACCCTAATAAGAGCAGTGCTTTGCAGAATCAATTGTAGCAGTTCTTTCACCCTTTAAACCTAAACACAAGTTTTGACGTCCGGTACGAATGCACCGGACGTCTTATTATGCCACGACGATCTAGCGATGCAACGGTGTTCGAATCCCAAATTTTCCAATTTTTCTAATGAAATAAGTACTCAAGGTGGGTGGCGCATTTACGTTGTAGTTGTCTTGGGGCTCCAGTAACCACTTAAGACCAGGTGGGCTGTGAGCTCGTCCAACCATCTAAGCAATAAATAAATAAAAAACAAGGCTGTGCCAAGACATAAATGGGTGGATGGTTGTGCTTATTCGTATTATAAAAACTAGACGATGACCGAGTTTCGCTCGGTATTTTTTTTTTTTTTTTTGATAAATTGTGTTTTTCGGTTGTCTTAACAACGCCATCTGCTGAAATACCTTTAGTGTTATTGTGTCTTTAAACATAGTATTATTATTCGCCAATAGATGTCTGGAAGAGGCGTATTGAAAACACGATTAAAACAACATTTTCTGAAAATAAATCGTAGCTAGATCGATTTATCGCCCCCGAAATCCCCTGTATATATATATATATATATATATAGGTATAAGATTAATTACGTTGTTTTAGTAATTGGAATTAGTGTTACGAATACATGACGAACATAAACTATTATATAACGAGATTTTACCAAGATTTTCAGAATGAATAAATTACACATATTTCGGCGCTGGGAAAGCATTTAAAGAACTCTTTTAAATAATGTGTAAAAATAACAACAAATGTATGAATATTATTCATATCGTCAGAAGCAATCGCACTCACACAGCCGTTTTATAAACGGACCAATATCTTCTATGAGAATAGAATATAGCATCTTGTTAATGGCCACAAAGCGTGTCAGCCTTAGTAACATTATATGACTTATGTAAATTACACCAACAAAGTACTAATATAGATGTAATCGATACGCGCATCTTCGTCAATGACCTACATAAGGACATGTTTACAAATTGTTTGTACATTAAAAATCAAAACAACCATTGGTATTTTGCAAATATGGGCCAAATAACGTGAAGTGTCGTCCGAGTGTTTATATTCCCTAACCTATTTCAAGTTTTTTATTATTGTAATCAATGAACCCACTACAAATTGTTAGTAAAAAAATTAGTTCGAATACAATTTAAATTTAAAATTATTTAAACTCCAGCTGATTTTATTAAAAACTAGCTGACCCGGCGAACTTCGTAGCGCCTCAATCGATAAATAAAAGACCAAACTTTTGTATAAAATAAACTTAAAACAAACAAAAGGAATCTGTCCGACGGGGGACACATCAAAGGAAAAACAAAATTGTTATTTTTGTTTAATTCCGAGCATTTTCATATTTATCTACCTTTTTAACCTTCTGTGGACTTCCACAAATAGTTCAAGACCAAAATTAGCCAAATCGGTCCAGCCGTTCTCGAGTTTTAGTAAGACTAACGAACAGCAATTCATTTTTATATATAGATATGGTAGGTGTGTTTCTGTTAGTTAAGTGTCGATGTTACTGAACACAATTCTGCTTAGCGATAGCAGTACGTTGATTTAATACTCAGAGAAGGTTTCTGCCTAATTCCTCCGTGATACGAATACACCCAATACCGTCTTTACCATAAGGGTACACGGGGCCTGTGCCCAGGGCCCCATTCTTAGGGGGCCCCGAAGGACCGACAATTTCTCTCACACATTTATTCTCAAAACATTTTTGTCGGGCACATTACACTTTTTTCACAAATCAGTAATCTTATCAGAAGGTATTTACAAGGCATATACTACGCCATTATATCGATGACTATTCCTACTGTATTATTAATAATATTTCCGAACGCATCCTACCTTATTTACTAAGTACACCATCTAGCGATCACGATAACGGTTTCCGTTATCGAAATCGTAACCAAAAAACCAGCAGCATTCTTATATCATTAATAACATATTATATCATACTGTATTTGAATTACCTATAATAAATGGTCATACTCAGTAAAAAAATATTTTTTTACTTTCCAAAAGGGCCTCAAATTATTGTATGCCCAAGGGCCCCAGCCTAATTTAAGACGTCCCTGAATACACCCTTCTTTTCTTTAGGCCACGGCGATTTTAAATCCTACCCACTCGCGCTCATAGAACGATCGTATCGAAATGAAGTTTGTTGAAACAAATTACAACTCGAAGGCTGCGTATCAAAAACTGCGTACATGAGCATCTAATTGTGTTTATCTTCACTTGTATAATTAGCGAGTGGACGTTTGCGTGTCACTGGCGTGCAAAAACTAATTTCGACATAATACGTAGTGCCTACTTTATCATAAAACAATCGTTTCTAAAAATATTGACATTTTATGCTCAAAAAACCTAAATTAAATGATTTTTCGATACAGTGAGTTCACCAATATAACCCTACAATCTATATTGAAATCTACATTACTTGTTAAAATACAACAAATTGTATTTATCGACAAATATATATACTGAAACAAAGGGAATAATTATGTACCTATGTATTATATACGGAATGAAGTCACGAAAATGGCTTAAACTGGATTATCTTCTGATAATTAAATAAAATTTTTCTAATCTAAAAAGTGAATGTGTCCAGTTTGAAGTGTCAAATATCCGTTATATAACATGTACAAATGAGAATTTGACTCATGTCTCAAGGTGGGCGGCGCGGCATTCAGGTTGTGATTTGAGATTCACAAACCAATGTAATAGGTGAACAATGAGCTCGTTCGTACACGTACTTGAGGTCTGAGTCTTTTATTACGTCTAATTTTATTACGGCTGTCTCAAACTTCAGACGTTTTTTTCTATTGCTACGTACATAGATCTTTTTTCTATATTGTCTAAGCGCCTTTTATAAAAAAATAGCAAAAATCTTAACAAAATGTTAGACTAAACTAAAAGATTCGTTTTGAGTTAGCTCTTAATTTGACAAGAAAAGTTTCAGGTTGTTATTCTATTGAAATCTTTTTAATCAACTTTTTAAACCTAGTTGCGATTATAGTTTCCGAAATTGCGTACGTGTCAGTTCGCAATACTTACACGAACAGTGTTAGTTTTAGTTTAATCATTGCTTATTCTTCGGGATTTCCATTCCATATTAAGACACAGTACTACTAACAAACACCCTTTTGACAGCAGTATACATGTTCCTAATTAAAAACATATAAAAATTAACATTTTCATTTGCACACACACTTTGTGGTTTTCAAGACAATCAACTCTTAATCTTTTCTTAGTAATTCATAATTGTAAATTTATTTCAGAAGTCGATCTTCTTGTTTGGTTTGGTGGCAGCAGCGCTCGCAGCTCCTCAGCCTCAAAAATCAGACCAGACAGCGGAAATCATCAAGCAAGATTTTGATCAGCAAGTTGACGGTTCATACCAGTTCAGGTAAAATCGATTTATCTGAATTAATAGTAAGAAAAATAGTTCTTCTTGCAAATTTACCTTTAGTTGTCAAATATCGAATTCATCAAGCAATGTTTTGCTTTTTAAAATTGATCAGGGTCTTAACTTCTATAATGCTCTCGATCGTCAAATGAGCTCAGAACTCTGCTATTGGTTGTAGGAGCCTATAAATGTTACAACATGAAGGCCGCCATCCAACTTGAGATGTGAGGTCAATGTTTTTGATAGGTTTTCATTTTTCATGGAATCTCTACATAACTATTTGTTACTTGCAGCAATTAATTATTTATAGGCTACATTTATCAAGGGCCAGTAGGAAATTATAAATTATGTAAACTTATTGCATGCATAAAATTTGTTATGTATTTATAATGTAATTTCGATCTTTCGCTTTATTTGTCAAATCGACTTCGCTTTTCTCTCGGTTCAAGAGTAGGTACGTAGGTAACTCTTGACTAATGTAGGTATTATCTTGATACCCCACTGTCGAGTTTTCTGGATGAGATTCTAGCTACCTGGTCTATATTCTTAAATTTTCTTAGTATTCTGTATCGTATAGACAAATATAAAATAAAATACCTTTGTAACAATATATGAAATGTACACCTTACTTTTAAAAAGTTTTTTTTTGTGGAGATGATGAGAGCATATTTTGGTGGATGGCTTAGTTGTGTTTCTAGCATTGCAAATTTCCATGATCATGACCAATGACAACAGTTGAGCTGTATAATCTTCTGCCCTTTAAAGTAGGCACTATGAACTATGGGTAAAAGTATTATGGAAGTGAATTGAGATGAGTCAATAACACCATTTTACCCGCCTCTCTTGTTCGTTTCAAGTTTCCGCGTCTGTGTTAAGATAGGATAGTTCTATAGGCACTTAATTTCCATATTCACCATTCCAAGAAAATGGACATTCTTTTTTGTGTGAAAAACGACCTAAGCCATATTTTAGTATTACCATACTAATTTCCGCAGCACTATGTGGGTCGTAAATTCACGCGAAAATCTACAGATTTGAATAATACACTTGATACATACCTGTATTTTATAATGTTTTTATTTGCATTGATGTTAACAGAAAAATATAACTTTCCATGTGACATAATTTCAAAGGAATTTTATATTAGCGTGATGTTAACGTTAATTTGAACAATCGTTGGACGTTTCGTTGACGTACGTAAAACAGAGGTCATGAGCAAATTCCTATGAAAAAATTCTTTATTTAACACGCACTTCAGTAATGTAAAGAACGGTAGAATTTGGCTAATAAATTATACAAAGTAAGCTGAATTAGCGTTTTATATCTGAGACTGTCGTAAATATGGAGATAGTTTCGATCTTTACGAGTTGAATTTCGTTAACAGTGTATGTCATTGCCAATTGAGTAATGAAATTGAAGTTATAAACAATCAGGACGGTGGCGTAAGGTAGTGACACCCGACCCCTCGCCATCTCTGAGTTCTGTTTCGGCGCTAATCGGAAGTTTTGGTGGAAAAGTAAAGGCGGACCTTTATTTAAGAGTTTAACTCTTTTCTACATTATTATTAGTATTATTAGTAGAGTAATAAGCCGTAGGCAGCGGTTTGCTTATGCCCCTGGCATTGCTGAAGACCATGGGCGACGGTAACCACTCACCATCAGGTGGGCCGTATGCTCCTCTGCCTACAGGGACAATAAAAAATAAATAAAAAAAACAAAATGTGTGCAATTCACACGTGGTAGAAGTGAAACCTTCCAAAATTAAAATACAATTATCCTAAACGTCTTAAGTACCTATATATGTAAAATTTTGTCATTAGTAAATAATTGTAAGGTAGCGCCCTCTGTGAATTGATATTTTAATTTCACGTATAATCCTAAATTAAAATTCACTACAAGAGCTTTCATACACACGTTAGTATTAAAAAATCTCACAGATGGCGCTGTATTAAATAGTATGTATATTTCTGTCTCATTCTTTGCTGGCTTCATCCTACACATTTTTGTATTTGTGTCTCTTACCTGTCGTTTTTTCCGTTGCATCCGGTTTGAAATCACAACGATTCTAAAGAAGTTTTCACTTCAAAAACATACACTTTTACAACCCATAAATGTGAATTAATGACCCTTCTATGTTGGCTTTCTAGAAGCCCTACCATTTACGGTTATTACCTAAATTAAAAACTAGAAGCGTTACGGCGCTATATTCGCTTCGACAATCGATTAACTTTTAGTAAGTAGTAAATATTAGTCTAAAAAGGTTTTTTCTACTTTCCAGTTTGTGTTTGTTTTGTATAAATATGTATCAGGAAATCCCAAATATTTTTCTCTTTCTAGTAAAAATATTTTGAAAAGTGACGACAAAAGAATAGATGTAACAGAAATAAATAAATAAATGTGAAATAAATATTGTTTTGAAGCTATTTAAAATATATTTAAAATTCATCATTGGATATAATCGTTACGAACTATCTCTATTTTTATCTTTTTTCCCTACCCTACCTAAGGGCTGGTAGCCTCAGGGGCTATTCCAGCTATGCTCAGACAAGTAAGTGAGCTCACGGGTTCAACCTAAGAGAATATGCTATAGCCCTATAGCCTATAGCCCATGAGCAATACTTCGCCCCGATGAGAAGATCCGGCGAGAAAATCAGTGGGTTGTGAGTTTATTCCTAAATTGTGGACGTGATACACGTTCCAAGCACCAGTCATCCGTCTCTATGAAAATTATAAATATTTCTGCACGTCGGATGATGGTTAACAATAACAAATTCTATTTGTTAATATATGTATGTTTTCAATCATGCATACCCTTTTTTAAGACAAAACATATTTTTCTGAAATACTTGTATTATTTATGGTTATTGATTTGATATTATTTCAATTTCTATTTATTACTAGCTGACCCGGCAGACTTTGTAGTGCCTCAATCGATAAATAAACGACCTTATAAAATAAACTTAAAACAAATAAAAGGAATCCGTCCGACGGGGTACACATCAAAAGAAAAGCAAAATTGTTATTTTGATTTAATTCCGAGCATTTTCATATTTATCTACCTTTCAAATCTTCTCTGGACTTCAAGACCAAAATTTGCCAAATCGGTCCAGCCGTTCTCGAGTTTTAGCGAGACTAACGAACAGCTAGCAATCCATTTTTATATATAGAGATTATTATTATTGAATTTCAGCTATGAAACAGACAACGGTATAAAAGCGGAGGAAACGGGCTCTCTGAAAAAGGCAAGCGGCCCGGACGCGAGTGACGTGATCATTGCTCAAGGGGCTTTTAGCTACACAGCACCAGATGGCACCGTCATCTCTCTGAACTACGTTGCTGACGACGACGGTGGCTTCAAGCCTGAGGTAAACGCTTAAACGTTACTGGTGATAGGACCTCTTATGAGTCCGCGTGGGTAGGTACCACCACCCTGCTTATTTCTGCCGTGAAGCAGTAATGCGTTTCGGTTGAAGGGTGGGGCAGCCGTTGTAACTTTACTTGAGAACTGAACTGAACTTACTTGAACTTATATCTCAAGGTGGGTGGCGCATTTACGTTGTGGATGTCTATGGGCTCCAGTAACCACTTAGCAGCACGTGGGCTGTGAGCTCGTCCACCCATCTAAGCAACAAAAAAAAGAAGGTTACATCATATAGCTTGCTTTAGGTTTATAGAATAATCAGCGGTTTTGATAAAAATGTTTCCTTAGACTAAATGTGTAATACGTTTCATTTTATTCAGTTTTAGCGAGACGTAGACAGAATCAAAACTCTGTCAGTCATCTGTGGCCACAGAAACTGTAAAATATTGGAAGTTGTAGTAAATTGAAAATAATAAATTGGATTTCGCATTCGGTTGTACAGAGCTTATCTTGAAAAGTGCGTTCAGGAAACACGAAAAAAAAATTAATTAAAAAAAAAATTTTTTTTTGGTTCTTTAATGTTTTGATGTGAATTTAAAAAAAAAAACTGTAATATTATGTATAGATAGTCCATCAAATATGCAGATAAAGCTTATGGTGCATCATTATGAACCTCTATTTCTGACAATATCACACGCTGACAGAAATGAAACTAGATTTATTAATACAGTTTACATATCTATATTTACTCATATAAACTCATAATAGTACTCGTAAAATGTATGTAAATTAGCGGCTTATTTGCTAATTATAAATAAATGGTTCAAATTCGATTTTATTAGTGAATTCTTTCGGGGATATATATACGGATAAATGTAAATATCTATATACGTTCGCATTGACTACTATACGAACAATTATTCATACTCACAAAGCAGCTGACCTTGTCAGGTCTGCTTCAGAGGCGCTCGAGCAGTTTTTGGCAAATCCTACCCTTCCTATTTGAGTCCTTGCTCGACCACTTATCCTAGTGAAAATCGAAAGGCCTGTGGAATACGAGCAATCCTTCGATACCAAAAAAATGCTACTATTAATTTGCTTCAGCAAAGTTATGCCTAAATTAATTACAGATACTTTATAGAGTTTACTGTGCAATATATTTTTGTATTCCTTTTTTTAAATATCAACAAAACTATCAGTATTCATCTCTTAACACCCGTCCAAGTTCATACAAAACAAAATCCAATATTGAAACTCGATCATCATCTAAATTTAAATGTTGACTTTCTGCATTGGATCATCATTAAATATTGCTGTCCCGGTAAACTAAATAGTAACCGATATTCATTTTAGTTACATTATCATATTTTGATCAATTGCGTAATCAGATGACAAATACGTAAATTGTCCTTGACTTAACAGGATCTTTCGTAATTTTTTTTTTTTTTCGAGGAAAATATCACGTTTTGTGATAATATCAAAATGTTTTGTCACAATGTCGTGTTGAGTTTTCATTTTTATTTTTACAAATGGTCTTTAAAAAACTGAAAACTATTAATACCCAAATCCACAACAAAAAGGTGATTTGTTGCTATTAAATGAAATCTCAGTTTTTAAAACCCTTAAATTTTTCTCCACAGAGATGTGGAAAAGAAAATTAATGAAAATTTTTTCACTAATATGATCGATGTAAATTACATTTGGAATACGTAAAATATTATTTCAGGAGATTAGCCCATGGGTCGAAATTGAATCAAAACTCCTTCAATATTTGTACTCTTTTTATGTATTACAAATAATACGTATTTTGTTTTTTTTTATTGAATTAAAAAAATAATTGGTTGCAGCTATAAAAATTAAAGAAAATCAATTGACACACGATATTGAACTGTACTATTTTGTATCTCTCTATTTATAATATAATTAGCTGTACCCGTCCGCTTCGCTGGGCGTTTAAAATTAACATTATTATTTCTCACCCCCACAATAGATTCTCATCATTAACGACCCTGCAACTGGTGTAGGGAGTCTAATACTCATATTAATATTAGCCTATCCATTAAGTACATGTATTTTCTACATGGATACCAAGTTTCTAGTCAATCGGACGCACGGTTCAGTAGTTATAAGGGAACATCCGTAAAAATCACTGTAGATTTTAGTACAGATTATGTAGTTACTAAACGTTTTGAAGAAGTGAATAGAATGTGAGGGCGTTTTATGAAAATGTAGTTCTTGTATTTTATTACAACGTCCTTTTTTCCAGGGTGCTCATTTACCAACGCCGCCACCGATACCGCCAGCAATCCAGAAGGCCTTAGACTTCCTTGCAACCGCGCCTCCTCCACCATCCTCACGGAACTGATCCTCGAACCACTCGCCGGGCCACGTTTACAAACGACACCGCAGCCGCACCATGCTATAAATAATCTATGTTAGTAGATACCGTTTTGAACACAGCTGTTGAGCACAATTAATAATGATTCATTTTTATAATGCAAATTGTAATATTTCTCTTTGGATTTATGACATGCTCAAAACGGTAGCTAATTACAAAACATACATACTTATATAATTAAGCAATTAAAAAAAAACGTATGAAAACATGTAAATACGACGACTGAACTGTGATAGAAAATTGCTTCATAAAATGATATAATTATTTTTAACTAATAAAAGCAAAATCAGTGCCAAAGACGCATTGAATTATAAGTGTGGTTTGTTTTTTTAGACGTCAAGGTGTCTCGGTAAAACAATGACAGTATGAATTTATGATTAGCATCAAATTTACCAATTCAAACTGTCGTAAAGGTGTTAAAATGCTGATGTCATTTCCTATTAATCGTATCAATGACTTCAGTGAGCATTCAAATGCTATAATCGTTCATGATGCTCATGTTTGCAGTACTTAAAACACCAAGTTTACGTAGAAATAGACAAACTTTAAATTACACACGTATTGTTGTTCGAACAAAGCCATCGAGGACATTATACGGAAGACAAAGGATTTTAAGATTTGTCCACAATTTTAAAGATGTATGCTAGACTGACTTCATATCACCTAGAGACCTACGTTCTCAGAATATTAAATAACATGTACACAATAGTTGAAAAACAAGAGCTGTTTTTTTTAATATGCATGAGGACAATTTGAGTAAGAAAAAAAAATTAGTTAATAATAATATATCAACTGACATGGTCCAACATTTGAAATGAGTACCTAAATATAATTTTAAAAATAATAATTTATATAATTTGTTATCTAAAACATTTTTACGCAACGTGAAAATTGCACACACATTTTTTCAGAAACGAATTGGCACTATTCGACGTAAATTAAAAATAATGTGACAGAATTATTTTCTAAGCTCAAAGATCCTTATAGTCGAGTAATCGTAAATGGAACGCATAAAACACGAAGAAATCCATAATTAATCAAAAATGAATCAGCAGGTAACCAATTTAAATGTCAATACTAAATTACAGTATAGATCACCTGTAAATATCGCAAAAAACGGGTGTGTTTCGGACAATGTGCGATATCACCACCAAAAAAGTTTTTGTGAAAAGATTCGCGAGGGGGTGTGATTGTTTATAATACATTGACGATACTATTCCACGTCCCTTAAAGGCATTATAAGAACTGCTTAAAATTAAACAATATATAAGTATATTAGAAAGGAGACTGCAAGAAAGAACCTGACCATGAAACTTTAAACGAGAAAAGCCAATTCCACACCCAGTTAGGCAGGAAGATCGGGCACGGGTTGCCCTGAGGTCCACTCCGTGAACTCTGCAAGGAACCATGTTGACCACACGATAAATTCAATCAGATAAGTGACAGGTTAACGTATAAAATTCAAAAGAACAAGCCAGATTCGATTCCAAAAATATTTATTACGTTGGATGCATCCGAATTTATAGTGACTAAGTTACTTTGGAGTAACACAATAAATGTAATATAAAAAATCCCCTAATGCATTTGTTTTATTGTTTTAGGGGCTAATATATTTTATTCTTCTAACAATACATTTAACACGGAACATTTGGTTAAAATGCTGTTTTTCTAAAATTTCCAGAAACTCGATTGTAGCTTAAAAGTAGAAAGAAGCACTAAATTGCCCGTCCGTGAAATTTGGCACAAAGCTTATGTAAGTATTTGTACTAGGTTTTTTGTCCTACTAGAGGTAATAGTTGTATAAACTGCCCGTTTTAACAATATAGATATATATAGATTTTACAGCGAGCCCTTTTAATATATTTTTTAAATTTAATTTGCAAATCCTTCGTTTTCCGGAAGCTTTTCCGGTTCTTTCGGGAGAGTTGGACGCATCCACCGATATTGAAGTCATTTATAATCACAAAAAGTATTTGAAACATCACCGGCTATAAAATAAAGATGAGATTTTAATCTATAATAAAAATTTTTTTAGTCAAGCCTGGGTTTATGTAATTCTAGATCTCTCTCTCTTTATCTGTATCGCAATGGTACCGCTGTGTCATACTTATTGCGACCATTAAGTTGATTTTATATATTTTTATCGAACATTTTACGGGGAACCCTGTCATTCAATTAAGTAGTAAATTAATTTAAAATATTTCGTTTGCGTAGTCCCGAATCGTAAATATAAATATAACGAATCGTCAAAATATCAAATATTACTAGACTTTAATTCTAAGATAAAAAAACAACTGCATATTATTTGCTGTACCCCAAAAGTAGTGTTTTTGAGTGATTCAAATTCTTTCTGATAAAAGTCAAATGCAAATTGTTCGTTAATTAGGTACTTTTTATGAGCAGCCATTATCATAATACAAAATCGACAAGTATAGTACCTGTCAAGTTAAAAGTGAAAGCTCAAGTAGAGAAAGTTACAGATTATAATTTTGATAGTCGTAAATCAAATGTCAAAAGCATCTGTATTACAAAAAAAGGAAAGCAGTCTATGACGATACTAATTCTGTTAGGCTCTTAAAAGTAGATTTACTATTAAATTATTTACTGCTACTAGAGATTAGTAGTAATTCGATGAAGCCATGGCGGCCTGCTCTTATCTACTGACCAATGGTTTTGTTTCATTTGTAAGCAGCGGCTTGACTCTGATCCTGCCCTTGCTGAAGTCCATGGGCTATGGTAACCACTCATCATCATTTGGGCCCTATGCTCGTCTGCCTAAAAGTACAATAAAAAAATCATTGCTTATAAATAAATTTACGAAATTCACTTCTGGAACAGTTAATGGTACATACATAATGATCATGTAACATTATCTGACTCGTTATATAATATTGAGTGTTAATAGATCATTTTCGGAACCGAAATGAGATAATGCTACTACCTCAGGTTTTATTGGGATTGTAAATTGTGCTCATCAGTTTTTTTGGATTTTGTAAACTAATATAAATTTTCGAGCACGTTTTAAGCTATTGCATAGCTTTTATCGCGGGCCTTGAGCGCGGCGACCGAATCATGAAATTCCGTAACGAAAAAAACCTAACACCCCTCACTCCGCCTACCATGTAGCTCGCGTTCAACACATTCACACGTTGCGCTTGTGTAGTGTTTGTGAATAAGCGCGTGGCGTGACGTCACACTGCATGCGCATCATGAAAAGTCTGCCCATCTCTCTCTCGCGCGGTCTAGCTTATGAGTGCGAAGGGGACAGTTAATGTTTTGCTTTTATTAGTTTTTAATATAGCGTGGTCTTGTTTTATTATTGTTTTAATATTAAATTATCATTGTCTAAGTATAATTGCATAAGTTGATAAAAAATGCTATGTAATAGCTTTACCGCGGCAGTTCCCGAGTGCCACACGTTTTTATTTTTTCTGTCGTTCTGTCGTGTTTCGGGTCTTGATTCTCTACCGCTACCCATTTTTTGGCAATTATTACAATACTTTCTGTTAATGAAACGTGTGAAAACTATTCAGATAGTTATATTATAGTCAGATAGATATTCAGATAGTGTCAGCACTGTATGAGACGAGTTTGTACATTGTTTTTTTTTTTAAATTGAACGGAAATATTACTATAGTCATCATAACCTGAATGCTACCTTACCAAGTCGTGGGACTCCACTGAGACAGCACCATATCAGTCGTTGTGATGAATTTTGAGGGCCGTTGTGGTTGGTCGTGGTGGCAAGTTTTGACTTTTTACATTAGACATTTTTCATTGAATTCATGTTTGTCTTTTTGGTATTTTACCTTTGGACAAACTGTTTTCGTTCAATTAGTATTCATTAAAAATAATCATATTATCGGTTAAGGTGATGGTACCTATCCGAGAGGGCTTGCAAGATGCCCTACTACTAGTACGCAAATTATAATTATTATGGGCTTCGTTTTTATCACACAGTGTTATTCCTTTACCATGGAAGTCATTTGCTAACATTTATTGACTACGTAGAATATACATATTATAACATAGAGTACGTATATTTCAACAGATTTTTTTTATCTGTCTACAGAATCAGTAAACTGGCACAATCGTATCGAAATATCTCATCCTTTAAGCCACGACGAATTTTATATAGAAAATTATGATCATCCATTGTTGTAGTGTTATGAAATTATACATGCTTACTCAATAAAATTTGAAGACAGTGATTTAAAACTTTGCAGTGGTTATATTCCTGTCATAGAAATAAAAAGAAAACCGGAACAAAAAGGATTTATCTTTTTTTTTTAAAACACCTGTACCTTTTTGTTTGCGGAAGAAGATCTCAATTGTGGAATCTAAGCGTGGTCAACCTTCGACACTAGATAAAATTTGAGTAGCTCGCTAACATTTGATTTAAAGTAATTAGAAAAGCTAATAATGCAAAAAATTATGTGCTTGACCATAAAAAATTCAAGTACTAAGCAAAATCTACCGCTGACTGGTACATGCGACGTATTTAACCCGCAAAAGGAATTATTCTTAATTCTCACACGTGGTAGGACCTCTTGTGAGTCCGCACGGGTATGTACCACCACCCCGCCTATTTCTGCCGTGAAGCAGTAATGCGTTTCGGTTTGAAGGGTGGGGTAGCCGTTGTAACTATACTGAGACCTTAGAACTTATGTCTCAAGATGGGTGGCACATTAACATTGTAGATGTCTATGGGCTCCAGTAACCACTTAACATCAGGTGGGCTGTGAGCTCGTACAACCAGCTAAGCAATAAATAAATAAAAAATGTGAAATTTTAAAACTGACGATGCCAAAGTTGTCGTTCTCTCTTTAAATACTTATAATATTATCTTACTCCAAAGCCAATCGATGCGATGTTTGATGCCAATGCAACAATATAATTTTAGAAGATTCAAAATGGGAGAATAAAAAAAAATTACACACCGTAAACCAATTCAAATAATGTATTCAGTTTGTTTTATCAACTTTAAGTAATTTTGACCTCTAAACTAGTTTTCCTCGGTAACTTCATTCGGGTCAGGACAAATGTCATTCAGGTAAATAAGTACATTTTAAAGCTCAGAATTTTGTCCAATGACTTTATTGTGACGGTGATTAATTTTTGAATAATTTTAAAGTGATTGTACGAATATATATCGAGAATTAACATTTCAGAGAATTGTTGCAACCAATTCTTTTAATATATATTTTGTAAGTATTAAGATACATCAGTGCACTTACACAATGTCTTAACCTAGTTTAGACTTCAATAATAAATTTCAGTGGCCGATTCCGTTGGTTTTGTAGCTAAGTACTGTAAAGCACGGGCGATCGCCGGGGGTATGGGAGGTGGAGTTGGCAAGTGGGCGCCCACAGGCCTGTAACCGTTCTCATCAGCTGTGTACGATAAACTAAAATCGTTGCCATCCCTGTCCTGGAATAAATTATTATATGTGTTATTTTTAAATAGATATGCGGAGGTCTTCACTGTCTAGGTCCGCTGTGTGACTGTTGGAGCTTATAAAACAGACATTAACAGAGTCCATAGCTATTACAACGTGAATGCTACTATCTAACTGGAGACGTAAGGTCGAAGTTGCCATAGTCACAGAAATAGGCAGTATGGTGGTAATTATACCTAAGAGATCGCCGTTCTCGATTTCTAAACGACACATCTAGTCAATATTAATTTATTTACAATAAATACCAGAAGATAATCTGTTAGCTTATCTGTTTATCTATGTCAATAAGAAGTCTCCACGCTGGCGCAATAGCATCTGTAACTGTAAAGCAATCAAACCCACGGTTGTTGCCAAAATATCTTCTGAAAACCACCTATCCTAATCAATTTGCAAATATATTTAAATCCAAAACAGAACATTAAATCAATAAGATATGTAAATATTACATTACTCCAAATCGCTGAGCCTAATGGAATCGAAAGAATGTGTAAACGCTTAAACTTCGAAAGCTAATAGAACCTTTGATATTAAAAGTATATTCTGCTTGTAATTCAATGCCGTATTTTTTTGCTGGGATCCATTTGTTGCGATATGAATTGAATAACTCAGAAATCTGGTTGCAATGTTTTTGCACTTTTATTTACTGTAGGCTGTCTTTGCGCGGAATACAATTTGGGAATAACGTATACAACCGATGTGGTCCAATTTGTACGGATGGCTTCTTAAATATATCCCAAGCACTTGATATTATGTCTATGCAGGCGGCAAGATTCGCGATGTCTAGTACCTATGGACTACGAAAACAGCTTCAGGCCAACTGAACAGAGCCCCATAATTAAATACAAGGAAATTGCTAAAAAATTCGAAAGAAAGGAATCCAACAAAACTTTGTCATTCAACTTGAATTCAAATAATTATTTTTACCAGCTGGTAGATTTTTCAAATTAATACTTTCTTTGTTACGAGTAATTATTTGTACTTTTTATTTGGATATTTTAGAACCATGTTATCCTTATCATTCCCCCAACAGACTCACTTTATAAGAGAAACTTCCAGAAACAGCTTCTCCTGCAGTATCATCATCAAACCTTCTTAGTTCGCCTTGCTCAAAAGCTTTAGTACCATCTCCACCTTCGTAGCTAGAATAAAAAACAATCGATTTACAGACTTCATTCTTCTTCTTTATTCTACATAGCATTTGATACAACTATTTCAACACAAATCATTATTTTAATATTTTTTTGCGAGCGTACCAATTGCTCTATCTTATCAATTTTTGCCTGAAAGCAGCTTTTTGTTCCAATTTGAAGGATGATATAGTTATTACGGAATACAATTGACACAACTTTCAGTAGACAGCGTGCGTGATGCTCATGTACATGATCGACAGTGACCCCTTACTATCAGGTGGGTCATATGATCTTCAAAAGTGAACAAAGGCAAATCAAATAATTAAAAAAAAAACGTTACTGCGCAATGTTATGACGTTTATGGGTTCCGGTAATTACTTAACACCAAATGAATCGCGAGTTGTCGTGAACACATCTGCTCACCTAGAGCCACAAAAACTTGATTATCTATTTTTGATTAAGATGTGCCGACCAATAATATGATCTGTGTTTCAGTAGACGGCGTTAAATCATTATTTTTAAATCCACGAAAACAGAAGTGAATATTGAAGAAGCAATACCTGTAGTGGAAATCACCCTTGTGAGAGTAAATGTAGTTTTCTGATTCTATTATAGGGACAACTGGATCACGTTCACGTGTTCTTTTGTTAATATTTCTTTGATTTTCCTGGACAGGTAACAAAGAAATTCTTTCATTTTGTGATGGAGTTGTCGTAAAAGGTTTAACAGTGGAACTACTTGGTATCGACTTCAAGGGCCCTATGGTTTCTTGTTGTTGACGGCGTCTACCTTTTGAAGGTTTCCTAGTCACAATCTTGTTTTTTCCAACAATTGTATCATCAACTTGGACTTTAAATGCATTTGCAACTGTTACTGATTGAACTGTACCATCAAATAAAGAGCGCCCTTTTGGTTTCAGCTCTGTTTTGGAATTAAAGCTTTCTGTACTGGTGTCTTCTTTAGTGATTTCAGAATCATCAATTATTTCTTCGTAATATTCGGTTGTTGTGATGACGTCATCGCTTGATTTTTCTTCAAGCTTTTTTTGTTCATAAACTACATCGACTGGTAGTGGGTTATAGTCCACATTTGGAGGATGATTAAAGTTGTAAGCAGCAATCGTTCTAAAACCCTCATCCTGACTACTGTTATCACTACTTGCCAAACTAGTCACGACAAGCAAACAAAATAATATTATCATTTTATTAATGATTCAATCTATTCTTGTGATATTACAACACACTACTGACGCGTTTGAAATCGTAATGAGGATGAATCAACATTGAATCAAAGACAAACTTAAATCTTGTATTTATAATTTTATGGAATAAGTATATAAAATGAATCTACTTGTCCGACGAGATTTGATTAGGTTTATTTTCTGCTAAGAATGCACATACATAAACACACGTTAGCAAGTTTTACGTCTGCAGCTTTTCTTGCGTGGGTTACAGTTTAAGTCGCGTGGTCGGGAGATCCGAATTTAGCAGTGGGACGAGTTGTATTCCATATTACTTTCCAGGGCTTAAAATTATTTTCAAACTGAATTTCAGTAAAACGTAACAGACAGACAGAAATACACACTTTCGTATTAATAACGTTAATGTATTCATATGTAGCACCTAACAGAAAATCAAAGCGTGTTTATAAAATATTTTAAAGACGTTAACTTTATTTATGTATATTATATCAGATTTTTATGATATCCTGCTCCAAATTAATTTCTACCAACGTATCAAAGCTACCTGAAAATAGGCCTAGTGATCTGATAGATTAGCTTTGCGTGAACAGATTGATAAATTATTAAAATAATTCTCAAAATCGCTGGTTAGTATTCTATCACTCTCCTTTAGATTTTTTACGGATGGGTAAACAAACTCACAGGACAGCTGATGTTAAGTGGCTACCTTGAGGCATAAGGTTGAAGACTCAGTTGAATTGTTTAGCGGCCCTATTAACGTCAAACTTTTCAAAATCCATAACTGCTTCGCAGTAGAAATGGGCAGGATAGTGGTGCCTATTCGTGTAGACTTAACTAAAATACGTTCGCCGGTAATAATTATTAACTTTTGTTTACTCTTTTCTAACTTTTGCCTATTGTTATTATATCGGATTTTACTATTTCATTAAATCACATGTACTGATTTTTAAATAAAATCATCAAGTAAATAAACTTCGAAAACCCCTGCGTATTTTATATTTAAATAGTTTTTAAACCAAGACAATTTTTAGTGTACTTTATTAAAAAAATATATTAACATTTTTTTTTACTTTTGTAACAAATATCATGTCATGTTGAAATATTTAAAGTAGCCTAGTTTCATGATACTAAATTTTTTATGACAATATCTTCGGAGGTTTGAAAAGTCTTAGTCATTAAAAAGTTTTAGTTTTTAGGAATTCAACGGCTTCGTCAAAAGATATTACAAAACAATCAATTCTTTATAAGGAAAAAAATGAAGAAAATTGTTGTTTGAAGTTTTTTTTCTAAGATAAATAAGTTCACTGTCACGTCCGATTAGAATTGATTAACGCAGCCTATGGTGAAGTGTAATGTGCCAGCCACTTTGAAAAATGAATTCAATATGTCAATTAAATAGGAAACTATGAAATCAATCAATTAATTTTAATTACCTCATGAGTTGTATTGAATTTTCATTTTTAAACATTTTACTTTAATATTTGTTCAGTCTATATATACTGAAATAAAATTATTAATTTCTTAAGAAGAATTGTATTGTTCTTGTGTTTGTTTTTGTTCACTCTCGGTCATAGCGATAATTGAAATTATTATTATTAGTATTGAATATAATATATTCATCGTAGATATTCATAAAGTAAACTGTCATAAAGACATGTAAACTATGGACTGTAAAGTCTTACAGAGCATTTATAAATTAAAAACCATCAAAATGATATGAAGGCTTAGGATTTAAATACACCTCTCAGTATAGGTTTTAACTAATAAAGACAACAGTGATCCTAAATCTATAACGGGACTTAACCAGAACTAAATTATCAGATACTAATTGTGTTACAAAGAAATTCATTAGAAGATTTTTTGTTGAATAATAATCATCTCTTATAGGTCAATAATGTATTGATTTGTTTAACTTTTATCACTTGTAATATAATGCGCTGCTGAAAACGTAAGTTTCAGTGAACCAACTGACCTTGTTTAGAGTGCTCACGGTTTAATCGCGTCAAATCGTCGTTGATCATGTCTCATTGTTGACACCTCATCCGATTGTGCAATTTTCCGAAGAACACATCAGTCAAGCGCTAAGGTTGAAGTATTTAGCGTCCGCTAAGTCTCGCTCCACCGGAAGGCGGGGGGAGGGTAGTGTAAATAGATAAGCCTTACATATATGTGATCGAGAAGTCTGGAGTATCATTATTCCGTAAATTTCTGGAGTGAAAACAGCAAAGATGTTTTCTAAAATAACAATCTTGTTTTTGATAGTGATGCACGTTCTTGCCGCGCCCCGTCATAGGGATGTTCCTTTAGAGAGACAGCAGCCAACAGTGATACCGATCGTGTCACAGTCAGAAGAGTACGACCCTAGTGGAGCTTATAGATTTAGGTAACTGTAAAAAATTATTAACTACTGTAATCAATAATATTAAATGAAAATTTTAATTAAAAGTCTATTTGTTGATATTGAAGAACCTAAAGATTTTGGAAACGTATTTTAGAAATTTCTAGTGTTAAAAATATTATTTAAAACTTAATTACTTTAAATTTTAGTTACGAGACAGGCAACGGTATCAAACGGGAAGAAGCAGCATTTGACAAAGTATTGCCGAAGAGTTCAGCGCGAGTTGCCAGTAGTAGTGACGAAAGTGGTGAGAGCAGTGAGAGTGACGAAAGTGATGAAATTCACGTTCAAAAGGGATCCTACTCCTACACAGCACCAGATGGCACACTAATTACTGTCAAGTATGTATAAACAAGTTTCATTTTGATATAATTAATTTTAATATATACATTACATGAACAAAATAAATGAATCCTTTTCAAACATTTTCTACTAATAGATTTTATTTAATTTATAAAATAAGAATAAAATAAAATTGTTAAGAATACCTACCAAATAGTATAACTATTTTTTGAAGCATGATAAATAATGAGTGGTGGTGGTAAAGTATGCTCAAAAATAACGGCTCGATGTGTCGCTTAAAGCGATGAATAAAATGTAACTAAATGCCTAATAGTATTCGTAAAATTTATTAATTTAAAATCATAATTTCATTTATCAGGTATATAGCTGATGAAAATGGTTTTCGCCCGACAATAATTCAAAGCTCAAAGAATTCCGGAGAGACACAATTTACATCAAGCGTAAGTGAGAAGACTGGAAGAGTATTAAAGCCTACGGATAATGAAGAAGTTGGCTCAGCACCTCCAGCAGCTATATCCCAACCATCCGCATTAGCTCCCGTACCAGTCATTAATTCAAGAATTGCAGGCCCTTCCGCTGAAGAGGCAGAACCAATTGAAACTGAGCAATCCAAGCTTCAAACTTCATCTGAAGAGTCTATAGAGTCTGTGCCATCTGCTCCTGCTTCACAATCACCTGTTACCGAGAAAATATTAGAGCAAAGCGCTGTTTCTCCGGCTACTTCAGAATCAAAAGAAACAGTACCAGAATTGTCTTCAAGTTCTACTGAAACTTTACCATCATTTCAGTCTTCTACAAGTCCCATTACAACTACAGAAGAAACTGACACTCAAACTTCAGAGCAATCTGTTTCTGAACCCATATCACCAGTGACGTCCTCTGAGTCGACTTCAATTCCTAAGCTGGAGTCTTCTACTGTATCTGAAACCACGACTACCTCTATAAGTTCCTCTCAAACTCAGGAAATTACAACAGCCCAAGTTATTACTACCTCTTCGGAAGTTACGTCTGAGGCTGTGACTTCCACTGATATATCATTAATAAGTACTCCTTCAGAAAGTTCGTCTTCAGAACTACCTTCGACTGTAGCAGCAGTTACTGAAAATACTTCAACAGTGACGTCAGTGCCAGCTTCTAACACTGCAAGTGAAACAACGATTACAAATACCCCAGTAACAACAGATTCAGGATCCAGTGAAACGCCTACTGCAATCACCGAGGCTTTAACTGATTTAAGTTCAACCACCTCAGAGCCCATCTCCACCGAAGCCGTCTCGACAACTGTTGTACAAGATATACCGTCCTCAACAATAGCAGTCACTACCACGGAAATTGTCTCAGAAAGCACGTCCGAAACGAGTACCACTCAAGTTACAGTAAGTGATTTAATTAATGAATCGGCTTCAACTGTTACTGGTCAAGAAACTTCAGAAGCAACTTCAACGATTGTTCCAACCAAAGATACAACAGCGCTAACATCGACTAGCTTACCTGATGATGCTGTGGTAACTAGTCAAGAGGTTACATCAACAGAAACCATTTCTACTACCACAACGTAAACTCAATATTTGCAATTAATTTTAAAAATGGAAATAGTGGTAAAATTTTGTATAAACGGAATAACGCTATACCTCGGAAAATGAACTGTACGAAGAAATCGTACTTATATCGTTGACTTTGGGCCTAAAAATGATTTAATTTGCATTTTACAAATTATGTTGGAAGCATTAAAATTAATATAAAAAAAAATGTGATACGTTGCTAGATGTAAGAATCGGTATGTGTAATTATAATATTGATATTATTTTATAAATAAACATTATTTTCTCTATCTCTTTTTTCTCTATAGAATTTGGATATGTATATATGAACATAGAATTTTTTGAATTTCAATGAATATCTCTTAAGGTTCATTCAAATTCCCAACTTATAAACAAGAATGACAAATGTTATGACGTTTTCACGAAGGTCTTTCTTTTTATAGAGAATACGTAAATTAATACTAAAGTGATAAAACGCGTATTTATGCTAAATCGTCGGTTTCCAGTAAATTTAGTTATAGGAATCATTCTAGATTGTTTCCATGAAATTATATAATCTTACCAATGAATGAAATAAGTTATTTTGTCCATGACCCAATAGGTTTAATATTGTCAGTCGTCTTAGTCTAAAGGATACGCCGCTCGTTGTATGGTATAGTGTTTTGAAGTTCCCTTGGCGAATACGTCCTTCACGTATTAACAATGACGTATTCCAGAATGAATTAATAACGTCGTGCAATAAAAATTAAGTTTGCAAAATTTGGAAAATTTGCGTAGTCAATGTTGATAGGGTATGTTGCAAGCTCCGGGCGGGTAGTCTTACAAGTTTTGTGCCTTCGATTAATTGAGTTCACGGTTCACTTGGTGTTAACGGGCTTTCGAAGCATATAAATGCTAACGTGATCGACACTATGTAACTTGAGGTATAAGATTGAAATTTCGGTTGTATTATATAACAGTTCTGCCTATATGCAACTCTTCAAACTGAAACTCGACTGCTTCGTGACAGAAAGAGGCAAAGCGTTAGACAAAACTCATGCAAAATATAGTATACTAGCGACCCGCCCTCGCTTCGCTTCGGAAACATTAAAAACACATGAAAAAAAAAAAAAAAAAAAAAAAAAAAAAAAAAAAAAAAAAAAAAAAAAAAAAAAAAAAAAAAAAAAAAAAAGCAGCCTATGTTCATCAGGGACAATGTCGGCTTCTAATGGAAAAAGAATTTTTCAAATCGGTCCAGTAGTTTCGGAGCCTATTCGAAACAAACAAACAAACAAATCTTTCCTCTTTATAATATTAGTATAGAAGTATAGATATAGACTAATAGTATATTATAGTGTTTTTTTCTTTTATTGTATAGATGGGTGGATGAGCTCACAACCCACCTGATTTTAAGTGGTTACCGGAGTTCATAGACATCTCTACAACGTACTTGTACCACTCACGGTGCCACCCATGCTTGGCAACCCACCTTCAGATATGAGCTCTAAGGTATAGTTACAACGGCTGCCCGGCCCTTCAAACCGAAATGCATTACTGCCGCACGGAAGAAATAGGCAGGGTGGTGGTAACTACCCGTGTTGACTCACAAGCCGTTCTACCACCAGTAATTACGCAAATTATAATTTTTGCGGGTTTGATTTTTTTGCACGATGTTATTCCTTCACCGTGGAAGTCCGTCGTGAACATTTATGAAATACGTAATTCATTAGCTAAATTGGTACCTGCCTGCGAGAGTCGAATACCGTCGCATTGCTCGACACGAATGCACCAGACGTCTTATCCTTTAGGCCACGACGACTTACTTATATAGTACGCATGAAAGATCTGGATTAAGAGCATCTGCATCTGCATGTAGTTGATCAGGGTATGTGATTATTCGACAAATTGGGCCGAGCAAACCAAAACTAGACTAAGCTTCATAATTTATCTGTTACAGTTAAGCATCTCAGCACATTTAAAAGTCGATTTTCCTCATGTGTCAAAGGATGTTCACGTTGGTTAAAAAGTCTGCTATTTTTATTTTATTTTATTTTTTAAAAATCACGCACGATCATCCGACCCCAAATTAGAATTCCCTGTGTTATGGATACCAGAGATTTACATACGTACTTATGTATATACGTTGAAATATATATGTACATTGCAAACAAACAAACATGTTCACGTATATCACACGAAACTTTGTCCGAAGTGGGAATCGAACCCGCGACCGTCGCTGCAACAACCAGGACCGCTAATTACAAGACCAACGAGTACTTCAAAATTTCTGTGATTTATTTACATTAACACATTTATGTACTGTGGTGACGTACAACTTAGACCCGTTGGTTCGTCAATATTTTATTTCCACTAAAAGAGCTTCGGACATTTTCAACTTTAGTTTTATGGATGACACAATTTTTTTGTAAATTTGCTTAGCGCTAATGAATTTAGAATAAATTTGAATACAAATTTACTAACATTGTCTTTTAAAAACAAATAATGGGACGTATTTGATTGCCTCGTTGTTTTAGTTTTAGGGTTTAGTGACCGTGGCTATTAATTAACGTTGTTGAAGTTCGATTCCCGGGCAGAGTCAACGTGCGCTCAAGATAAATTTCTACCTAAAACTGATACTGCATTCTGATTCGAGGGTTGATAACTGCAAGTCATTATACTTCATCATCATTATTTCCTATTACCCTCTGCTGGGGTGTAGGGCTCGAATCAAATTTTTCCATTTATATCGGTCTTGGGCAGTCTGTTCTAGCTCCTCCCACGTCATGCCCAAGACCCCTAGCTCCTGCTCCACCGAGCGACGCCAAGTTGTTCTGGGGCGGCCTCTCTTCCTTTTGCCAGACACTTTCCAGGTCAGTGCTCTCTTTGATAGGCGGGTATCGGGCTTTCTCAAAGTGTGACCAATCCAATGCCACTTCCGCGTAAGGATCTCCTTCTCCATTGGTGTCTGCTTAGTGATTCTCCACAGCTCTTTGTTAGTGGTCTTCTCAGGCCAAAAGATTTTCAAAATCTGACGCAGGCACTTATTCACGAAGTTTTTTGATCAAGTCCTTGCGAACAAACCAAGTTTCGCTCCCGTACAGCAATACAGACTTTACATTTGAGTTGAAGATCCTCACCTTTGTTCGTCGTGTTAAGGTTGAGGAACTCCATACTGGCCTAAGTTGACTAAACGCGGCTCTGGCTTTATTTATACGAGCCGCATTGTCTGCCTCGGTGCCCCCCCTATCGTCCACAATGCTGCCCAGGTAACAGAAGCTTCCCACCTGCTCGATGTGCCTCCCTTTGATCGACATAGGAGCCGAATCAGTGGTATTTATGCGCATTTCCTTTTTTTTTGAGAAATTAATACGCAGCCCTGCCTTTTCAGCTTCATCTACTAGATCATCTGCTTTGTTTTGTAGCTGCTGCCGATTGGTTGCTAAGAGGCAAATGTCATCAGCAAAGTCGATGTCCTCAAGGTCTTCATCCGCGGTCCAAGGCAGTCCTTGTCGGCATTTACAGGTGACTCTGCGCATCACATCATCAAGCATCATTATAAACAGCAGGGGAGACAGCAAGCAACCTTGCTTGACGCCTGCGGTGACCACGATATTATCCGTGAGTTTTCCCCTGTGGAGCACTCTACACGACGATCCATAGTAAAGCGCTTTTATGACATTATATAGTAATTATACTTGAGACCTTAGAACTTATATCTCAAGGTGGGTGGCGCATTTACGTTGTAGATGTCTATGGGCTCCAGTAACCACTTAAGACCAGGTGGGCTATGAGGTCGTCCTCCCATCCAAGCAATAAAAAAAAAAATAACCGTTATACAATATAAATAAAACTACGATCTCATGTTTGCAGGTAAATTACCATTTAAAACTCAGATGGGCCTTCAGATCGGCAACCTGCAGAAAAAATATATTATCGGAGTATTGGTAGTTCGATCTATACTTATTTACTTATCTATATTATATCTACTGATTTTAGGTCACGTGACACATGAGCTTAAACCATCTTAGTCAGTTTTATTACGAAACAACCATTACGTAATTATTGCCGTTGTCTTTTCTATGAACTTATAAAGTTATCATTGTTCATACCCTTAATTTGTCCTCGCATTGTAGTTAATAAGACCGTCAATCCTATTCAATAACAACATGATCATGAAATTTAATAGTCTGAAGGTTCCATGTTAGTATGTCGAAATAATGATAACAATAACGTGACAATAGAAAGAAAGCATCCCATTCACCGAGCCAGCCACCTTGCATGCCACGACGCCGCGACGTCGCCGAATGCAAATTAAAATATCAGGTCGCATCAAATGTCAAGATCATCGGGTTAATTCAGAAACGCTTTCTTAATTGCGATCGCATTAAACTTCAATATTTTTTTTAGGAAATATGTTTTATGTTGAGACTGGTTTCTTTTTTGTTCTTTTAGTTGTTTAATTGTTAAATTGCTTATATTTTATTGTTCTGTTTACGCGGCAGAGTTGAGCCTCTTGATGTTATATGGTGAAGGCCGACATCCACCAAACAGGTGACCGATCTTACTTGATCCTTCAAACTGGAATACATATACGTATGAATCGCGGCAGAAATAGATGCGATGATAGCACCTAACTTCGAGAGCTCTAACAAACCCCTTCGCCATCAGTACTATAAAATTAATTAAGCATTACAAGATCTCACAGTCAAAACAGATGTTTAAAATCGAAATATAATCGATATCGAATTATAATACAATTAGTCCATGCGCCAAAAACATAATATGAACAAGCCCCCCTACTGGTGGTAGGGCTTACGGAACGGGTAGGTACCAACACTTTATTACTGCCGTGAATCAGTAATGCTAGTCGGTTTGAAGGGTGGAACAGTCGTTTTGCTGTAAAAACTGAGACTGTAGAAGTCATGTCTCAAGGCGGGTGGTGACATTTACGTTGTTGATGTCCATGGGCTTCGGTGACCACTAAAGACCAGGTGGGCCGTGAATTCGTCCACCTACTTAAGTAATAAAGAAAAGGAAATCCATATTTATGATACTATGTGCTTTTCTATAATTTTTGGTGATTACTGGAGCATGCAAATGTTATGACATGAATATTACAACTCTCGCTGAGATCTAAGTTTATAATGTAAAATCGTAATGTTTTGAATAAAAGCTATTGTATTGAAATAGTTAAAGTGGTGATATCATCAGTGAGCGTACAAACCTAGCACTATTATTACTCAACTAAGATTTACTTCATTTAAATTATTAAACAATTTGATGTAAACATTGGACAAAATGATGCCTCTACTCGATTTTTTTGTATTATGTACGATTTTATTACTTCAGTGTTATTTAAACTAACAATAATTATATTTCAAACTGTATAAGTTTTTGCAATGGTTTCAGTTTTAAAATTTAGAATTCAATTTCCAACGCGTTTGATAATCGCACTGTATTTGGAGTATGTAGCAGCGCGCGCCATGCGGTACAGCGTGAGGAGTGTTCATTCTTCCTCTCACTTTTGTTGTGAAACCATGAAACTAGTTAGAACAAGGTATTACAATAGATTTTTAACTTTTAATAAGCGTACTGTTTACTTAAAATACTGAAGCCAGTCAGGGAACTCTGATATGATAAAGATAAAGACTCCGGTTATTAATCAGGAAATGCTAGAACGCGTCTTCCGTCACGGCGAATCAATTTCAAGTTTATGATACAAAGAGAGAGATAGAGAGAGGGAGAGAAATATAGAAAATAGAGAGATAGAAAGAGAGATAACTAAGTAGGAAAATTCGGTAGGTGATAGGTAATAAGTAGCAGATTGGGAAATTGTTGCTGTAGCACTAACAATAGATGTGTGGCTAACACAAAGCCCACAATATCTTCATTTTTACTCTTACGCCCCACTACTCCACCTCTTCTTGTTCGTGTCATATAAGACGTAAGGCAATTAAGGTTATTTACTGGAGAATAGCATAGCAACGTTTACAGGGTACAAGAATAATGTAAAAGCCACCTAAGCTGGTGGGGAATGCTCCAGCCAGTTACCTATTTCTGCTGAAAAGCAGTCCCCTTTCCTATTCCATCTAAGCTAATAAAAAATGTAATGGAAATCATTTTGTATTTTAGATGGGATATTCCAATTTTGAAATATGAAATTAACATGATATTAATAAACATCCCTATACGAATAAAAACAGTAACACAAAATTACTTTTAATTACATCAACAAAGATAACATCCGGCCTCGAGCGATTAACCAATCCACAGGAATTATTTAAAAATATTTTATTCTTATTTGCTTTAATGTTTAAATGTCATAAAATAACTCTCAATTAATGAAACTTTTGACTGGTAAGAGTCTCTCTCACTATTACTTTTGAACAAATTTAAAAATAGCAATCCTTAATGTCGTTTTTGTAGCCGCGCACGGTAAGGATTATTTAAAAAAAATAATTCTGATTCTGTGTGCTTAGTGCGTGCGAGTTTTTTAACGTTCTCGATAGCGTAAAAGTTAACTTAAATTTGTATTGTATTGGAACGTTTGCCTACGTTTACCGCTTGGGCGCTGTTCCAACTGCATAAAAATTAGAGTTAACTTTTACGCCATCGACAACGTTAAAAAACTCGCACTAAGCAAACTAGCTAGAAACATTGAACTAAATCAGCATAGGTAATGTTAGTACTACGCTGGAGTAACGAAGTCATTATGCCAAAACCTTGACCCGCTTTCACAAAATTGTCCTTAACAGGGAAATAATTGGTGTATCTGAATATAAACTGCTTTGTCTTTTCATTTTCTGGACAATTGGGATTAAGCAACTAATATTCATTCCATTGGTTGGTGAGTAAATCCCTCTTACCTCTCCCCGGCTTATGCTCCGAGAATCTATCGTGAACAATATACCCTACTGGTGGTAGTGCTTCTTCTAAGCCCGCATGGGTAAATACCACACGTCACCTACTCTGCCATGAAGAGTAATGAGTTGTGATTGGAAGAGTGGGACAGCTGTAAACTTTAGAAGTGAGATTTAGAACTCTTGTCTTAAAGTGAGTTTACACATTACTCTATATTTAAGTTGATCATATTTTTTTGGGCTTCTGTAACCAATTGAACCCCTTCTGTAACCAAATGAAACCCGCAAAATTATAATTTGCGTAATTACTGGTGGTAGGACCTCTTGTGAGTCCGTGCGGGTGGGTACCACCGCCCTGCCTATTTCTGCCGTGAAGCAGTAATGCGTTTCGGTTTGAAGGGTGGGGCAGCCGTTGTAACTATACGTGAGACCTAAGAACTTATATCTCAAGGTGGCGCATTTACGTTGTAGATGTCTATGGGCTCCAGTAACCACTTAACACCAGGTGGGCTGTGAGCTCGTCCACCCATCTAAGCAATAAATAAAAAATAAAAAATTAACAACATGTGGCACGTGACCTCATTCATCAATCTAAGCAATAAAAAACAGTCGTACACAACTTCATGAAAAAGTATGCTTACATGACCGACATTTACAATGTGTTGAGTACAGGTAAGTTAGTAGGTTAGGATGACAGCCTTCACATTATGTCAAGTTACATTTGTGTTACGCCAATAAAATATCTGCCATGTGTAAGTTGCAAACCGATTGATCCGTAAATTCGTCTAGACTATCGAGAGCGAAAGTTCAGACATTTAATGGATCTCTGACACTGGCGCTAAAGTCGAATGTCGAATACACACCATGTGGTCGACCGGCATTCGGCACGCGCTGGTGTCACTAACCTCAAAAGATCTGGCCGGTTACGTAACGGACTCATCTCGACATGCAACTTGTTTACGAAAAATATCACTGACTACGGTTCTTTAACGCGTCACAACTTCACATGTTAGGTCAAGTATTGCAATTTAATTACTGGCTTCCATTTAATGGAGATTTTTTGGGAACAATGGCTTTTTCATCACTCATCGTTTCATTTATATTTGATAGTGTCTTGCTGTTTTTAGTTTTATATTCATCAGGAAAAAAGTTTTTAATGAAAGAAAAAAAAACTGTTTCATTCGTATTATTCGTTAGATAATATTTTATTGGGAAGGTTTTATTTCTGATATTATATCTGTATCAGCTGAATTGAAATCTACCATAAATAAATAAATGTAAATGATGATTTTATGTAAAAATGAATCCTTGTAAACTTTTGGTAAAGGTTTCTGGTTAGTATCAATTATTATTTTCTGATGATTTTTGCTATCACTCTAAAAGAATACCACTTTCAACACTAGCATGATCAATGTTGTTAAATTTAAATGATGTAAAACATGATCAAGACAATTTGTCACAACATCTTACATTTTATTATACAGATATAAATAAATAAAATAAATAAATGTAGAATAGGGATCGCAGCGTATAGAATAAAACTTCCACTGTTCCAAAATCTTCTATTATAATAATAATTTAAAATTAATTAACACTTCTATTATGTACGCCTTGCTCATTTTTTAACCATCTTCGCCATCTTCCTTTTCTCTGTCATTCTGTCTGTCATTCTCTTCTCCCTTTCTTTCCGTTTTTTCTCACTCACATTACCGCTCCGTTCCACGCTCTTTTCATACGTTCCCTTCTTACCAATCCTACATATTTGTATATAGCTTAATGCCATTCGTAGTTTCTTAATATTCTTCATTCCTAATTCTAAATAACGCAACTGGTATTTCTACTTCATCTATACGACAGAACTTCAAAATCAATTGTCGGTCAATTTATATTTTATCCATAAAGCGCAATTTAGTACAAGCAGGTTCAAGTACCCTCCAGTTCACACAAATACCTATTAGGAGCATTATACAACCGTTGATAACAGATACTAACATGTTACTACACTGACAAGCGAAATCAACGTCTAAATGTTATGTAACAACAACCTACTGTAAAATATTATAAAATACTACGGTTCAATTTTAGTTGCAACATGTCTCGTGCGTCAGACAGACAATGGAATTGATTTTCATCAATACCATTTTTACTATACATAATGAGTGTGACGTTCACGAAGGAATATCATGGGCTTTTTGTATTTAAGGATACAATTCTTTGGTAATTGAATGGCTGAAAGTATATTTTTCCAACTATAATGAAACCAAATTACTTTACTCATACGTTGGACCACTAATGTGTCGATTTGGGTATAAAATGGTATGCAGTTAAGTTCGCTGTCAAGATAATTAGTGGAGGAAAAAGGTAGGCGCAGGTAGAAGAAGACGAATAGAACTTACTTAAGTGGTTACTGCGGTTAAATGACATCAGTAGTCGCAGGTCTTAGACGCGAATTCGTCCTCTCTTAAATACTTAAATCTCATTTGAAGAAGAAAGTCCCTGCATTGTGATAACACCGAATACGCAAGTTTATTCACGAGCCAGACGATGCTTGGAAAACTAACCTCTAGAAAGGCGCTTCCGATGATTCCAAAAATAAAGTTAGCCTCTAATCCGTAGATTGGCAGTGCGGTGATAAAAAATAAATGAAAATAAATAATTAGTAACAGTATGTAAATGTTATAGTCTCAAGTAATTTTCTTCAGAAAATTGTAAAAAAAATATTCTTACTGATTAAAGTACCAATACCATGTCTCATTATTGTTCTTTTTTGTTATTTTTTGTAATATAAAACTCAGTTTGTCTTTTAATCTCGAAATAATAATTAAAGTGGTCAATATTACCATATCGTACAAATTATAAAAGAAGCTAATACAATAAATACACCAGTAAAATTATATGATTTAAATCTAGGAACCACACAATTCTTCACAGGAAGTATTACGTCCCAACATTACTGGAATTGCCAGCTTGTTTCTCAACCGCGCTTTCGACTACTCATCAGATTTTACTTTACCGTCACGAAAGAAAGTTACTCAAGGCTAAGCACTGAATCATATTCAAAAGAATATTTTCATATGGGTGTGGTTTCAGAGGAATTTTGCTAAAGATTTGATCATAGCTTAAAACTCGCTCTTAATTATGTTTGTTCAAGTATTTAATATTGTGATAACCTAATGTAATGTCAATATTAAAAACTAAAATAGTAGGTCCCAATACTTAAGGATAAATCTCTTGATTGTACTTACATTTAACAAAATGTCAGCGTTTTTGTAGTTCCATAGTTCAGGGCCCAGATCGCAATAAAATAAAAAAGTTAAGCATTGTAGCTGTAGCTTTATTTTGTAAAATGACTGCTGTAGATTAAATAACGTATAGGAAAGTCCACTTTTATCACACGAATGATCTTGGCCAACTTAGTTATATTTTTGCCTTCAGAATTGTTTTTTTTATGAATCAGTAATTTTGGTGTAATTAATGTGACAAGTTCCCCGTGGACGCCGAGCCTGGCTATCTGACGCCAACCGATAATGAGCAATGAAGGCCTTAGCCTCCAGAATGCTATATCTAAGGAGATAGTGCACTAAGCTTGAATGGCCTGATCTTGATAGTGAACTGTAGCCTTGGCTCCAATTTCTCCATTCTCACGGTCAGGGATTGGTCTGGCTCATTTCCATACATCATATTGCACATCACCTGGTCAGGCCCTAAGTATTGAAAAGCCGTCCTCAACAGCTTGGCGATTAGGTCTTTGAAGTGAGCGTGGACTGTTCAGCAATTGTCTCTAGTGAGGTACATAAATTATACTCCGACACCAATGCAGACGCCTCCAACCATGATTTGAGCATCGACGGACCGCGCACTCCAATGCCTGTGGGACAACACAAAGATCTGAGATTAATTAAGCGCCAGTTTGAGTCCTAATAGTAAAATCAGACCAACGACAAGTGCCTTTCGATCAGTGGGCAAGATAGGTAAACTCACGAAATTTATCCTCCCAGGCTATAACTAGCGTTATATGCGTAAAAGATTACGCAAAGGCCCAAGAGGAGGGCGTCACGAAAGAAAGTTACTCAAGGCTAAGCACTGAATCATATTCAAAAGAATATTTTCATATGGGTGTGGTTTCAGAGGAATTTTGCTAAAGATTTGATCATAGCTTAAAACTCGCTCTTAATTATGTTTGTTCAAGTATTTAATATTGTGATAACCTAATGTAATGTCAATATTAAAAACTAAAATAGTAGGTCCCAATACTTAAGGATAAATCTCTTGATTGTACTTACATTTAACAAAATGTCAGCGTTTTTGTAGTTCCATAGTTCAGGGCCCAGATCGCAATAAAATAAAAAAGTTAAGCATTGTAGCTGTAGCTTTATTTTGTAAAATGACTGCTGTAGATTAAATAACGTATAGGAAAGTCCACTTTTATCACACGAATGATCTTGGCCAACTTAGTTATATTTTTGCCTTCAGAATTGTTTTTTTTATGAATCAGTAATTTTGGTGTAATTAATGTGACAAGTTCCCCGTGGACGCCGAGCCTGGCTATCTGACGCCAACCGATAATGAGCAATGAAGGCCTTAGCCTCCAGAATGCTATATCTAAGGAGATAGTGCACTAAGCTTGAATGGCCTGATCTTGATAGTGAACTGTAGCCTTGGCTCCAATTTCTCCATTCTCACGGTCAGGGATTGGTCTGGCTCATTTCCATACATCATATTGCACATCACCTGGTCAGGCCCTAAGTATTGAAAAGCCGTCCTCAACAGCTTGGCGATTAGGTCTTTGAAGTGAGCGTGGACTGTTCAGCAATTGTCTCTAGTGAGGTACATAAATTATACTCCGACACCAATGCAGACGCCTCCAACCATGATTTGAGCATCGACGGACCGCGCACTCCAATGCCTGTGGGACAACACAAAGATCTGAGATTAATTAAGCGCCAGTTTGAGTCCTAATAGTAAAATCAGACCAACGACAAGTGCCTTTCGATCAGTGGGCAAGATAGGTAAACTCACGAAATTTATCCTCCCAGGCTATAACTAGCGTTATATGCGTAAAAGATTACGCAAAGGCCCAAGAGGAGGGCGTCACGAAAGAAAGTTACTCAAGGCTAAGCACTGAATCATATTCAAAAGAATATTTTCATATGGGTGTGGTTTCAGAGGAATTTTGCTAAAGATTTGATCATAGCTTAAAACTCGCTCTTAATTATGTTTGTTCAAGTATTTAATATTGTGATAACCTAATGTAATGTCAATATTAAAAACTAAAATAGTAGGTCCCAATACTTAAGGATAAATCTCTTGATTGTACTTACATTTAACAAAATGTCAGCGTTTTTGTAGTTCCATAGTTCAGGGCCCAGATCGCAATAAAATAAAAAAGTTAAGCATTGTAGCTGTAGCTTTATTTTGTAAAATGACTGCTGTAGATTAAATAACGTATAGGAAAGTCCACTTTTATCACACGAATGATCTTGGCCAACTTAGTTATATTTTTGCCTTCAGAATTGTTTTTTTTATGAATCAGTAATTTTGGTGTAATTAATGTGACAAGTTCCCCGTGGACGCCGAGCCTGGCTATCTGACGCCAACCGATAATGAGCAATGAAGGCCTTAGCCTCCAGAATGCTATATCTAAGGAGATAGTGCACTAAGCTTGAATGGCCTGATCTTGATAGTGAACTGTAGCCTTGGCTCCAATTTCTCCATTCTCACGGTCAGGGATTGGTCTGGCTCATTTCCATACATCATATTGCACATCACCTGGTCAGGCCCTAAGTATTGAAAAGCCGTCCTCAACAGCTTGGCGATTAGGTCTTTGAAGTGAGCGTGGACTGTTCAGCAATTGTCTCTAGTGAGGTACATAAATTATACTCCGACACCAATGCAGACGCCTCCAACCATGATTTGAGCATCGACGGACCGCGCACTCCAATGCCTGTGGGACAACACAAAGATCTGAGATTAATTAAGCGCCAGTTTGAGTCCTAATAGTAAAATCAGACCAACGACAAGTGCCTTTCGATCAGTGGGCAAGATAGGTAAACTCACGAAATTTATCCTCCCAGGCTATAACTAGCGTTATATGCGTAAAAGATTACGCAAAGGCCCAAGAGGAGGGCACTCCTCAATACTCGACTGGGTATACCTATACCTGATATTTCACAACAGAAGGTTAAAGATCCGATCCCTATCCGACACTGCCGGCGAATTCCGGGAACCCCATCGCATCCAGTGCTGACGATTGACCATAGTAGCCGTTTAGTTTACAAAGGTAGGAGAAATCTCCATTCCCTGCGCCCTCCCTATAAAGTCCATCAAAAAAGTCTTCTGCTGAGAGGGCTCGCGTGTCTTCACGGTCGAGTGGCCTTCTCGGGAGACAAACTGCTCCCCCGCCAGATCGAGTCCGATTCCGACGATACCGGCCGCCAGAATGCGTTCTAGTAATTTGCCAATCTCCGGTAGGGCCATCCAGTTTATGGATTTAAAAAAGCATATTGGTTTTCTTATTGATTTCGTAATGTTTTGCGATTAATACAGAAAAAAAAAACGTATTTTTTTATAATATCAAATCTTACTGGAAATACTCCTATAATTTTTTTCTCCAAAATACGGATAAAACTTTAGAAGTAACAGAAGAAGCTCAGAAGTTGAGATTGCATACCTAGTACGTATAGTTTGTATTTCTCAAGGTTACTAAAATAAGTTACTTAAATTACATAATAATATACAAATAGTCTAATTTTGCAAAAGTACGTATCCATAAATTTTCACTATCGATATTAATATTATAAATGTGAAAGGTTACAAGTTTGAATGTTTGTTACTCAATTACGTAAAATGGCGGAACGGATTTGGATGAAATTTCTCATAAAAACAGATCACAGCGTTAACACTTAGGATACTTTTTATCATAGTAAATGATATGACCAGTTAAAGGTCAGGCCTGCTATAACAAATACGATAACGGGTTCGCTGGTTTGACAATTTACGTACCAAAGGATCGACAAATCGCTTAACACCTTACAGATCAGAGTAACGCAATTAAGCTTATATCCTATGAATATGGAACGAACAAAATACGGAATAATGTAGGTGAAACCACAAAGAACGTCTAGTATCCTAATGTTATTATTCACAGAAAAGTTTCATCAAAAGCAATCCAGCCTTTTAGGAGGAGCTCAGTGACAAATACAGGAATTCAAGTTGACGCAGAAGAATTATAAAAAATTTGTACAATGGTTTACCTTTCAGCGTAGATACAACACTAATATGTAAGCTGGAAATGGAAAAGGCGTGAAATCAATAATGGAGTAAAATAATTAATGAACACTGGTTATCTTCACCTTAATATTCACACAATAATACCAAAATGTTAATATGAACATATTCACGAACATGTTATACATCTACATAAGATATGTACATATTTATTAATGCTAATACTTTGTCTTAAGTTAAGCAACGGTATTTGTACGTAATGAAATCTGGTAACCGCCTAAAATTAAATGAATTTTAATTATGAGCCCATCTGCCATCTAGAAAAGCCTAGTCATTCCACATTTCGTTAATATTGTTTCTGATTTTTTTTTTATAAGACGTGACACAACTTCTAGCGCAGTGTGCCCTTTGCAGGCGGTCAACTTTTGTACCACTCGAAATCATTGCGTTAACTTAACACCAAAAATATTCTCTATCCTATTTATTATCGGTTCATTGTCTATTGTGTAAATAGCACTTCGAAATTACGCCATAGAAGCTGTTTTTGATCTATGTTGAAAAAATCTAAATGACACTTCAGGACAAAGCTGATCTCACCAAGTTTTATAATATTTCTCCCAATTGTTGTAGTGCTGCAAATGTATTGAATCTTAAGTGCTACGGTCGTGAATTGAATCTTAAATCGTACGGTTACCACAAAACTTTAGCTGGACCTTAAAACTAAAGTTCGGTTGATTTTTACTATACTTCATACGTAAACATAAACTAATCTCCTTTTACTGCATGATTTTGTATTCACAATACTCACGTTTGGATTACCTTTCAGTTTTCGTGGTGACGAAAGTCACAGGTGTAATTAATTCCTTTTATGTGTTGTCATTAATGTGATAGGTGTAACTCCTTAATCCCCAATTATGTGTTGGACCGGATAAATAACAAGAAGAAATGTTAACAGATGGAGTAGGACAGTGAATGAGAGGTCGTAGAGGTGCCGGAAGACCGATGACACTGTGACCGATGTGATAGTCAAGACTTAGATGACAACGATGGGTGATCGAACATTAAGGCAAAAGACGGGGAGGCTTATGCCCAGCGGTGGATATCAACGGGCTGAGGATGATATATGTATATGATATGTAGAAAACTCGCGAAAATCTAGGATAAGACTAGAGACGTAACCACAGAAATCTTTATCAAGATGAAACCGGTGAAGCAACAGGATACAACTAAATATACAGAAAAACGGGATTTATATTAATCATTCAAATAAATATTAATTACATTCGAATGTCCATCTTAAGATATAGATGCAAGTTTCGAATAATTTTACTAATTTAGAAGCTTAAATCAGAAAATTAATTCGATATTCTTTGTCAAGGCTACAAGGCAGCGTATCTATTTTTATACTTTCATTATTGAACTATACACAATGCCTTTGGATAATTCAACTAGTGCAACAGAGAAAAATTATGTTCCGTTCTAACAACTAAAGTTATCAATTCGAAATATTTTTTTATCTCATAGGCCTTTTACTTCAAATTAATAACAATATCAATAGATCAAAAGTATCTTTCTATGATTTTTATCGTGATATAGTATTTGGTAATCTGAATACATAAATTTAGTTAGCCATAAGTTGTTTGACGAATTTCACTGTTCTAAACGTCTGACTACTTTTGCAATAAAACTGTGACATTTACAACTTTTATAGTTTGCGTAATTGTCCAATCATTATTTGCAAGTAAAGAAAGAGCATATGAAAAATTCAACTGTTTTTGTGTTTCCGGCAAATTTTGAAATTACCCTTTTTATTTCATTCTTTCATTTTAAATTTACTTTAAGATCTCCTACTTCCACTTTTAGATGCTACTTCGTAAATCGTAGGTTCTTGTAATACAATTGAAGGTTACATGTGTGAGTAATTCTTAGATAATGACGAGGTTAATCAGTTGTGTGGGATCAGCAAGAGCTTCACATACTAGTACAGCGTGTCATTCATCTGTAAAGGTGTAGTGAAAATATAAAACAAATGTTAACGTTGATAGTTGAATGTAAATTAGTCAGCAGGTTGACTTCAAATAAGTTGTCCTTAATTAATGTACTAAATCCTAATATATTGTTTAGAAAACAGTAAATGAAATCATAGATACAAAAAGGAATGAAGTAAACAACAAAAGAAGGAACACAAAAGTCCTCCCTAAGGCGCGTTGCAATAGATATGCTACTGGAGATAAAACCCAACGAGGTTTGAACTCAGGCAAACGGCCAGTCTTAAAAGTCACGCCAAATGCTTATGCACCATGATAAGAGGACATGTTGCGCCGATCTCACATAATGTGGGATAAGGGCAAGAAGAAGTAGATAAAATAATTTAATAAGCTAATTATCTAATTAAATTTTTTATCGAAGACGGGGGGGGGGGGGGGTTAGGCCTTCCGAATCAGTGAGATATTGAGTCATAACAATTTTTAAATTTATTAAGTTTAAATCAGTCTTTGCGTAACGTTGACTTATTTTAATATTATTTGGCAAACTCAAAGTTTGTTCATTGTTATTAGCATAATGTCACACGAGAATTAGACGTAGCTCTATGGATTAATGATGAATAAACAACGCTCTGCTGTAGGTGCTTCCAGGTTTATCATTTTAAAAATGAGTCGTGTCTTTTTTGTATCATTGTGCTACTTTAAATAGTTACTAGAAGAGTACTTAATAGATAAATAAAATATACGAAATGTTTTTCCAAGTAATATTACAATGGTTTATAATTACAAATCAAATAAACTTTATATTTAGAAATCAAATTACTAATGTCAACATTTCAAAAGGCGTAAAAGTTGTTTAAATTTTTCGCTTGAATTAGTATAATCGATTAAAATGTCGCTTCATTTAACATAGTTTATAATTGCTTTAATTAACGTTTTAATTTCGAACATCGAAATTGAAATAAAAACATCGGGACATACTTCAGCGTGTTGCAGCGTCAAGCCGGATGAAAGTCTGATGGCTCAGAGCAGAGCGGGTGTGTGGCAGGGGTGTAGTATAAAAGCGAGCGCACCTCTTCCACTCTGACATAGTTCACGACAATCCACGTGCCACACGGCTGCCGCACGTCAAACCTCACATTCACAACCATGAAGCTGCTGGTAAGTTCAGACAGCTTAACTATCATCCTTTAAACGTATCCAAGGTTTTTTTATTTATCTTTGCCATTGAACTAGAGAACGGAATATCTGGAGATGAGCAATCGTTTTTGAGGGTTATCTTACTATAAGCTGTTTTGAGAGGCAACGAATGCAAATGCTTATTACTGGAGTTCTGAACTTTGATATTTAAATGCCTTCATCTTCGAATTCCTGCATTAAATTTAGTTAGTTCATTTCGTGAATCAATTTTGGCGCACCTATCTTAAATGGGTGTTACGTAATTAAACAGTTATTTATTAGATTGGTCTAATAGCTATTAATTAATATATGTATTATATTTAATAAACTGATATTTTAATACCGACCTTGTATTTGATTAGCATATGCGTGAGAATCGAACGAAAGCAGGCTCGTTACTTGGGTGTCACGGTATTACGGTTACTTGTTACATAAATATATTAAAGTAAGTTGTAAAATACGGTTTGTCACACAGTTAATCATCAACACTTCTATTTCAAGACGCTTAACAAACTACATAGTTGCAGTTACGGAATCGAACGTAATGAATAGCGGTCGTGAAGTATAAAAGAATATTTCCGCATGTCTATTTATTTCACTCTTTACGTTTCATACATTTTCTTAAGAGGGATATGACCTCAATATGTAAACAAAACATACGCTCTTCTTCAAGAACTTCTTCTTTAATTCTAAATAGGTTCATAACATTATATGATATTTTTGTTTGACTAACGTGTTGCTGAAAAGGTAGTACGTAAATCATTACTTGCCGTTCTTTAATATAATAGAATAGAATAATGCATAATTTTCAAATAGAGCCTATTCGAACCGAGTGTTGTTTGTGATTTTGGTATTGAGGCTTCAACACCGTCGATCAACGGGAGTGGCAGTATTCACGCTGTAATGTTTACGCCATAAATTATATAGCAGATAAATGTTTAAAAACTGAAGAGAATGAATTGACTCAATTCAACATCACTGATTTTTTTCAGTTTCTCTCACTGGCGATTTGGTAATCAGTGATAGAAAAACCTACTTTAATTACTGTGTTTTTCGTTGGTGGTATTTTTGTGTTACATTATAGTCTTTGCAATGATGTATATGTCACTGTTTTCCGAGTGTTGGATTGAATTATTAAACTATTTTATGATATTGTGACCGAAGTATGTACATATGTTATGTGCATAATAACTATTTCCTAAAATAAGTGTCGTAGTTGTATTCGATATTACCAGTTGCCTACCATCTGTCAATTCAAGATTTAATTTCAACTTTGAGTTGTTTTAAATACAAATAAATAATATATAGTAATAACAGTACATTTTGCATTTAAATACGGGGAGTTTCACTTTTTAATTTACTTTGAAATTATTTTTTGAAGATATACTTTTTAATTAGTAGGTAATAGATTAATTTTCAAATTTTTTCTTAGTTAAGAAAAGTATGTATTTTCTTCTGTTATTTCTCTTTCGTATCGCCTTGTAGTTATAGTCTATTTCTGATTGACAGCTCTCGAGAAAAATAACACAAAATGTAATACAATCTATTTTAAAAATAACACATGTATATTATATTGCAAAATGTTCTCAATGTAACATCCAGCATCAACATAATTATTACCGCTTGTAGGTGTATTTAACCCAAATACTCCTACTTTGTCTCTTTTGTAATATTTTTAGAATGTCTAATTTATATTTCAAATTTTATTTTTCGGTTGGTGCCTCACTAGACTGGATCCTTTTACGTTCAGATACAAACTTTTTGTTTGTTATTAACCAATATAATATAGGGTTAAGAAAGTTGATTAGGAAATATTTTGTTACTGTAGCTAAAGCTGGAATAAAATTAAAATTATAAAACCGATATTCGTATCAAAATACATTCAATAATATTTATGTAAAATTTTGGAACGCTATCGATATTTACCGTAATTCCGACAATGAACACCTTTCAAATTATAAAATATTACTTTGTTATGTATTAGAATGTAGGCGTAATGTTCTGTATAATAACTATCATTACATGATTGAAGTAGCATCGGCAATAGAAAGAACTCGATGAATCGTAACTTTTTAGACAGCTCGTTGCGCGATCGTTTGATTAATGCTAATTTCATTGGCTCACCAGCTGCTCTAGTCGCCGACATCACGAAACATAGCATGACGCTATCACATATTGCAATGATTAGCATATTTTTAGGATTAATTCGTCAAAATGGGCTTGTACTGTGTTGTAATAGTCCACAAGAAAAAATCTTTCGAGTTAACAGCCCGTGAATACTTAGATGATCTCAACGAAAACAAAACGCGGCATGTACATATGTACGTACGTAAATAAATGTCGATACGTTTTATAGTGGGCCCACTTTCGCCCAACTAGCGTGTCGAATGAGCCGGTTTCACAAGACCCAGACTATTGTATCCGCTCCATCTTAACTTGCGACATTACGAATATGATTAAGCTCCTCTGTCTGACATCATCCTGATCTTTTATGGAGATGTTTACAATTCCTACTAACCATTTCTAAGACGATCTTCCTTTTTTTTCAGATCGCAATCTCCGCTCTTATTGCCGTTGCGGCGGCTCTTCCCCAAAGGAAGGTTTCGTTGAAGCCAGAACAGCAAGTGGAAGACCAACTCCCACTTGAACAAAACTTCAACAACTATCAGCCCCAGCAACAGGAATATAGGTCAGCAAAACCAGTCGATGACTTCAGACCTAAAGTCCAATTGGAGACCAGTACCTACATCCCCATTATCCGTTTCGATAAGGAACAAGGAACCGACGGAAGCTACAAAACTTCGTAAGTATTTATGGTTGCTGATAAATCACGAGGATGTTATATTTTATCCTTAACCTTTAAAATCGGTTAGGGTTATCAATAACGGTGTCATCTGTTATAGATAGAACAACATGTTTCTGTATGACCTTGATCAGAGATAGATCCTGTTAACATACCTGTTAAATGTCTACGTGTTGAAAAATAATCTCGATAGAGCAGACAAACGCCCTTCACTTTTTTTATTAAATACACACAGAATGAGTTCGTTTATAAGGATGTCTACTTTTGTATTTATCATTAATTATATTGCTAGTAGCTAAATATGATATGCTTGAATTACAATATATACCTCTCAATTTCTCTTCTGCTGCACTAATAATGTGCTAGTACCTATTCTGGTGGTAGGACCTCTTGTGAGTCCGCGCGGGTATGTACCACCACCCTGCCTATTTCTGCCGTGAAGCGGTAATGCGTTTCGGTTTGAAGGGTGGGGCAGCCGTTGTAACTATACCTGAGACCTTAGAACTTATGTCTCAAGGTGGGTGGCGCATTTACGTTGTAGATGTCTATGGGCTCCAGTAACCACTTAACACCAGGTAGGCTGTGAGTTCATCCACCCATCTAAGCAATAATTTTTTTATTATAAACATACAATTGTTTTTTCATACAGTACTTAAAATAGCAACTAGTGTAGTTAGGATTAGGGACGTAGACAAAAGATTAAATGAGAATATATTTACGTTATTCTTTAATGTACCTAAAATATTATAATAACGTATGAGGTTGGTGTACTTGTATGCTAAGTAAACCCTAAGTAATCCCCACCCTAAGTAAATAATAAAGCCAGTCAGACAACTATGATTAAGAAACTTTGATTTAAAACAGTTGAATCGAATGTACTTTGATTACATTCGATCGGTCTTTATGTAATTAACGTTTAGGACATTGACCTCGATTACATATACACATATAAGTGTTTGAAACGCTAGAAGTAGTACAATAAATTTAACCGTAATACTTTGAAAACTATAGCATTGATATGATGATTCAAAAATTCGTCTTTTCAGATATGAAACTGGTAACAACATTCAGGCTCAAGAGCAAGGTTATTTGAAGACAGTCGGTGATAACCAAGACAACACTGCTCTGGTCCAACAGGGATCCTATACATACACAGCCCCTGATGGTCAAGTCATTACCGTCGAGTACACCGCTGACGAGTTCGGTTTCAGAGTTTCCGGCGACCACATCCCCACCCCTCCCCCTGTATCGGCTGAAATTCAAAAAGGCCTTGACCTTATCTACGCCGGCATCAAGGCTAACCAGGTAAAGTCTGATTATTAATACCGAATGTCAATGACAGCGAAAGTGAAGACGAACGAATTAATTACGTAAAAGATGTTCAACATTAAAATATAAAACTGTTCATGATTCGGAGACTATGCTCGCGCTTAAACTGGGTCAAGTTTCGAATATTTCGATAAATCTATTGTTTTTTTTTTTATAATTTTTTTTAATTATAAAAATGTATAGTAACTTTTACAATTTAATCCCACGTTTTTTTTTAATTCTGGGTTGTTAATAATTTACAATGCTTCGAATACTCTACGGGTTTCGCGATTTCGGTGGTCGTGGTGCTCGATGATGGTCATAAAGTCTTCGAGACGTCACTGGTGGTAGGACCTCTTGGGAGTCCGCATGGGTAGGTACCACCACCCCGCCTATTTCCGCCGTGAAGCAGTAATGAGTTTCGGTTCGAAGGGTGGGGTAGCCGTTGTAACTATACTGAGATCTTAGAACTTATATCTCGAGGTGGGTGGCGCATTTACGTTGTAGATGTCTATGGGCTCCAGTAACCACTTAACACCAGGTGGGCTGTGAGCTCGTCCATCCAACTAAGCAATAAAAAAAAAAAAAAAAAAGTATATATATAATGACAATAGAAAAAGTGAGATTAAACCATAAAAGTAATTTTAAATATGTCTACTACTCGCGAAAAGTTTTTAATCAATTAACTGTTATTTTTTGGTCATTTTTAGGAACGCGCCGCCATAGAAGCCAAGTCAAACCCCGAAGCTGCCAGACAACAAGAAGAGAAAGCCGCTCTCGATTACAAAGGTCAATACTACCAGCAATAATTAACTAATATCTCAAGTAAACGTAGTTTAGACCTAAGTAATTCGAGATCCGCAATATGTACTTTGACGTAATGTTGTGTCCTGCTCACTCTTAATGATTTCAAGTACGTTAAAGTAGAACCGAATATTATGTCGCAGAACAAACCGTCATCTTGTTGGTGAAAACAGACATGATGGACATTCAATACTCTCGTCTCTGCCGACCAATAAGAATTAATATAAAGGATGTAATTCTATGTCCTACTTTTGTTCATAGCAGACTGACTAGCTTACTTTATGAACTTTATCTAAATACTTGACGAGCTTTGGAAAATTTTAGACCCTGTAATATAATTAAGCCATGAATGTGTTCGACAAGAGTTCATCTTTTTTTTTTTTTCAAATTCAAAGCTTTAAATATTTCACAGTAAACAAATTGATAACAAATTGATTCTCCGTAAACAAATTGATAACTGCCTTGTGCAAGTCAAGATAAATCTGAATTTCAAACCACATATCTTGAATATGTATAAGAACTTAAGCGCACCTTAATACTAGAAATAGAAATACTCGTTATTTCACATTTAATTAAGTTATATAAGCATAAAATGCACTGTTATCACAGCACCTAATCATAAAATAGGTTTAACAATCTCTATATACAAGAAATCTGGTGACTCTCTGTGCCATTAGCTTCAAACATGTAGTATCAAGAAATATTTCCTACATCACCAAATCAAATACAACGACAGTAACTAGCCTGTAAGAACAATGTTTCAACTTTTGTAAATAAGTTTTTACCTACTCTTGTTAATAAAGAAAAATGTTTTAAATGATAACTTTGTTTTAATTAAGATATATTATTTCGTTTCTTAATAACAAGATATTGAAATAAAATAATAAACAATGATGGAGCTACATTTTTTATCTTGTGATTAGTGACCTCTATACTGAATTAAAACACATGAGAATATTTTAACTCGGGATGAATGTTGAAATTGTCTAAATAAAGAGTGTAGCATGTTCACGTTTTGAATTTAGGTTCTTTCGATATTTTCGAAGACTATGTTTGAAGACTGTGAAGACTATATTTTTGTTATTTGGCTTGACAAACTTGAGAACAATATAAATAGTGTACGTAAACTGTTACTATAGGTATGAGTAGGTTTTATAATACAATTGCACTTATTCCTCTAGCCTTTATTTAATGGATGAGTAAGCTTAAGACTCAGTTGGTGATTATGGGAACCCATAGGCATCTTAATGTGAATGCCCCAATCCGCCTAAGTTCTAAGATCTCAGTAGTATAGTTACAACGGCTACCCCACCCTTCGAACCGAAACGCACCACTGCTTCACGGCGGAAATAGGCGGGGTGGTGGTACCTACCTGTGCGGACTCACCAGAGGTCCTACCACCAGTGATTACGCAAATTATAATTTTGCGGGTTTGGTTTTTATTACACGATGTTATTCCTTCACCGTGGAAGTCAATCGTGAACATTTGTTGAGTACGTATTTCATTACAAAAATTGGTACCCGCCTGCGGGATTCGAACACCGGTGCATCGCTACATACGAATGCACCGGACGTCTTATCCTTTAGGCCACGACGACTTCGAAATTCAACTGGCATTCTAGACGCTATCCATCTTCAGACTTTATGTCAATGTTTCAAGTGACATTCCAGAATGGCTACCCATCCTTCAAACTGCACCGCGACTGAAATGGACTGTATAGTATTAATTTTCTGTACGGACTTACCATATACCCTACGACCATTTCAAGATGTTAATCAGGCTCCTGAAAAAATACATTATTCCAAATATAATTTAAATTTTCTATTTTAAAGCATGTAACGAGTACGTGACTGAAGTATTTTGAAATTAATTTCAATTCTTATTTAATGTGGAGTAAGGTATTTATTACGAAATAGCTATCTATTCTTCTTAAAGTCACGTAAGTTTGTAAAGAAACCCACTTTTTACCGTTATTATTAGAAATTCAAGTAGCAATATTTTACAATTTTCCTTATTCGGGTAATCATGATCAATCGGATAATAAAAGCGTGTTGCAAAAGCGTGGTATGGTGTAAATGCAACTTATCTCTTCTTACATGAGCAAATGCACGACTCGTCCTTAAGTTTGCAGTGGCTTATATGCGGTATTTATAAATTATCAGAATTGTAAGATTAAGGATTGAAAGAGATCGTTTTTCCTCGTAAAACGTGGGGTTCTATTTTTATAAGTGGCCGATATTTTTTACCACTTAAAAAAATTCTGTGGTGATCGCAAAGCACAATGCCTTTAACGATTATTCAGCTCGATTTCAAACGCGAGAGATTACTTATTTACAAATAATTTATTTCATCCAGCTCCGTAAAACTTACGGGGTTATAGTTTTTCACTTCTTATTTTTTTGAGGGTAATTGTAATATTGTCCCAGATTATATAGGTCTATTATGGAGCAGTTTCGAAAGAACCAACGAGCGGGGTCGTCTTACCCACTTACGTGGGCACGGAACAGACGTCAGGGCGAATCCCACTACCCGGGCAGAAGCTCCCTGCCACTCAGGGCAGTGATGAATGATGACAGGTGGTATAACGGTCCGTGCACCGGAGCGGTCTCAAACAAAGCTTTATGGATACATAACCTTTTTGCTATATTTTAACTTAGTGCCCTTACCGTTCTTACTATTATACGTTTGTTACTTCTACTACTATTAATGATATTACCACTAATACTAATACCACTAAGTGCTACTATTTTTAAGGTGTTGAGACTGTTGAAGATATCTGTTGAGAATGGGTTTAGTGCTGAGCTATTTGCGGAAACGGAACTAATCGAAGCGCACGACAATTTACTAATTTTATTAAACTAAAACAAAAGGAAATGAACAAAGCTTTTATTACAGTTAAAAATACTGTTTTACTTCTTTACAGAATAATTGAATGAATAGTTTTATATAGTGTTTAAAATAAAAGATACGTCTATAATTAGGTACCATTAAATTATAAATAATGTGCTTATCTCAAATTTCCATACAATGAGAATCTGTATGCTAAGCTGGTTGCAGATGCTCTATTCTGTACGGTATAATTTTTGCAGCGGAGTCACCATATCTTCCTGTTTGATTTGACGTGTGTTTTTAACTACAATTGAGATTTTGACGTCACGTCTCTTTTAGGTGGCTTACTGGTGGTAGAACCTCTTCTGAGTCCGCACGGGTAGGTACCACCACCCTGCCTATTTCAGCCGTGTAGCAGTAATGCGTTTCGGTTTGAAGGGCCAGCCGTTGTAACTTATAGAGCTCATAGGTACTCATACTCAAGGTAGGTGGCGGCATTACGTTGTAGATGTCTATGGGCTCTGGTNTTTGACGTCACGTCTCTTTTAGGTGGCTTACTGGTGGTAGAACCTCTTCTGAGTCCGCACGGGTAGGTACCACCACCCTGCCTATTTCAGCCGTGTAGCAGTAATGCGTTTCGGTTTGAAGGGCCAGCCGTTGTAACTTATAGAGCTCATAGGTACTCATACTCAAGGTAGGTGGCGGCATTACGTTGTAGATGTCTATGGGCTCTGGTAACCACTTAACACCAGCTCGCCTGTGAGCTCGTTCACCCAACTAAGCAAAAAATAATAAAAAAAGGTAGCGGTGTTGAGGCTGCGTATGATTATTAGACTCCCTAATATCTTAACGCCGGGCCGGTGGAAGGGCAAAAATGTTGACGAAATAAACTCTATCGCTGCAAATAACGAATTCTATAATTATTTGCATTAAATACTCGTTAATTTAACTATAATTTATTACTTAATAAACTTATAAAAGATGAACAAAAAAAGTTAGTAATTTTGATAAGATTATAAAACAGTTTAATATTATTAGATGCAGTTTCATTCTCACTACGAATAACTGGTATTATAGTTAGCTCGGTGCCTGAGTTATGTACTTATGCAAATTAGACTTCAGTTGCCAAACTACAGGTTATTCTAGGCACAGCGGCACTGCAATTTAAGTCGCATAGATTAATTACGATGAAGTCGAATCACGATTTTCCAGCAAAGAAAATAATACATCTGTAGCTTCAGCTTGGTGCCTGAAACATTTTTAATAGCATTTCGTTTCCAAACAAAGAGTTGCTCGAAACATTACGGTACTGAGAATTAAGCCCACTTGGGTTACGTACAGAGTGAAAAATAACTACAGTGGTAAATAATTATACTAAACTACACATAGGTTTGCGCATTCACTGCGAAGAAGGACAATTCTGTAATAGTGCCGCAATTCCAAGGATACCTGCAACCTTCCACGAGATTTGGGATTGGGGGACGTTTCGAGTGATGTCCAGTATCGGAGTGATTTGGTGGGCAAGGTCAAGTCGGCGCTAAAAATGCCGGGAAGCGGTTCTTCACACCTGGACAAAGGCTTTTCTTTATAAAACACGAGTCCGTGGTTAGCTGTGCCCACCTCTTGGTCGGGGCTCCCAAATACCAGCTACTTCCATTTGACTATTGAAAGTTACCTATTCTATTTGTCGATTCTCACGAATTATTTGAAAACACTAGGTCTACGGAAGAACTTCAGTTCAGTCTGTATTTTGTACCGGATGTTCTATGGGAAAGTGCCCTTTAGAATCGTTTGAGATAATGCCATCATCTTGTTTTAACCATCGTTCCGCCCGTCACTGGAGTAAAATTCATCTAAGCTATCTAGAACCACTGCCTTCATTCACAGTGCATTTCCATTGATATTTTGTTCCATGTTCCACGGTGAAGGAATAACAGCGTGTAATAAAAATCAAACCCGCAAAATTATAGTTTGCGTAATTACCGGTGGTACCACCCTGCCTATTTCTGCCGTGCAGCAGTAATGAGTTTCGGTTTGAAGGGTGGGGCAGCTGTTGTAACTATACTTGAGACCTTAAAACTTATATTTCAAGCGCATTTACGTCGTAAATGTCTATGTGCTCCAGTAACCACTTAACACCAGGTGGGCTGTTAGCTCGTCCACCCATCAAAACAATATATAAAAAAATATGTCTTCCTTCAAACGAAATTTGTAAAGAGTACTCTATGGTAAGCAGCGGCTTGGCTGTACCCCTGACACTGCTGAAATCCATAAGCGATGGCATCCACCTAACACTAGATGGGTCTTAAGATTATTGACTCAACTACGCAAATTACAACAAATAGTAAATAAGTTGAAGTAGGTACTTCAACTACTTCCTTATAAAACTAGTTATCTTTTTTTTCTTGCCGATTACTCCTGAACTGCAAAGGCTCCTGAACTGCTGAGCCTCTTGTTGAAAACTTTGGCGTTGTAGCAGGTTGGGGAGTGACAGAAGAAGGACTACAATCTTCTGTTTTACTTAGTGTACCGCTGCCAATTCTCTGCAAAGAAAAATGTTTGCAAGACTATTCCCAGTAGGTATCATTCCAAGCAATCCGTATACATCAAAAAGAATTTTCGTAAAATTCAAGCAATGAACTCCAATTTACCTTTCGCTTTCTCTATGAAAACAAGCTTTTAATGTCACTCAACTTATTAGTTAGTAATCAAAGGTCTACTGATTCTATGCGAGACTTAGAATTTATGTTTTATTTATTTTTATTTTATGCTTAGATGGGTGGACGAGCTCACGGCCCACCTAGTTATCTATTTGGTACAGTATAAAAATAATGCTAAGATAAGCATATCTGCAAGTTAGTTCCCTCAAACGAATTCCTATTACCCTACCTAAATGGGAAATCAGTATGGATCGGTTCATAATCTGCCCTACCACTAGTAATTACCAGCACTGTTAACATTCATAGTTATAGAATATTGTAGACTAATAATCGCTGGAAAATTTTAAGTGTTTATAAACAAGGAATTTTCGAACTATGTTCGTTTTTAAATAAAATTGCAGATCAATTAATTTGCGGTGCTTCGTATGGCGCAACAGTGTAATTTAAAGGCAAACAACATTTAGCTTTAAATTATTTGCGATTAAGGATTACTGCGGTATGCGGTACATTACTTACTTAAGGTACATTACTTAAGGTATGCGGGAGAAAGCACAGAGGTAGAAATCCAATGCGCTGGTCGGACCAAATACGCTCCACTCTCAATACCTCAGTCCACGTTGCTATCCACACAGCCGAGGACAGGCAGGAATGGCGCAAGATGATGCAGGAGAAAGTTATTAGAGGAGGCCACGACCCTCAGCACTGAGGATTATCGACGCAAGGAGGAGGAAGGATTACTCAAATCCTATGGTTATGATTTGTATGTGTGATGTTTTAAAGGCATATTTACTATATGTTCGGCATAGACATTTTTATTACCTTGCATCTTAAAGAAGGACAGGAACACATAACAATCTCTACGTGAACACCATCGTCCACGTTGAGGTCATCATCATCATCTTAGGCCTTACAGCCCAGGGTGGTCCAGTATGTCTCTCCAGACTGCTCTGTTCAGGGCTTTCTCCTTCTAGTTCTTGACACCGATAGCTTTGAGGTCGTGCTCTACGCCATCTAACCATCGGAGTTTGGGCCTGCTGCGACTTCTGCGGCGCTCTGGTTTTCCATATAGTCATTGACCAATAGTAGATCACGTTGAAGACAAAGTCTCAATACTCCACGAAACTCTGCAAAAAGATCAACGGGGGATATATCTGCTATAAAACTACACAAAGTGTACTAGTAGCTCATGGATCAAAAAGTAACACAAGAAAATATTGATACCGGCGAATGGAATGTGCTTCATTTACAAATTCTACGAGAACCGCGGAGTAAGTTTTATAATAAAGAAATCTTTACATCGTCGTATTGGGGGGCGGATCGGGCCTCGAGGTAATCCCCTATGCCCGGGCTATGAGCACCCTGCCTCATAGAACAAGGATTTTTAGATGCTGGTGTTGGTATTGTTCAGTTATTAAGCTGTATGGACTGGAGAAGTAGTGGAGATCTGATAAAGCAGGGTTTCTGTGCTGAAGCATGAAGCGTACAGCGTCCCTTATTTCTTGTAAGATCATATAAATCTTAACAACCTTAACTAGGATTGAATGCTATTCTCGAACAATTATTAAGTAAATATGAAGTAATTATTGCCTATCAGTAGGCGTAGCATCTTGCCATCAGCCTCTGAAACTTAAAAAAAAATACCCCGTCATGAACAAAACAATCAATGGACCTTCGCCTTTATGTTCTCAACATAATTTTCTCTGATTTGTTATAAAATTAAGAAACAGCATCAACAATGTGTCTATGCTAATAAAGAACTACGCAACATAATGTGACCTTTTCATCAATTAAATCGTAAAATGATTTATCTAAGATGCGTAATCATAGGACTTAGCGGGAAAACACAGTTGGTGATTTAAAATTTCGCGCTCCTAAGTGTAGTTTATTATAAAACTAGCGGCCCGCTCCGGCTCCGCTCGGGTCTTTAACAAAAATTTCAACGATATTTGACATTGCATTATTTTTTTAAACAAAAAAACACTTATTGCGACATAACTATAATAGTTAGACATATGCTGTCGCGACACTTTTTGTAAATAATAATGTGTTCTACAAAGTCGTAGTTCATACATTATTTGATTCTATCATTAATAGTTTTTGCAGTGCACGCAATGTAAAGAATATTTAGGTAACTTTTTTTATACCTTGAGTTATATTATTGGAGTTTTAGTAAGGATCCCTAATTTTTTTCAAAAAAGATTACCTATGTCACTCGGGAATACTGTAGCTTCCAAATAGTGAAATAATTTTTCAAATCGGTTCAGTAGTTTCGGAGCCTATTCAATACAAACAAACAAACAAATCTTTCCTCTTTGCAGTATTAGTATAGAAGTATAGATTAAATGCCAGAGACCAAACAGGATTCATAGGGTCAATGTGTGTGGCGTTGCAGCTAATACGTTTCACAATAGAGTCATCACTATTGGACTTAAAGCTTGAAAGGCGTTGAGTGCAATCGCTTAAAATTATGCTATGTTGAAAATACCGGCGTCTTATGAAAGCTGTTTTTTTTATTTTTTTATTATATTTATTATTATTATATACAGTATATCATTCAGTTATGTTAAGTGGTACTTAATTATATTGTTTAGTACTTAAAGAACTAAACATGGTCTTCCATCTGTGATTATTCGTCATTCCCGGTATAATATGAAAAGCTTGTCACACAGGCTCATATGTAGGTTATATTGACATTATGAGATTCCCAGTAATAAAAATGACGTCGTGGTATTACGTGTTCTTTAAATTATGATTAATTTTAATGATTGAAGTAATGAGTTTATTAAAGTTTATTAAGAATTTCATTAAAAATTCCTAATACAACAAACAACAAAAAAGTTTCACTGAAATATAATACTTTATCGCATTTGCAACACCTAAATATCAATATGTAATGTTTTAATTGTCGCATCCCATCTAGTAGACACTAGAATAGACAGTTTAACTAAATATCTACTTGGTATTTTTCTATTTTTAAATATGTATATATTCAGTTGGTGTACTAAAATTTGGTATATTTCCTTCCTGGCTGAGCCTTTGCTCGTTCACCTGTCCTGGTGAAACATAAAAGGACGCCGGGTCATCAGTAATCCTTAATAAATAAATGAAAAAGTATAGAGGGTAATATTTCTACATATTCCATAAATAATTAAGAGTATTCAAAATATTACTTTAGTCATTTATTTTACCTATGTTATTTAATTACTTCTATTAGCACTATTTAAGTAGATCAATTTGATATAAAAAAAACTATATTAAATTAGTATAACGGCTCATCTTAGTGTGCGAAGTCATCGTGGCCTAAAGGATAAGATGCCCGGTGTACTCGTATCGATGCGACTATGACGTCAATGTTCAAATACCATAGATAAGTCATAGCTCACGTTCGTGGGCACGTATTATGTACAAATTTTATTACGGCGTCGTCGTGCACCCTTTCTGGGGCACGGGTCGGACCTCGGGGTGAACCTCTTTGCCCGGGAAGAAGCTCTCTACCGAATAAGGTAGAGGTGATTGAGTACTGGTATGCATGTCTCGGTAGGGTCGGTGAAGTTTGATCTAATATATGTATACATAAGCATAATACGGTGATGATGTAGTAACGTATGATGTGCGATGGCTTGATTGATGAGAATACCTTGAGGATGAATTTGATTTGATGTTGTGCGGCGAGGCTCAGTGGCAGCCACCCTCAGGTTCTTCTAATTACATTTTTTTCGCTTACTTACTAACTAATACTATTTAAGCTAAGGTGTCCGCCAACGCCATTGCTGCATTACTCAGTAAGTAGGAAGGGCGTGACATGCAGCAATATACAAATGTAGTCTACCTAACTACCACTATCTAAATCAGTGTCACTCACCCGTCCCAGGTTCCCTTACGGGGCAGCCTGAAATGGGGAGGTGTCGAACGCACTCCCGTGTCGGGGAAGTGGGCCACCCGGGGGGGACAAAGTGCGCCCTCAGAAAGGGGTACCCTACATTGGGTATGAGGGGAGAGATGGAAAGGGCTGTGGACATTCAGTACGTATTGTATTAACCAAAACTGGTAGCTGCCTTACGATTTGAACGCATAATTATATCATAATTACGGTAGGAAATACATCGGGTCCTTACCGAATAAATAAAAATGATTCTTAAAAATCGGGTACGTGTTATTTATGATCATATAAAATCTATACATCAATATACTATAGAACAGTCTAATTTTAATTTTTTTAATTTCTAATTATTGAAATAAAGCGATCAGTAGCATCCGAAACGCCATGGGAACGAAATCCGAAGGAAACTAGCTGTAACAATCCAATTATCATTCCAATCTATCAAAATCGTGTCCAGTAATTTGATTTCCATCAGAGAATTGTTTAAAATGCATAATGCGTAAACAGCGTCCGCATGTAAGAAGGCCGAGATGAGCTGTAGGGATGGTTGACAACGGGTCTCACGAAGTTCATAGGTAAACAAACAGCTATATAAGACTCATGGTGTGTCACTGAGCACACATTTCTGCTGTCTTTGATCGCATCCGGACTCTTTTACAGACCCCTGTTACCAGATACAATGGTGAGAAATTTTTAAATAATCTCTATATATAAAAATGAATTGCTGTTCGTTAGTCTCGCTAAAACTCGAGAACGGCTGAACCGATTTGGCTAATTTTGGTCTTGAATTATTTGTGAAAATCTAGAGAAGGTTTAAAAGGTAGATAAATATGAAAATGCTCGGAATTAAATAAAAATACAAATTTTGTTTTTCCGTTGATGTTGTCCCCCGTCGGACGGATTCCTTTTGTTTGTTTTAAGTTTATTTTATACAAAAGTTTAGGTCTTTTATTTAACGATTGACGCATTACGAAGTCTCCCGGGTCAGCTAGTACAATATAATAATCTGGTATTTTTTTTCAATAAGTTCCTTCGAAATCTTTTGTGATGATCGATTTAAGTACTATTTTTACTGAAAAAAATATTATTTATCCTGAAAATGCTTATGCGTAATGTAAAAAAAGTAGACGATCGTAATTATGTTGCAATTATTACAACACCACTAGTTAAAATTGCCTAAAGCAAATTTAAAGGCTTTTGTTCTGAGAAAACCTTTGAAATCAATTACAATACTCATTATATATACAAACTTAATTACATATGGAAATTAAATTGAGTTATTCTATTGAATTTTGAGCGCAGTGAAGGGACTTTTTAAATTAAAGAAAACTAAAATTAGGTACGTAAGTTTATAGAAAATCATATCATATAAGCATATTACATTGGAAACAGTTTTCGCAGTAATATTCAGAGTTAAGAATCTAAAGAAACGGATAATTATAAAATAAATGATAAAATGCTGAATTTAGTCATTGTTCGTGTTTATTATAAGGTCGAGAATCGTCGCGTATTTGACGTGGAAATATGCAATGTGGGGTGAAATTTAACGAGATCGTTGTCGGATCACGAAATCCTTTCTTTACCTGTTCCGGTAGTTTCTACCCGCTTTGTCACGTTTCGTCAAGACAAAAGCGGACGTTTTGTTTGCTATATGTGCTGTGTTGAGTTAAGAACGCGCGATGTGTACGCGACGCATCACGTTCGCTTATTATCATTTATACTAACTTGTTATTTATTAACAACTAGCTGACCCGGCAGACTTCGTAGTACCTCAATCGATAAATAAAAGACCTAAACTTTTGTATAAAATAAACTTAAAACAAACAAAAGGAACTTTTCATATTTATCTACCTTTTAAACCTTCTATGGACTTTTACAAATAATTCAAGACCAAAATTAGCAAAATCTGTCCAGCCGTTCTCGAGTTTTAGCGAGACTATCGAACAGCAATTCATTTATATATATATAGATAATATAAACAATAAAACTAACACATAAACATTTTAAGGTTTCCGTTACGTGATTGTATTCTTCGTTACACAATTTCAGACGCTTTGTATACTTTATCGTTTTCGTGGCCGGGGACATTATCTGTTCATGATCATGTTTTACACGTGTGCATAGTTGGATCATGTATAGTAAAAATCTCATCTCTAATAAAAGTTATAAACGGTGATTAAATATTATTAACTAATAATTAAGATGCATAAAAACAAATATTTTTTTTAATATTACGAATCACTTTGTGTCAATGTTACAAGCATTCTTATCTCAATGTAATTTTCATCAGAACTATGTCTATCCATTTTGGTTACGCATACCATGTGATTACTTGCGGCTGTCTTTTTTTCAATTTAGAAATTGAGTTCAATAACTATTCACAACAATAATAATTGCAGCTATTATTAGCTAACCACGTCTAGTTTGCGCAAAATGATTGACATCCCTTGATTGTATCATTCGTTGGTTTCCGTCTTGAAGTAATAGATAAAAAAATGCTTGTAGAGCTTTACTAATTTGTATTAAGATTTATTTTCAACTATAAATTTTATCGTTGCAGTTATATAAAATAATAAATATATAGTCAATTAAAATAAATAAATAATAAATATTTACTAACAATCACGCCACGTTAACTGGTCCCGTGATAAGTTCGTAAAGAACTTGTGTTACAGGTACCAGATAAAGGAAATAAATATAAGATTTTTATTATACACATACATATATTTAATATACATCCATAACCCTGGAAAAGACATTTATATTTATCATACAAATATCTTTCCCTTGGCGGGATTCGAACCCGCGACCACCGTATGTAGTGACCATGTCACTTACCACTTCACCAGACGGCCGTTGAATTGAATATTGAATTGAATTGAATATTTCTTGAAATTCTTCTATTTCGATCAAGCAAAATTATGCTAGATAAACAAGTAATGCCATTAATAGCTTTCCTTGAAATAGCTCACTTACTACTTGATGTCCTAACGGCTAATAATGCCGTATTCGTGCAAATGACTAATTTACGAATTTGTCATAAACTGTATAATAAACTTAACTATCATTGGTAAAGTTTTTCAGAAGAGCTCGCGGCTTATTGCGACTCACTGGTGTTAAGTGATTACTAAAGCTTATAGATTACATAGCGAGAATGCCCCCACATATGACTGCCCAATAATATAAATCGGAATGTTATACCGCTTAGTATAAATAGGCAATATGGTAAAAGTCACTTGTGTGGGTTCAACTTTGGTAGGCTTCATACTTGTAAAACTAGTTCTTTGTGAGCATATGTATGTTAGAAGATTTGTGCTCAAGTTTACTCTCACTTCAAACACACTTGACGTATTTCCAATTAACTTGGTCACATAATCGGAAAACTTGATATTTCTGCAACATTTACCTGAATATCAGAGATCTTTGTCTCTTCGCGCTGTTTCTAAAGTGATTTAGCATATTTGTGAGAAAAACAAGATTGTAAGTTCGTGTTAAGCATTGATGAGGTTTCAGTTAATACCAATTATCAATATTGGGAGCATATAGCCTATGGGTACCTCAAAGGCTCCTACAATATCAATCGAGAAAACAAACAAGTTTCAAAAACTGAAGAGGCAGTTTAAGAAAATTTATTCTTGGGCTCAAACTTAAAACTGACAGAAAGTAAGAACAAAAGACAAACTTGAACACATGTCATTGAACTCATAAGCACCGACGTCAACACGTTAAGTACACATACGTGTTGCATTTAAATTATTGCGGTTCGCAATTTCAACACTCCATCCAGACTACAGGGCATATTGTTCGATAAGAAAACCTATGCAACTCTCTCCCGCTGTTCCGATTGTTTGAGTATTTCCGCATGTAGTAAATGTTGGCGCAAGATTTCAAACGTGATTAATATACACATCTAGATGTTTTCTGTATCTTAGTGAGTGGTAATTTAAATATCTCAGTTTATTAATAATTGCTCTTGGTTTAATAAATTTTAATTTGTAAAAGAAATATTGGATCATTAAAAAAGAATTGCATTATGGCGAGCGCAACAAAAATGTCACAATACGATTTTTTACTATGGAAGCTAACAAGTAACGCTTGAATCGGTTAAAAAAGTTTGATTCCTATATTAACGTCATTATTTGTTCGTAGTATCCTAGTAATATCAAAACTATATTTTAGTAGTTTATAAGCTTATTAAAATTGTTAATTGCATAAGCAATGTCGGAGTTTATATTTATCTGAGAGCTACAAAAAAATTATTAATGTTTAATTCACACTAACAACTTTATCAAAAACTTATCGAAATGTCGGTGCCGCTCTGAAACATACGTACTTTTGAGTTTTATTGCGAAATACTTTATTGGTTAAGAAAATGATATTGTTCAATAATATCAGTTACATCTATAGCTTAGGATAAATTTAATTTTACGTTATAACTAGGGGACTAAAATAAATATAACTCTAAGGTAATAAATAGATAAACTATGTATTTAAAAGTCTATGAATGTATTTCAAAAAGATAATAATTACAAACCAAGAATACTGCTCTGTTTAAGTGTTTCTGTCATATGACAATATACCGAGCGTTTTTTTTTGTTTCCATAATTACCCTCCAGAATATAAATTTATTTATTTACATTTCAAGTCTGTTTATAAAAGACCTTTTTTTTATTGTACATATCTTACGGCACTATTAAAATCTCAAGAAAAAAAATTGGGGTTATTGATAGCAGTGATAATTATTAATGACTAGCTGATCCGGCAGACTTCGTAGTGCCTCAATCGATAAATAAAAGACACATCAAGGGGACACATCAAAGGAAAAACAACATTGTTTGTTTTTATATAATTCCGAGCTTTTTTATATTCTCACCTTTTAAACCTTCCATGGACTCACGAATAATTCAAGACCAAAATTAGCCAAATTGGTCCAGCCATTCTCGAGTTTTAGCGAGACTAACGAACAGCAATTCATTTTTATATATAGAGATTGAGGAGCAAGAGGTTCTACAATGCCAATTTTTTTTTAATATTGTTTTTTTTTTCAGATCTCAATACTGTTGTGTACATTGACAGTGTTTTATGCAGTCCATGCGCAACAACATTCAATTAATGACCCCATTCCCATCATACGATATGAATCTGATGGACCTAATCCCGATGGATCCTACAAATGGCTGTAAGGTTTTTTTTATTGCTTTGATCGGGTAGACTCACTCACGCACTTATATGGTTATCGCTCATAGAAATAACATACCGTCACACTTTTTAAAAATGTTTTTAAAGGCTGAGATTCATATAGACAACGTAATTATAATATACGACTACAATGGCTGTTCTTCGCTTCAAACTGGAACTACTGACTGCTTCGTGATAAACTCACGATGCGCCTTTTCACTGAATTTAATATAAATATTCAATTATATAAATAACAAATCTTTATAGAATATTTTTTTGTGGTTAGAGCTCTGGCTACTTTACTGTGGGCTCCGAGTTCAATTCCCGTTCAGAGACACCGTTTTTCTTTGGTAAAGAAATTTAGTACTCAATATATTTCATTGTAGGTACTTTTTGTTGTCTCTTATGAGTGTTTCCGTTCGTGACAATAAAACCCCCGACTTGGAGTCGTTGCATTGAATCGCTTTCTTGTAACAAAAGAAAAATGCTACCAGTCATAGCAAATTATACTTTAATAAAATTTGATTAGAACATTATATACCAAAAAACCTACAGGGTATTTAGAACAAAAGTTATAATTAATATTTCAAAAAACGTTTCGTTTTATTCATATTATGAACATTTATTGCTAATTTTAGATATGAAACCGGAAATGAAATAAACGCTGAGGAGACTGGCTACGTGAAAAACTTCGGTAAAGGAGAAGGTGAAGAAGTGCAAGTAGCTGAAGGGAAATTCAGCTACAAAGCACCTGATGGTTCGCTAATTGCGCTTTCATATATCGCCGATGAAAATGGTTTCCAACCCCAGGTATTACAATGTACTAAATGATGGACAACGTGAGATTTTACGTTAATGCCAGCTCTAGAAGACAGAGCGGCACACTGGCCAACATCGCTTAACCTTGACATCTTCAGCTAATAACTTGTTGTTTAAAATCCTGTCCAGCACGACAAAGAATAAATGTTTTTTTTTATTGCTTGGGTGGGTGGACGAGCTCACAGCCCACCTGGTGTTAAGTGGTTACTGGAGCCCAGAGACATCTATGACGTAAATGCGCCACCCACCTTGAGATATAAGTTCGAAGGTCTCAAGTATAGTTACAACGGCTGCCCCACCTTTCAAACCGAAACGCATTACTGCTTCACGGCAGAAATAGGCAGGGTGGTGGCACCTACCCGCGCCGACTCACAAGAGGTCCAACCACCAGTAAAATAATTGACTAAAATTTGCTCAATCATCGATCCGACGATCTGTGGTACAGAGGCATCTTAAACTCGTCGTAAAGAACCAGCGAAGTCCTTGACATCTTACGTTAGGGAATCACAAGATAATGGCCCGCCGTCAGATATTTCACGGAATCCGGCACACAAAACGAGTTGTAGCTGGTCCGCGTACAATTAAATTTAACAACGTTCACATAAAGGATTCCTCAAACTTACATCTCCTCATATTACGTAAGCTTAGTGCATTGAACACAGAACGAATTTATTGGAATTCTATAGTCAATAAAAACCCAATCTAGATAAAAAAAAACGTTTAGATGACCTTCGACTGAGCATCAATCCAAATCTAGTCACAACTATGAAATAAACATTGACCTACAATACTACGTTAAATATTCTTCGACAAACTAAGATACATAATCTAGAAAAAATGTTTGTTTTGTAACAAATTGCACCTACGCTGCTTGGGACGCAACGCCATTTCTATGTCTTAACAGAAACAAAGCGATCGAACCCGTACCTACATATAAACGGTTTATTACAAAACTTAAATGTCAGTTTTATAATTAATATGGTGTTCGTTAATTTTGATCGTTAGTGTCATTGTAACTGTCACGCCAAATTTATAATTATATGCTTTGTCAGCACGTGCGAGACTCTGAGGTGCTAGCATATTGCGGAACTATTAAAATTATAACTTAGGTATAGTACGTATAATTTACCACTAAAATTAAACTTTAGTGAGTTTAGGCGTCACAAAATACCCAAATATGCTTTGTCAGCACGTTTGAGGCTCTGAGGTGCTACCATATTGTGGAACTATTAAAATTATAATTTAGGTATAATACGTATAATTTATCAATAAAATTAAACTTTACTGAGTTTAGGCGTCACAAAATACCCAATATATGTTTCAAATTAAGCATGGGTCATAATTTCGCAAATCGCTTGAGGAAGATGCAATGAGTGTGGACGATCCACCGCATCGTGGTTGGCTAACATCTGTATAAATGTCACTTCAAAATATCAGAATTCGACCCGCAGTGACCTGCTCTTAAGAAATGGGATGATTGGTCGATCCTATACCAGTTTACTCGGGTGACATGTTACCAAATTGAATAGAGCTTAATGTCCAATGTTACACGTGTTTCACAGTAAGCCTACATTAACCATTGCATAACATTAATGTGAATCAACAAATCATAACGGTTACATATGAGTAAATTTTTGTTATTTACTACGGCCACATAGGAATTGCGGCTAAATTTTGTAATCAAAATTCAAACAATGTTGTGAAAAAATTTCCCTATGCTTTAGTTATTGCCTTTGTAGGCAGACTAGCATACAACCCATGTGATGGTAAGTGGTTACCATCACTCATGGACGTCGTCAATGCTAAGGGCATAGCCAAGCTGCTTATCATTGAGTTCAACAAAATTTAACTACATCCTCATTTCTCGAGNATTGCGGCTAAATTTTGTAATCAAAATTCAAACAATGTTGTGAAAAAATTTCCCTATGCTTTAGTTATTGCCTTTGTAGGCAGACTAGCATACAACCCATGTGATGGTAAGTGGTTACCATCACTCATGGACGTCGTCAATGCTAAGGGCATAGCCAAGCTGCTTATCATTGAGTTCAACAAAATTTAACTACATCCTCATTTCTCGAGTCTCAGGAGAGGCATCTAGTCTCAAAAAAAAAAAAAAATGGTGACTGAAATTGTATATGATATTATCAAACTTTTGTTTATGTAATACAGGGTGATCATTTACCCACACCACCACCGATTCCTCCAGCGATTCAAAAAGCCCTGGACTACTTGAAAACTCTTCCTCCAAGTGCACAAGATTCTTCAAATTCTCAAGGACAGTATCAACAACCAGCCCCCTTCAAGCCAAGAGGAAGATTCTAGAATTATTTTTCTATAACATTAAAAATATACGGCTTTTATGCATTAATTATATTATTATTTAAATATTTTTGTAGATGCGTATCAAATTTAATTGCTCTGTAATAAATTATTTTCCGAGCATAACGTTAAAAAATATGATAATACGAGTATGAGATAGTTTTGTAATTGTATACATAAAGGTATATGAGAGCGGAGTAATCGTGTCTTTTGAGACAGCAGTTAAGTCTTATTATTTAATAAAAATATGTAAACATCAAATTTTGTTTCGACTTATGCGAGGTTTTCATTTCAATACTTTTTGTTATATAAATACGCTTTTGTCCTTTATAGATTATTAAAAAAAAAAAAACGAATCGATTAATAATGCTAATAGTGTAAATTATGTTCTTAGATTTACAAATATTTTATAAAATATGTAGCGGTATTTTAACTTGCAGAAATATACATTTTTAAAAGGTTTGTTAGTCATCCTTCGCACACGGTTGGATTTTTAAATTAGCTTTATATATTAAAAGAAATATAATAATATATTCAAATATTTTTTCAGCTTTGCTTCAATTCAAACAAACTTTTAAACATATACAGTATTTACATAATATTTTATATTAATTTTACTTTACTCATATTTATATTCATTAAATCATCATATAAAAGTTTTTGAAGTCGTCGTAGCCTAAAGGATAAAATGCAACGGTTTTTGAATCCTGCAGACAAGAAGCAAGTGTTTGTGCAAAATACATAACATGATTCATTTCATTACTTGATGTATCACGGGGTACGACCCGGCTTACTATATCCAGTAAAATATAGGTTTTGTATATCCAGTAAAATTACTGGTGGTAGGACCTCTTGTGAGTCCGCACGAGTAGGTACCACCACCCCGCCTATTTCTGCCGTGAAGCAGTAATGCGTTTCGGCTTGAAGGGTGGGGCAGCCGTTGTAACTATACTGAGACCTTAGAACTTATATAAGGTGGATGGCGCGTTTACGTTGTAGATGTCTATGAGTTCCAGAAACCACTTAACACCAGGTGGGCTGTGAGCTCGTCGACCCATCTAAGCAATAAATAAAAAATAAAAATTCGGAGCCTATACTTGGTTGTGTCTCGTGAATGTTTGCAGTAACTGTAGCGGTAACATAAAAGGGAAATACTAAAATTCGGGCTGTTTATTTGGAAAATAGATTAGCTATTTCTTTTGAAAATCCTCAAAGAGTATGTTTGTTCAAAAACACTAAGCGTTCGTGCGAACTGTTGCTAACATTCTGAAGTCGATGGCGTCAAAATAGGTGTGATACATATTTCGACATTTTTAAATAAATCTTAAACAAGAACGGACCTTGTAGTCTTTTCACAATCTAATAAATATTAAAATTTAAAATTGAAATTGTAACACAACGGAAACAGTCGGAAAGGATATAAATTTAATTGATTACTTATCCAGAAATTGTGACAGCATAAATTACAATAAAATACAAGAATGATTAAACTATAAAATTGGAATTTAACTGCAAATAGTAATTATAACCTTAAATTTTAATGTAGATCTCTTTTATGAAATAAAAATACATCGCTAAACGGCCCACACATAATTGGATGATGTAAATTAGGAGTTTCGCATCATCATAAATAAAACTATAATGGATGGATTTTGAATAAAAGGTGAACATGTTTTGAGAATAATGAATTAAGTTTAACTTTGAAATATGGAGTCTTGAACATATTTTCTGGGAAATAGACTAACTAAGTACCTTTTGAATTTTATCATTTACAAAACATGCTAAATATAAATATATTACATTACGATTGAATTCACATGAAATTCCTCAGTTTTTGTGGTCTACTCTATCTAGAATAATGATAATTATGTCATTTTATTAACTACTACTAATACTGTCTTAAAAACGAAAAAAAAGAGGAATTGTATTTTTTTCGGTAAACTCCATGCAAAGTAAAGCCCGGATAAGAATTTCAAGGTCCACTCAGGATTGTCTTCCTAATTTACCTATTGTGTTCCATCTGCTTCAAAAATAATACAAAAAGATAAAACTTGTTTTATTTATGAGTTACGAAGTGATGGATGCGTGATATATTTAAAAATAGGGCCACCAAAAATTTCCTTCTCCGTTGTCTCGATAAAAATGGCAGATTTGATTCCTTTAAATTGTTTCAAAAACTACGTTTTTGAACACAACTTTGGTGCTGACGTTTTTATTGTCTTGAAAGGCTGGCTGTACTGATATACAGATATGAAAATTTGAAAATTTGCTACTTGTCTGCAGGATTCAAACACCGTCGCATCTTATCCTTTAGGCTACGACGACTTAAAAAACTTTTATAAAACTTTCTTTCTGCAGCATCTTAAACAAAAATGGTCAAATTTTGGTTATTAATTCTAAAGTACTTTCTTCAAGATAATACCTACATATCAAAAGAGAAAACAAGAATAAGCAACAATGTGAATCTGCTTATGTGATAAACATACAGAAGAAGAATCTGATGAAAATAAAGTAATATCTTAAGTATTTTGAAGTTATTTTAAACTAGTGGATTAGTTGTATGAGACATAGTACATAGTTGAATGATACATACGTGGTATCTAGATATTCTGGTAACCGTTTAGAACCAGACATATGCAAATTCCTCTGACCATCGCCGCCATTGCAAAATGGTGTATTCAAAACAAAATCATATTTTCAACAGATGCAAAGCTTAGATTAAGAAATATTCTTTTGAATTTTATTTTTTTATTGCCCCTGTAGGCAGACGAGCATACGGCCCACCTGAAGGTGAGTGGCTACCTTCGCTCATGGACGTCAGCAATGCCAGAGGCAGAGCCAAGCCGTTGCCCACCGTTATGTACTCTCCACAAGCCTCGTTTGAAGAAGATGTTATAGCTATATTATAGCTAGGAACTGTCCAACGGCCAGAGCAATTGCGCTGTTAAACGAATTTCAGTCCGAAATGCTGACGTGTTTACCAATAGTCGGGGATACTTTTTTCTAAAATAATGTTATTTTTAGCATAATAATAGTAATTAATAATTTTAATAATGTTTTTTGTGTTAACGAGTTTGGCGTTTTGGTGCAAACTGTAAGCCTGATGTTGTATTGAATGGAATAAATAGATAAATAAATAGCGCTCGGGAAACACCGTGGATAGGCGCTCGCGGCGAAACGCACTGTGGATGAACGGCTCCGGATAGTATGGATTAAACTCTACTCCGGTGGCGAGCGGTGCGATGGTAAAAACGAGATGATGGTATCATCTCAAACAATTCCTTAGAGCAATTCCTCAGTTATATCTAAAACTAAAATCCACGAGTGGGCGTAAATATACAAGTCTAGAATGCAAAATAAATATAATTTCAGTCTGCGTGTCTACATATGGCAGCGTTCGTTTGTCCTGTTATTTGACAAGATGTTTCTAAAAGAAAATGTCAAGTCCTCTTGAAATATTATACGATCAGTAGTGGATGACACTGATTTTTCTGACATAAAGTAATTTTATGCAATTTCATGACATTCCTTCATTCAGGCAAAAATGATTTGTTTTTGAAAGATGTTCACTGATTATGATTTTATCGAAAACTAATCTGTTTGTTGTTCATTAAGTTTTTTGTTTGAAATCTAAGATATTCCTCCGATTATGAATTAAAACTCAACTATGTATCATCATTTTTGATTGCCCATAAACAACAACTGCCAAAATAACCTGAGACGAACTGAGTCAAATCTATCAAAATTGTTACCAATCTCGAACCGAACTATTTAGAAGTTCAAGGTCCCAACGTTATCCTCCTTAAATACTTCCTCCCGGATCATTATTAAAATAAAAAAAAAACAATAAAAATATATTACACACAAACATAAGCCCATCGATCCATCAAAATGAGGCTCAAGGATTCCTTAGAAAAATACGGAAGTTTTTAGCATTTTATAACAATAAACATCATTTGTAACGGAATGTTGCAGTTTATGTTTTGCGCAGCGATATGTCTATACATAGCGGTTAGTTAATAAGCAGACGGTGCAGTAAAAGGCGTGTATTTTAATTAAATTATCGTACAGAAACATAACCACACGTGGGTCAAGTGTTACGCAAATTAAGCGAAATGTTGCATGAAAATAGCATGAATCATTCGTTTATTCTTTCGCAAATACCAGTCTAAGGAATTTTATTTGATTCAGTGAGCTATTCTGAGTATTTATTTCATAAAAAAACCTCTCATAAATTTTCGTAGAATAGTGTTTTATCACGACTGAATTATGATAGTTTAAAGAATAAAATAACATTAACTCTTGTATTACTTAGTCGAGTGACATGAATAAACAAGGGTACAGTCCGTTGGAGGTTAAGCGGATTTCGAAGTATACGTAAACTATAATAAGAATACCGTTTGACATAAGATTGAAAGCTCAGCTGTCTCAGATGAATGGTGGTGCTTTTAATTTTAACTAGGGCATAACTAATCCGGTAGTCACTCACGAAGACAGTTGCTTATCCAACAATGAATCGATGACGGTAAAATAGTAGTAATTACTCAAAGATGTTCACGTCAGAATACACGAAATTATGATGAAAAATGGTTCTTCTGGTTACTTGGCGGAAAGACTGTTATTGTAGAGACGTGACAATCTAACAGCTAACATTGTGTGCGACAATTTAACTCCTATCGAGCACTGAGACTACGCCGAAGTTCAAATTAGCAATTTTTCTATGGAACCACATATTTCATATTGATTCACAAATGGCTTTCACTATGAAAGAACAACCTTGTGTATTAAAATGAAACCATGACAAAGCTTACTTTCATCATCATCATCTCTTTATCTAGCATAACCATCACCTCTGGCATAAAGACAGAACAAGCCCGGGCAGAATGGATCCATCCAAGGCCCGAACCGTGTCCCCGGGAAGGGACACAAGAAGTGTTTACCTTCTTCTATGTATATCATCCAGATATCATAGGTAGGTATTTTAAAATATATCGTTCAGACTATTTCTGGCTCGAAACAGTCATACTTTCCAGTTTATTGGGTGGGATTACCGTTAAGCAACAACTTTGACTTCGATTTTACGTAGGCATCTATGAATCGACTGGTAAGCCTCCTTAGACTACTTTTGTCTACTACTACTTTTACTACTATTACTACTATTCTGACTAGGGTCAGAGAGAGAGAGACAAAAGTTTTTTTTTTATTGCCCTTGTAGGCAGACGAGCACACGGCCCACCTGATGGTGAGTGGTTACCGTCGCCCATGGACTTCAGCAATGCCAGGGGCAGAGCCAAGCCGCTGCCTACCGCAAATTCTTGCAACGGAAGACGGAAAATGCAACGTGTTTCATTATTGCTGACTTAACAATTTCATGCGGGTGATACCGTGTGGCATGTTTAGTTATAATATATTTTTTTGTAACACAAATTACATAAATCTTATATTTCTTTATTTTTGTCCATCCATCATAAGTAATAAATAACAGGTTAAAATTTAATGTTAGTTAAGACGTGCGAATTCATTCATACATTTTCAAATATGTTTTAAATGCCTTTTGATTAGATAGATACAGTACATATAATTACTTACGCTTAATAAAGGTAATTTACGATTTAAATACATTAAAACTTCCAGATGAGTTAACGCACCTCCACTCTGACATTTTAATATTATAATAATCCATCATAGTGTCAGTGATCGGCATATAAAGATAATGATATCTTGATGGGAATCCAATTTACTTACATTTTTGAATAATTTTAAAGCCAATGGGTTTACAAACATCCTCTACTGATCTTAATGAGGTATTCCAAACGTTATCAAACTTGTGAAACAGTTGATTGAATTACAGACAAACAGTGCACCTAGTAATTGAAATTTTAGAGGATATTCTTTGGCAACAGAATATATACTATAATACTTATATAATTGACTAATCTCCGCGACTCCGTAAAAAAATTATCTTTAATTATTGATAATCGCTTATTTCTCAGATTCTTTTTCTGATAGCATTTCTGTTATACTAAATAATTAAATACGGTACGGTTCGAGGTTATAATTTATTCTGTGTGAGAAAACACAATATCAACGTGAATGCTATGTGAAACACGTAATTATGTGAACAAATTTCAAATAATTAACGAAACAACAGCATTTGATGTTTCGTTCTTATACGATTGACGTATTTTGACAATTGATTTATATTGTAAAACAGAGACTCTCACAAAAAAGATATCCACCATTGCAGCGAACTATGTTCTATGCATTTTTTATTATTAAGCATTTCACTCGTGAACCNCATGAATGCTATGTGAAACACGTAATTATGTGAACAAATTTCAAATAATTAACGAAACAACAGCATTTGATGTTTCGTTCTTATACGATTGACGTATTTTGACAATTGATTTATATTGTAAAACAGAGACTCTCACAAAAAAGATATCCACCATTGCAGCGAACTATGTTCTATGCATTTTTTATTATTAAGCATTTCACTCGTGAACCCACACGGTTTGCTTTCCGCCTTTTTTTCCTACCTATGCTGAGCCTAGAGACGCTATTTTAGCTTCGCCCTAACATGTAGGTGAGCTCACGGGGCTCAAACCGGAGTGTTGCTAACACTGGCCCACTGCAAGAGCAGTGCTCACAGAATCTACCACCGGAGAAGATCCTGCCTATTTTGCGGCGAATTAATAATCCATTTTAGTCAAAAGGTACGAGAAACATATTTAAATTGAAATTGAGACTTATTCTTCGTACCTCAAAGTGGATAATGGCATTCACTATTCCATGGGAGGAAATATTTGTACTAAAAAATTTTTGGCCTATCAATTTACGTTATACATATTTGTTTTGTGAAAGAACTCTTTCATCATTATAGAAAACATTTTTTTCTATGGCAATGTAATTTGAGTTACACTTTTTAACGCTTAGGAAAAAATAGTACAGCAGGCTTGATAGCTGGAACACTGGTATTTATAGGTATCTAATTGTATCTTAATAATATTTCTTTTTTTTTCTTCTCCTCTTGCGGTTTTGGTTCTATGGTTTACGTTTTATTATTACAAACCTTTAAGACACTAAAAATTAGATTTTAAAATACCAAAAATATATCATATTTGATTCTTATCTCTGTATATTCGCTAAACACAGCAACGTTACTAATATTCACTAGAGGAGGAAACGCAGAAAGAGCATGGATTATCCATCCAACGTAGAAAGAGCATGGGTTACCAATCTTATTAAACAGCACATCAGCAAATGAACCTTGCCCTGAGGGCAACTAACCAGCTTTGTAGATGGTCCGTAATATATAAACATACAAATAGTGTTCAAAACTAAAGGTCAAACAAATTATTTTGCAATTTCACACATTTAATTTAATTGTTTATTAAAGAATGATTTTTATTGATGTTCGAATCGATGCGTCGTTAACATGTTGAATTTAATGATATAAAATAAAACTTTATGCCAAAAGTTTTTTAATTCGAGCGGGCCTATTTTGGTTTATTGTCTAACTAGACAAATAGTAGCAAACGGTGATGTTTTGGCTGTTGGTTACGTATATAGCCGTATTTAATTGAGGACGTATTATACCTCCGTACTCCCTTAAGCGAACACAACATGAACACACTAGCAACGAATTGTGAACACAAGATTTTAACAGAGTTTAAAGCGCAAAAAACTAATAGTTATTAGGATATATAGTATAGATATATAGTTATTAAAATATGGATATAATAATAAGAGTATACAATCAAATAAAATATTGAGTTTAATTTTATTCGGTACTATTTGAATTAAAAAAGCTTACTGTTATTAAGATTAAATAAGTAAATAATATTTAATATCACACGGTTTTGCGGAATGTCAAAATAAAACAGATGATGCCGTGTGATGCAGCCGTCTTGATTATTCTGATACGCGAGCGGTTACCAACGAGTCCAGTTTGATATTACTCACTTTTGACCTTTACGTTTTAACTCTGTGGGAATACTAATATATGAATAAAACTATTGTGGTTAAAATAATAGATTAACATCCGTCTGTAGATTTTTTGATGCGAGATATTGTGCTGAGGATTACCTAAACTAGTTCAATGGTATGTTTTGTTTTGTAGATAAATTTGTGTTATATCTCGAGGGACAGCAGTATTAAATCAGCGTATTTTCATTAAAATTAAAGCATAAGCATATTACTTTGCGTGTCTTATGATATTTGTGCAGTGTGTAGATTAGTTTAAATAATAATGTATATGCCCCATTTTTGTTTTTCTAAATTACTTGTGAGGCTGTGTTATTCTTCGCTAAAACAATATTAAGTGTAATAGTGCATATGAGATGTAAGACTTGTTGAAGGAAATGCGTGGCTCCTATGGTATGGCATCAATGGTAATTAAGGCTCAGATGGGTAGACGAGCTCACGACCTACCTGGTTAAGTGTGTAGTTACCCGAGACCATAGCTATCTACAACACTAATGCCGTCACTCACCTTAGGACATGAGATGTTCTAAGGTCTCAGTTTTTATAATACATCTGGCCTATCCTTCAAACCGAAACGGATAACTGCTTCACGGCAGAAATAGGCAGGCTGATGATACCTACCTGTGCGGACTCACACGATGTCCTACCACGAGTAACTACGCAAATTATTATTTTGCGGGTTTGATTTTTATTACACGATGTTATTCCTTCACCGTGGAAACAGTTCAAGAGTATTGTCAAGAAATTAGGGTAGTCAAAAGTGGAACAGACAGATCAAAGCCAAATTTTGTTGTAGACCAATAATACGACGAATATACGAAGAATTTAATATATCTCATAAAACACAAATTGTGAAATATGAGATCGTATTTAAAGTAAATATGTCCAATGAACGGTGACAAGGGTGAATATTCCAACGTCAAGAAAAAGAGCCATCACGTCGATATTTCACAAAAGACTTCTCTTTTAAGATTCCAACGCCATCGGTGTAGAGTTTATCCATATTAATTAGAACCATTGTGTGCACCCACTAAGTGTTTTCAAAGATTTGCAACATTTCATTCGGCCTGTAATGAACTTGTGTTATTGTATGACATTTCCTTCTTTGAATGAGGTTTCAGGAAAGTCCTCAAGTTTAGAAAAATACGTATCCGCAGCATAAATTAAATATTATCAGTAGGTATACTGGTGCAGTGTTTTCCTGTTATCTTGTCCATTATACACTATGTAATATATAAAATTAAAAAGCCCCTTGTTTTTACTAGCCTGATCGATATACAGCATACTTATTGTCTGTGACGTTGAATAAAACGAAGTATTGGAAGCTAACGGACAACCTTCAATGACGGAGACGCATAGCAAGAAGAATGAGATATACCTAAATTGTTCCTGACGGTGATTGAATATTTAAAATCTTAAGCACTATAGAAACCAAATAAGCACTAAAAGTAATTAATTAACATTCAAGGCGAATTCGTTGCCAATTTTAGAAGAGCAACAGATGAAAATCAAATAAAAGATAAAAACCTTCATAAAATGGTTTTAAAATTAAATTTTAAAAAGCTGTTCTGCAGGACTAAATAGGTCTTGGATTAAAATTATTATTCAATAATCAATTAAAACTTAGTACAACACATTGTAATTACATGATATATGAAGCTCATAATTTATACAACATAACCAATAAGTATCTTTCAGATGATTATATCTTGTACTAGAACAATAAATCAAGTAAAGTCTACATTAAGCATTACATTAAAACTATACGTTTATATTACGTAAACAGAATAACTTTTCAAAAATACTTTAATTACTTTCATTCTTGAAAAAAAAATGTATATGTACTACTATGACTTTTAAAATTTTATGATTTTATAATGGGCTTATTAATATGATATAATTGTACAACTTCCGATGTTTCGTATATATTACAAGGTTTTGTAGTCACCAAAGGGCAACCACATCTAACGGTACCTCCGAAAAGTACCATAATTAATTCAAACATTTAATTTAGAGATGGTATAATGTTTGCTTTATAAATACAGATTGAGAACAGAAGAAAAAAAAAAAACACTCCACGATATCACACGCAAAAATGTGAAGTAGGCGTAGGAAGAAGGCGTTTGAGTGTCGTATTGCAGACAGCATCCCATCACCGAGTACTGAGAAACGAAATGTCAAAATGCACTACAGATTTAATTTGTTAGAAACCTGCATCGTATGAGTCGTACGTTGAATGTTATGGGCGGGCGGCTTTGACGCGATTTTACTGGTGGTAGGACCTCTTGTGAGTCCGCACGGGTAGGTACCACCACCCTGCCTATTTCTGCCGTGAAGCAGTAATGCGTTTCGGGTTGAAGAGTGGGGCAGCCGTTGTAACTATACTGAGACCTTAGAAATTATATCTCAAGATGAGCGGCGCATTTACGTTGTAGATGTCTATGGGCTCCAGTAACCACTTAACACCAGCTGGGCTGTGAGCTCGTCCAACTATCTAAGCACTATAAAAAAATGCGATGCGGTATACGAAGCCTCCGCGGTTGAACTCGCATACTCTAATTTCACGAGGTGTGTCAGCGTCGCGTAGTATATAAGCTACGCCGGTCGATCTGAAAAATCATTCCCGCCTCACACATCCAACGTAGATCATCGACATATTAGATTTTATATTAAAAAAAAAAAAAACAAACTTAATATCAATAATGAAATCGGTGAGTGAACTTCGTAAATGTACTTTATACATTTTACTGCCAGTGTTTTTTTTACCATTGCATACTTTTGTTTACCATCAACTTCTTTAATATATCTATTGATTTTCAAAATCGGTAAAGGAAGAAAAAAAACAATGTAGTTTTACCACTAGTAATTAAATGTTTAGCCTTTATTGCTGGTATAATTTATGTATCAACAAAAACCACTCATTAACTACAATTCTCATTTTTAAGAATTATTAAAATAAATTGGTCTTCAAAAATAAAATCCATTAACATCAGTAACTTGTATTTTAAACTACATCTCAAACGCTATATTCAAATTAGAATTTGTAAAATAGATTTTTATAACTGCGTAATTATATCATAAACAATGGTCACGGCCGAAATTGTTTAAATAAAGCTTTATTGAGATTTTCGAATAGTTATATCGATTATATTTTATGTACCGAATGTTAAATAAATGTTGTGGTCATTGGCAATTGCCAGAGTTATCTCAGTTCTGAAACCTTTACGAAATATTGACATTCTATTTACGTACGGATCACTGTTTCATCCTCGGTATGGCATAAAAATGTAAATGATCGTTTTGAAATATATGATCATAGAATAAAGCATTTTGCAAGTTAGTTTCATTAAAAAAAAAGTATGTGGAACAAAGGTTAATCCGCAGTTATTCTATATACATCTCAATACTTGTGCCACAAAGCAAACAATCGTTTCGCTTTTACAGGTACTACCATTTTTTTTAATTTTTTTTATTGCGTAGGCGGGTGGACGAGCTCACAGCCCACCTGGTGTTAAGTGGTTACTGAAGCCCATAGACATCTACAACGTAAATGCGCCACCCACCTTGAGATATAAGTTTTAAGGTCTCAAGTATAGTTACAACGGCTGCCCCACCCTTCAAACCGAAACGCATAACTGCTTCACGGCAGAAATAGCCTTCCGTGAGCCGGTATTCAAACACTTGAGGGTTTTGGTCAGTTTTGCACAAATTAAATAATTTTTAATGTGTTTTTTTGTGCAGTTCGTAGTAATCTCCGCCTTGGTGGCAATGGCTTGCGCCGCCCCCCAGCTGTCACAGTATCAGCAACAATACCAAGGTCAAGTAATTCCCATCCTGAGTCAATCACAGGACGTGAACTTCGACGGCTCATACCAGTTCAGGTAAGAGAATTAAAAGCTATGTGTTCGAATTGTAACACAAACTACTTCGATAGGTGTAAATGATTACGAAAGATTCTAATAATGGCTTATTAGCCGTAGCTTGTAAGGTAAAGCGTGGTATTTTATTACATGACCATATGACACAATCTATTGCTAACTTACACAAATGAATAAGTCACAACGCATTTTCTAAAATATTGAATCATCTTGAGCACGTAAAGACATTTTATTACACACTTGACACAATTTCACCTTGATCCACATCACACGCCATAAATCGTCTCAATCCCTCGGAAATTAGTTTACCTTGAACTATACTATTCAGGTTGAATTGGCATTTCTCAAGAATTTTCGACAGTCAATGCTAATATAATGACAAAAAGATACTCATGTGATTTACATGGTAACCAGATCGAGAATTGTGTGAGAGCTTGTGCAAGCGTACTTGTTCCTGCTTGTGTAATCAAAAGGACAGTAGGATCAATAACCGCAAAATATAATGATTCGCGTTTAATTTCATTAGATAAAGTAAAGGTTGAATGACCCGCGTGACCATAAAAATATTAGCGCAATAATGTCAAATTTCCCAACAGTGTATTCCGTGATCAATATCACATTTGAAACTTAAATTTATTGAATTGAATTGATGATAAAATTTCTTAGGATAGCGGCCTACGTTTCAATTTTTCTACCATATTTTATCTCGTATGTCGTTTATAGCTTGCTTAGTCGAAACTAAGCCTTTCCTAAGAATCAAATTCTACTCAAAATCAAAACATTCCTAAAAGCAATAGATTGACAGTGTACAACGCGATCTTGTGACCCGAATACGCCTTACTGAATCATATCATTAAATTTGCTCTTTAAGGATTTAAGGCTTAAATCAAAGGCTATATACTCTGTTGCAAAATAAGCTCTTTGCTCTTGTGCTTAGAATCAAATATTGTAGGTTTACGAAGTCGAACTTCAACGAAATCGTAATAATATGTCCTGGTGACCTCTCAACTACACATGGTCTGGAACTAAAGTTCCTTCGGCTTCATAACGTTAAATTGGATGATTAATGCTTTTAAAGGTCATATGTTTAGGTATGCATATTGTTACTTTAATATGAAATTATTGTTCATTAATATTAATAATAGTAGGCAACGTCAGAGCCAAGCCTCTACGCTCTGTTATTGCTCAGGTCCATGAGCTACGGTAACCATTCACCATCAAGTCGGCCGTATGCTCGTCTGCCTATTAGGGCCATAAATCTATACTAATATAAGGTATAAATCTACAGTGGTTTTTACGGATGTTCCATTATAACTACTGAACCTTGCATCCGATTGACTTGAAACTTGGTATTCGTGTAGAAAATACATGTACTTAATGGATAGGCTAATATTTATACAATAATGACAATAAATAATAATATTAATTTTAAATACCCAACGAAGCGAGCGAGTACGGCTATATACCTATAATCTAGAGCTGCACGACTTAACAAGGAGTTTTTTTTTCAGCTACGAGACCGGCAATGGCATCGCTGCTCAAGAACAAGGTTACCTCAAGAACGCTGGAGCTAAGGATGCCGAAGCCCAAGTTGCACAAGGATCTTTCACTTACACCTCCCCTGAGGGCATCCCTATCTCTGTTTCTTACGTCGCTGATGAGAACGGTAATTTACTTTCCTTTCCTTTATGCCATACTATAAAGCCTCATTATTTTACTTAATCTTAATCATATGATTTATTGTAATAATAATACATATTACAATATTAATATAACAGCATGATTGCTGATCAGTATGACACAACAGTAAAGCGATGCATCTACATAACATCTCAGCGAAAGAATGACATAGACAAACTTACCTCTAGAAAGAAAAAAATACAAGCGTTTTATTATTTTTAAATGAAAAACTCAAAGTTTTAAAACAATGGACGCGCAATATCGAAGCAATAAAGTTACCGAACACAGAAACCGCTAAATAAAATGTTTGAACTATAGATCTTAGTTTTAAGATAATCTAAGCATGCTCGTACATGACGTTCCATTTAATGTTTTTTGCATTAATTTATTAGTGTTAATTAACTTATCACAACAACACGAAACGATTTCATTTTCTTGACCTGAGCGTAATAATTACATGCCGGTACATTACATTGGTATCGTATTACATTGGTAGCGTACAACACCGGAACAGTAAACTGCCGCTTTAGAATAATTTTGAAACGTCTCACGAATTCCGTTTACCTAATATAAGCGTATTACGAAAATTCGAATTCGCATTTTTCTTTCAGTTAGTTTAAAACGTAATTCAATGATATCAATACAGCTAATAATTCGAAAACTAAGCTAATATCCTTTTTTGTCTTTTACAGGTTTCCGCCCAGAAGGTGCTCATCTTCCTACTCCTCCCCCGATCCCAGAAGCCATCCTCCGGGCTCTTCAATACATCGAATCTCAGCCCCAGAAGCCCCAGCAAACCTACCAGCCCCAGCCAACCTACCAACCCCAACAATACCAGCCTTTCCGCGGTTAAACAATACCGGACATCTTGACAATACTCACACCCTTTGTACCTATCGATACACATTAATGTGTAATAGCCATAAGTACGAATAACTTGTTACTGTGATTTTTATTATTTAATAAGGACTTATAATATTAAAATAATAAAAGAAATGTGAAACGAAATAGATGTGTGGTTTTCTTTTGCTGCCTATGTAACATACTGGTGCGAATAGTTCTAAAGTATTTCTCGTCTGTTTTATCGTCGCTATCGAGGTGTTTAATTGTCTCATAAACGATCCCAACCATTGGACATTTTTAAACACGCTCTCGGCTTTGTTAATAGTAACCTTTCTATTAGAACAATTTCTTGGGCGATTTTTTTGTAGATAAAATAAAAGTGTTTTCAAGCGACATAATTATTACAATTATAAATCACATAAGATAAAATTGATGTATTAACTTAATTAAAATTACGAATTTTAAAGAAGGTCGTCTTGTAAGTCCGCAAGGGTCGGTACATCAAGCAGTCGTAATGTAAAAGCTGAGACTTAGAATTCATGTCTCAAATTGGGTGACGGCATTTACGTTATGTTCATGTGTATGGGCATCGATGACTATTTAACACTATGTGATCTATGTGCTGGTCCACCCATCTCAGCAATAAATTAATAAATACTATGTAGAAGTGGTCAAAATTTCAAGGCCTTGACGACCAAACTCCGTGACGAATAGGATCACAAAGTTTCCTATGTCTGCTCCAAATGCTAAATCTACAGAAGTTTAATAACAACGTTAGTGGATCGGGTGGATCTGTAAGGACGTGCTTAGGATGTCAACGGTGACTGGTTTCTGCGTCAGCCGGAGTGGAGGATAACGCATAGCCTTAACAAATTGCCGTTCTGACATTGAATTCAATGGCCTAGATCGTCGATCCCACAGATCCAACATTGATGGTTGATCATAGAATTTGCACGTTACACGAACCTAATGATTTTACAAACAAGTGGGCCGAGCAGATATCGGTGCCTGTTCCAAAAAAAATGTCATGCGTGCCGCTTGGTGCACGTGGAAGAAGTGAAACTTCTTTTGCGGTGTGTAATAGTTTTCTTTATTTTCATCCTTAAATTAAATTTCTCTTGTAATAAGCAATGCTGTGTATAAGAGAAACGACCTAGCTCGCTTTGTTCTTTCCCTCACTCCACGGTCGAGTGATTCGCGAGACGCATTGTCTATTTTCTCACTCTCGCTCTTCCTAAATTGTATCTTTTCTCTCTGGCCGTAACGAATCTTCCACGGGTAACATTTTATTCTCAACGCGCCTAAAGAAGTTTCACTTCAAAAACCCATTTGCAGCGTCACCCGTTGGGCTCAATTTTAAATCTAAATTATAGAGTCAATTGATTCAATTGTATATCCAAACAATTCAACAAAATTTGTCTAGCTGCTAATAGTTCAGTTTTAAACACACTCACATTATAAATATACCCATATACAATACAACATATAAATATTCGGTGTTACATTTAAATACATCATAATTTAGTTTTGCCGTAGATGTATAATCTATCTCACTATGAAACCCATACAAAGGTATAAATATAAAAGTCCGGCAATTTTCTCACGGCCTAAAATAAGGACACCATCCAATCAAAATATCTGTTTGCTTCACTTTTATTTTTTACGTGACTGTAGCAAATTTTGTTCAGTTATTATGTTAAGAGTGTACTCAAGTCGTGAAAAAGGTCAGACGTCGTGTAATTAAAATCAAACAAGCAAACCCTTAAATTGCATCACTGGCGGGTGAGTGTCTCGTGAGTCCGCACGGGTAGGTATATCCTTACCTATTTATACCCGAAAGCTCCTTGCCTATTTATACCCTAAATCCGTTTCGATTGGAAAAGTTAGACAACCGCTGTGCTATAATACAAGTTAGACTTAAGCCTCAAGTCTCAAAATAGGTAGCGTTCAGGCTATGATATCTAAAGGTTCCGGTAACCGCCTGACGTCAGCTGGATCGTGAGCTAGTTCAAAAATCAATGCAATAAAAACAAAACAATGGAAAAAATACTGCAATGATACTTTTCTCTATTTTTGTGTCGAGATGTATTTGTTGGACATCCGCCTAGACGTTGGGGGTAGTAGGCAGGCCATATCGGAGTAAGACCGACTAAAGCACCTTATCGCCCAACAACCCTCGCCCGAGCTTCGGATGAGGCGGGCTGGGGTCAAGGTAACGTGTTTCGCGTGTAGCGCATAACTCTCTGCCATCCTATCCAATTTTGATAATACTATATGAAACCATTATACTGTATTATAAAATATTAATTACTAAGAACTGCATTTAAATAATAACTAAGCCGGTATAAAGGTCTGATTCATAAACTCATATTTAAAAATATATTTAAAAAAACCAAAGTTTTATAAAACTAAATACTGTATTGTCTCGTTGGATGCAGGTGGCAATGGACCGGTCGCACTGGAAATCTATTGGAGAGGCCTATGTTCAGCAGTGGACGCCGATAGGCTGAAATGATGATGATGAAATACTGTATTTCATGTTAACACTTTTTACTGCCATCTGTGAATTTCTTTTGTTACTACATGAACGTAGCGTATTGACAACTGACAACAAATCTTATAGACGTTCGATGATTTAAAACAATTTTCGATATTGAAGCCCGATGTATAGTGGTTCATTCTCTTAAAACTAGATGGTGCTAATGTTTTAAATAGTTTTCTGAGCAATAAATTTTTATTTTATATAACTAATAAATATTCTTATTGAATACAAATTTAAAGCACAAATGAATTTTCCTAAGTAACATCCTGATTATTCAGCAATAAATTATTATTTATTGATTTTTACATTCTATTTACTGGTGGTAGGACCTCTTGAGAGTCCGCGCGGGTAGGTACCATCACCCTGCTTATTTCTGCCGTGAAGCAGTAATGCGTTTCGGTTTGAAGGGTGGGGCAGCCGTTGTAACTATACTTGAGACTTTCGAACTTATATCTCAAGATGGGTGGCGCAATTACGTTGTAGATGTCTATGGGCTCCAGTAACCACTTAATACCAGGTGGGCTGTGAGCTCGTCCACCCATCTAAGCAATAAAAAAAAAATCTCCAGTTACTGATTTTTAATTAATATTAAAACACATGAAAAGTGCAGGCCTAGATTATAGGCGTAACTAGGTCTTTTTATTTAAATACACAGAAGAATGTTGAAATATAATATTTCTGACTCGACAAACTCTTTGTTGTTCGATTACAACATTATCAGTGAGTATTACTCACATATTCATATTATCGATCACAATTTAAATAATTGCTAAAGCCTTGCGGTCTCTTTGTGGAATTATGACATCGCCTGATCATGGGCCCGCGATGTACCAGAGTGGGCCAGTTACCTTTGCTCCGGTGTCATCTTTCACCTTACATAACCATTGAAATCCTCGCCATACTAGACTCGACAATACTTGAACTCGTGTTTCGCCATTATTATGTGACACGTCATAAATCAATTTCTGGATGGTAACCACGAACAATATCGTTTGAACTTTATTGGGTGTATTACGTAATGGTTGAAACAAAAGCTAGATTACAGATACATTTCGTTTTAAAATGCACATAATAGCTAATTACATAATGTTTTGAAGTGATGGCAGGGAATGTATTAGTTTTCAAATGTAGAACATAAATCAAACATACATTAGATGATGAAATAAAAATACAAATGATAAGGTACATTTTGTCAGTCGCAACGCACTTAATACATTGGAATTAATTTGGTGTGTACACAACATACCACCTTTAGAGTTATAAATATATTGAGATGATAGTAGATACGCCCTGTTGATTTATATTAAATAATTATGATAACAAAACATGACATAAATTAAGCAACAACCAAATTTAAAGAACCATTGGCATTACGCGTGAACAATAACATACATCGTGTTGTCAACATATTTTATGATGTAGTTAATAATAATTATTGTCATAATCAAAGGTAACAATATTATATCCGGATACAGATGATGTGGCTATAAGCCGATCTTGACAAATATGTGCCTACCGATGTCCATCATATACCACCTGCCCATGTATCCCACACAAAAGTTTCTTGCTTTCCTTCTGAAGGGTGTTCCAGTTCTAGCGGTAGGTAGCGCCTTGGCTCTGCCCCTGGCATTGCTGAAGTCCATGGGCGACGGTAACCACTCACCATCAGGTGGACCGTAAGCTCGTCTGCCTACAAGGGCAATAAAAAAAAATTCAACCTCATACTCCAAGGCAGGTGACGGTTTTAGGTTGTGAATTCCGACAATATAGCAATAAAAGTAATTCAAACTCAAGGACATGAATGAAAAATGTAATATTTAATAGAACTATATTATTTAACAATCAAATCGTATATTTGATAAAAAGAAAGATTGGGATTTTCCGCAAAATTCATTAAATACTCGTCAAACATGTTTATTGGGTGCTGAGACCGTGTTATATATATTTTTTTAATTTACATTCTAAATGCTATTTTTGATTAATTTTTTATGGCATCAATGTCGGATCGGATCATCTAGTATTAACGTTTTTATGTAAACGATTTTGTATGAATGATGTGTTTTTATTTTATTTTATAGTTTTGACCATGAAAATGTTTATTGGTGCTTGTTAATGGTGCCGTAGTTATTCCCAAAACTTAACTTAACTTTTATAAGTTTTATTATTGAAGGCTCATTAATGATTGGCATAATTTAAATTTATTTCATAATTTTTAAAAAGCATAGATTTAATAGATTTGTTATATGAATGAAAATTACGTAAAAAGTTCGTGCGGTAAAAAAACTTAAGAGATACTTTTAGCACAACTAATACCTTTTTACGTCCACTTAAAAAAATTATGTAAAAATAGGAGTGGCCCCACGCGCCATATCATAATGCACTTTGGTCTTTTGACGTTATACTGTTCTTATATGATAGAATTAAATAATGTTGACTATTATAATGTTCTTGGCTCTGAATTTTTTTTTGCTGTTAGCGTTTTTGTTCAGATTTTAGTTTATAACCAGTTCAAGAATCATAAACATGGAAATAATTATCTGAAAATGATCACGATTCCGTACGATATAAGAAACAATCCTTACCAGTCCACAACTCAGTTTTATCTTGTCCTACAATATGACGGGAACTGTCCTAAAAATAGTTATTCTACATATTTTCATAGCAGTCGTTAATTCTGCGCCAATCAAGGATGAAAGTTTAGCAGAAATAATCGAAAATAATTATACAATTGACGCAAAGGGTAACTACGTCTTCAGGTACAATTATTTCATTAATATACATGTTAAATTGTTGTAATTTTTGTGTTACTCATATAATATTGTTAATCAATACAATTATGTATTTGCGTAACAAATTAGTATGCTCATAGCATATTAGGAAACCGAACTAGCCAATACTGCCATATAAGTACACAGTACACAAATACATCACGAAGCTATGCCTTCTGGTATGAGAGCTAGGATAGGCTTTATTCAGCAATCGAGACTTTGACTTCATGTTTTCAGGAAGGTGGAGGACGACGTTTTGTTTCCTGGTGGTTTGGTTACCTCTTAATTTCAGGTGCATAATAAGCTTTGTCCACATATAGATACTAATACATAAGACTGCTGATTATTTAAAAACTAGTTTTGAATAGCGCGCATTTAGATAAGCCTCTGTTTTGTGATGAACTGGAACTTGATGGGAATGAACTTAATGATACTGAATCGATTTTGTTTCTAAATGTGTAGCAAAATATGTAGCCTTCAACAATTTCCACGGTATCTCTCAGTGTATCTCAAGTACAAAGACATATTGTTTTTTTGTGTGCGCGACAATGTACCTAGGTCGGCATTTTTGTTATTTACTGATAATTTGTGTTGTATTAATTCAAAAGATCGATATCGAATATATTTTATCACGGGAACGAAATATTTGGTTTTACTTTGAGCATTTAACAAAAATCCACTTTCTCATGCGTACGTATCTTATTTAACAATAATTTATTTATTGGTAATTTCTTATTTTTCTTTCGTTCACATTTTTAATTGCATATTTTGCAGTCTTCTGCTTTTTAATTATGCCCTTTTTAAGATAATCATATTAATTGTTATGATCCCTTGGTAATCAAAATGTATTTGTATTCACCACAGAAGGAATGATGACTTTCAGACTCCCAGAGTGTCCTCTCTCGATTAACTTACTTGTTTCAGTTTTAAAACAACTAATGATCTTATACGATACGAGGAAGGTATAGTAGTGAATTCCGGTGAACCAAATGAGCACATAGAAGTCTACGGCTATTATTCATACATAAATGACGCTGGTGAGCCTGTTAGAGTTGATTACTCCGCAACTGAAGAAGGATACAAAATTGGAGATGAGCAGAAAGATATGACTGTAAGTTTTGTTACTATTCACTTAAAAGCGCTATGGCATGTGCTTCTTCAAACGAGGCTTGTGCAGAGTACTTAACGGTAGGCAGCGGCTTGGCTCTGCCTCTGGCAATGCTGAAGTCCCTGGGGAACGGTAAACACTCACCATCATGTGGGCCGTATGCTTGTCCGCGTACAAAGCGAATACATAAATAAAAGTTTCGGTTAGAGCATGTTACGTCTGTCACGATGTTGCTCATATGTAGGCTAGGTATCACCATTCTGACCAATTTCTACCGCGAAGCATGTCTCCCGGCTTGAAGGGTGGGGCAGCAGCTGTACTATAAAAAAATCATGTGAGAAATTCAGTCAACTAGTAAAAGTTTTCCGTGAATCTTTACTTCCGAAGCCAACAAACGGATTTGCTAGTTGTTAAGATTGCTTATTTAGGGATTTGAGTATTGATTTTGAAATTATTGGGGTTCTTGACATCTAGATTTATTAGAATATAATCCTCTAAAAGGTCGCATAGATGTCAATATATTTAAGATATTTCATTTTTCTTGTATGAACTTTGAACTTTTTTTAAGAATTTTGACCTATCAATACACGTTTTTTTTTTNCAAACGGATTTGCTAGTTGTTAAGATTGCTTATTTAGGGATTTGAGTATTGATTTTGAAATTATTGGGGTTCTTGACATCTAGATTTATTAGAATATAATCCTCTAAAAGGTCGCATAGATGTCAATATATTTAAGATATTTCATTTTTCTTGTATGAACTTTGAACTTTTTTTAAGAATTTTGACCTATCAATACACGTTTTTTTTTTTCAGATTTCTGCATTACCTCAGAGTGTCGTCGCTTCACTTGTAGGATAAAATAGACTGTGAAATTAATACAATGTTTCTTTTATTAAACTTACTAACGTTCACTGACAAGTTTTTTAATGTTTAGATCAATAGTGTACAATCAATCGTAGCAATTTAGTTTTTTCAGGAAAGTTAAAAAAAATCATTAAAATTTAAAGGTATCACGGGCGATCTTATTCTTTAAAGTGAAATATTCTAGAAAATCATTACATAGTAAAGAATCAGGAAAAGAAAAGTGTGAATCGTGGTGTACCTACTTACCGTTTGCTACCTTTTATTCAAATAAAGATTGGATCTTCAAAAAAATTGTTCAATTCTTTTTTTCCTACCTATGCTGATAGCCTTGAGAGGCTATTTCAGCTTCTCCTTGACATGTAGGTGAGCTCACGGGGTTCAAACCAGTAGTGTTGCTAACACTGACCCTAGCAAGAGCAGAGCTTCGCAGAATCTACCACTACTGTTTAAATCTTGTTTCATCAAGAGATAAAGATTTATTTATTTATTTTTCTGTCAACATAAATATAAAACTATGACTATTTATTAAAAATAAAAATACCATGACATATTTATTGTACAAATAAATTAATATTTTCATTTATGTACGAGAGGTAGTGTTTATTTTATACACGTTTAGAGAGAAAAAAAACGTTTCTCAGGATTCACAAGTTTTTTTGTTAATTGTACAGGAAATCAGAGTTAATATTCTGCTTCAAGGTTTAAATATTGACAGACTTCGGATAAAGCTCAATCTTTGTTAACGTGCCTCTGACTAAAAATTACAAATGTACTTTTAAAACGTATTGTAACTAATTCCCAAACACTTCGAGTATCAAAATTTATAGATCATACTCTTCATCTTTAATGGAGGATCTAAGGAATTTATTATCACACAAAGTTTTAACTACGAATCGTTAGATTTTGTAACAACATGTCAATTTATGAAGAAGCTAAAATAATTAATTTAATTCTAATGAAACTTTGACTCACATTGGTAGTGATAATAATTGTATGCAATGCAAAACGTATTCGTTGTTTTGTTCTTTTAAGCGTACACGAAGAACGGAATGTTTTCGTACATAATTTATTTTAATATTTTTAGTAGAAACAGATAATAGACCTTGACCTTCCGTTCCAAGGTTGCGATGGTAGCATTCGCATTGTGACGTCAATGGGCTTTAGTAACTTGGTGTTGAACCAAGAGAACCGCACTGAAAGCAATAAAAAGGTATACATACTTTAGTATTTTTTCAAAAAAAATTGTTAAATGAAAACACTGAAAGGAGAACGAACAAGTTCCTATAATTCAAATTGATATTTACATATTTATAAAGTGCAGCTTACATTCTCATGACTTTTAGTTTTTTTCCATTAACACGAAATCAAACCTAAAAATATTTTCTTCATTCTAGTCTTTAATTGTTATTTTTATTGAGCAACTTTTTTATCCTTCAATGAAGCAATAAATAATATTTTACAGTAACGGGCTACGACTAATCCTCACGCGGTTCTATCAGTTAAATATTTCTAGTGCTGAGTATTGGATGTCTTTCAACTCATCAGAACTTATTGCACGGTATGTAAAAATGAATTAAAATGTATTCAAATATTTACGTAAATTTTCGCAAATCGGATACATGATGTAAAATATCTTTAAATGTTTGATTTTGCGGCCGTCTGCGACTGCGGGAACTGAAACAAAAATGTCCCGAAAAACGAAAATAATATTTCAATCATTCGTTGAAGTGGTACTTCCAAATAACGAAAAATGATACATTATATTTCTGCACTATTTAATTTGATGTTTCTGCATCTGCTGCAGTGTGCAGGTAATAGTGCATACTTATTTAATTAATATTGCATTATGATTTCAGATGAACGTGCCTTTTCTGTTTGTTCTTGTAGTTTGTGTTGTCCAAAGCTCAACTGAAGGACAACCCTTAGACGGTGCTCATGGAAATGATATAATTTATAATGAATTCATAAATGAAAACATCGACAAAGGAGAATACAGCTATCGGTATGTTATTTTTAGTTGTTGTTGTCATTAAAGTCACCTCTTTGATAAATTTTTTACTCCTTCAGATTTTGTTTCTTGAGTATTATCACAATAACGATTTTACTATTATTCTATTCACCATTCTAATTTCTTCAGAGAACAAAATTACAAACCTCTCAATCTAGAGAAAGATATGAACAGATCTATACTTCAGCTTCTCCTTGATGTGTAGGTGAGCTCACGGGGCTCTAACCGGGAGTATTGCTAAAACTGGCCGTAACAAGAGCAGTGCTTCACAGAATCTACAACCGAATCGAATACGCAACCCACTGAGAAGATCCAGCGAGAAACTCAGTGGGCTAGAGCTATGACAGTATTAAATTAAAACTATGAATATGTTGTTGAAATTGCTTGCATTCATCTTTTGTATTGATTATTCTAGCAGATCGATGCCGATGCGCTTATAATATATACCACAGAACACATAATTCAATAAACCAGAGTGTTATTAGTATGCTGCCAATACCAAACTCGTTTCACTGCCCAGGTGACTTAACGCCACCACCAGTTTTGTCACCCATCTAAAATAACATTATTGCTATTTGTAATAAATAAAAACAAAAAAATTCTTCGATCTTTTTTAGTTAATTTTCAATTATTATTAATCAATTCAATATGTTGACATCTTTACGGCTCAGCCTTACACTATTTCTGTAATCAACGTTTACGAATTTCCTCGTGTTTTAAAACTAACACGGTAATAAAGACGCAACGTACTGTATACTTATTTTTTTTTTTTATTGCTTATATGTGTGGACAAGCTCACAGCCCACCTGGTGTTAAGTGGTTACTGGAGCCCATAGACATCCACAACGCAAATGCGCCACACACCTTGAGATATAGTTCTAAGGTCTCAGTATAGTCACAACGGCTGTCCCACCCTTCAAACCGAAACGCATTACTGCTTGACGGCCGAAATAGGCAGGGTGGTGGTACCCACCCGCGCGGACTCACAAGAGGTCCTACCACCAGTAAATTTTGCAAATTATAATTTTGCGGGTTTGATTTTTACTACACGATATTATTCCTTCACCGTGGAAATCAATCGTGAACATTTGTTGAGTACGTATTTCATTAGAAAAATTGGTACCCGCCTGCGGGATTCGAACACCGGTACATCGCTCGACACGAATGCACCGGACGTCTTATCCTTTAGGCCACGACGACTACTAAACATATTTTTTGTGTGAATTTTTCTTGTTTTTTTAGTTTTAAAACAATAGACGAAACCGAGAAAGACGAGACCGCATATTTCAACGAAGATGGCGATTTGGTTGTCGTTGGATATTATTCATACGTTGATCCAGAAGGGAAAATACATTATGTACCGTATAGAGCTGACAAAACTGGCTTTCATATCGAAGTGAGTTATTTATTCTTCCTAGTGATTAAACGTGATTTAATTTTAAACGCGTAGACATGAAATCATCGCAACTTACTAATTAAACACCAGCACAATTTATTTATTCATAATAGTATATATATAATAATAGAGAAAAGTAGGACATTCACGCCTGCGCATTGCTATGGTAGATATTTTTATGGTACACTTGAGTTAAGGTGTTCAGTTCAGACTTCAAAGTTAAAATCTTATAGGCATTAGAAAGCCCTTACTAGCCCTATACTCACAAGAATAGTTAAAGAGATTAAACGGGAAAATAAGAATTTCATAAAAAAAGGTTTTTCAGAATTAAGTCCTACAATCTCAAATTGATATTTTTAAAAGTTAACTTAAATTTTTTTTTGTATTCCAGAAAATATCCAGCGGATCTTTTAATTTGCCTAACGCAATAGTTGCATCACTCCTCGGTGGGTAAAGGTAAATAAATATGTTGAAACTCTAAATCTTGTTTTAATTCGTATAGTTTAAAATTGACCCTGTTTACGACATTACATTTATCACTTGAAATTAATGTTATCACAAAAATAGTTGATAAAAAATCAATTTGTCGTTTGGCTGAATGAATCATCACTACCGTGATTCTCCATTTTAGAACAATTTGTCGTATTTTAAAACGAAATAATTCACTTAGTTTCGTTTTTCAAAAGATGGAGTCGAGTTGACTGCAATCGTGCGAATATTTAATTTCACTTTAATAGTAATCCATCGCTTTCCAACATTATCTCCGTTTTTCCTGGCAATTTGTTCGAACTACTCTAGATTTGCTTGAGAGAGAAGAATTTTCTCTTAAGGAATTCATAATGATCATAATCTAATTACAAACTTTTGTATTTCATTTAATTTCATTTTAAAACAGCTTTTTTCAAATTATTTAAGTGCTGGATCAAGTAAGCTCTAGTTTTGAAGAGTGCAATACAACCAATATGTGGGAGAGCGTATGGTCCACAACACAACTAATAAATGACATTCAAGGAGCATGTGCTTAAAAACTGAGCCCATTAGTGCATTTTAGGGCAGGTTTATATACAGCAGTGGACGAATATGGACTGATTAAAATTATTTCATTTGAATGATATTGTTATGAACCGATACGACTATGCCGATGTTCAAATCGCTCAAGTAAATGCTATTTTTTGTAAGAAATTACGAACGCAACACGTGTTCACGAACGATTTATAAATCAAAGATTGTGACATTGTCAAAATACCAGCAAAATTACAGATAGTAGGGCGACTTATAGATAGCTACCATATCTTGCCAAACCCTATCGCAAAGCAGTTATGCGCTCAGGTTAGAACGTGCACAATACAACAAATGGCGAATTAGACATTTCAACAGATTTCGATCTTACGCCCCAAGGTGATGGCATTCACGTTATAATTTCTATGGTTTCCGGTAATCACTTAACACCATATGAGCCGTGATTAATTTATAGAAAAAACTATACGCTATGAAACAAAAAAAACTTCAAAGTTATCAAGAATAATCCAAAATTTATGATTTCATTAAATTCAAAACTTAATTTATTCAAAACAATTATTGTAAAAAACGAGTCGACAACATTATTTGAATTAGATCATAACTGAAACAAATAAAAGAGGAACCCTGCTGTGTTCTTCCCGTGTACAAAAAGGGTTAACTGGATCGTTCCCACGATCAAATAGGGTTCCCAGGAATGAAGACCAGAATTGACATTCTTGAACAACTGGATATAAGTGTGGGCGATTGCTAAGATTTCGCAGTCTATTTAGATACACGTCAATGTAGAACGGTGACAATTATGGTGAGTCGAAAAACCAGTTTTTAAAATACAAGATTTTGACAGCCGCATGAACGTGTGCGTGGATTTTAAGCACAAAATCAGTGGTGGATAGTTCGTTAACAAATAAAGAAATGGCTCATTTTTAACCTTATTAATCACTTAACAAGCCCTTAAAAATATACACAAATAAGCTTACAAACAAAACTAGTATAGGGATTCTGAGGTTTAAGTGGCAATGGGCAGGGCACACAACTCAAAGAACAGATAGCCGTTGAGACCAAAATTCCTCAAATGGCGACCTCTTAAAGGTCGGGTGAATCCGGCAAATGCTAGCTGCACAGGATCTGTCATTGTAGCTAGCTGTTGGGGGAAGCTTATGTCCAACAGTGCACAGAGAAGATCCGGCGAAAAACTGAGGAGTGGTTTGTGTCTATGGGTTAGTTCATCGAACTGGTCGAATGTCGAACTCGTCGAGGAGAGGCCAGAAGCACTGAGACTGGATACGGGGGATCCGATAAGACATGTCTCGGGCGACTACGACTTTTCGTTGCCTCGTCGTCTGGATCGGATATGATGTTAATACGTTCAACTGCCCTGAATTAAAATTTGCTTCAGCTTTATTGATACCTCATAATAAAAACAGAGGAGACAAAAAAGTTTTGACTATTGTTTTTAACTGAGATATTGGCTGTAAAGTCAAATCAAGCCTTGGCCACTTGGAGTGAGTTACCACATACTAACCCGATCAATCCTTTATAAATTTTTTGATTCATATTCTATAAATTACAACGAATGCTGGTCAGGGATTTGAGTGCCCAATACGGAAAACGTTTTCTTTTATTTCTACAATTCACACCTTTTGAAAGATCTTTCTTTTTGTGTCTCCTCTTGGTGCTTCGCGAGTCTAGACAATCAAAATAAAAATATTGTACAATGTAGCTGTCTTGACCTTAAAGCTTTTTTTATTGTACAGGTTAAGAATAGTTGGCTGCTCACCATATTGTCATTTATGGCACTCGTCTTTTTTTTGCAAGCCAGTTCCAATGAAAAACAACTTAAAAGATTCGTGATCAATAATAATGGCTTTGGGACTTATAGTTTCGAGTGAGTAATTATCGTTAACGTTATACTTTAATTATTTTATTCGAAAGATATAAGCTTTTATAATTTTTTTAATATTTTAAATAACATTTTACACATAGACCCGAACAAATGCATGGCCTCCGATTAGCACCGGTCGTTAAGTCAAATACGTGCTTTGTTTCATTTTCAATTATTTTTTTAGCTAACCAAAAAAGCTTTTGATTTTAATTCTGTAGATAATATTTTTTTAATCTAATACACAGGTGAAATAACTATGTGGGGCCGGTTTTAAAGAGAAAAAAAAACACAGTGTAATAAATGATCTGGTAAACTGGTTTCAAATGACAAACTTTTTATGCCTCTGCTATTTGTGTTTAATAAGTTACATTCACAACGCTCAGCGCAATCCGTTTAATTAGCGGCTAAGTTTTAAATGTAGTTGTTCTTTACTATTGTCTTAAATATTTTACTGTAGGATGCATTGTTGTTTAATTAGAAACAAAAGAGCATTGTTTCTTAATCGTGTGATGTTCGATTAATTGCAGATACGAAACATCGGAAGGATCGTTCAGGAAAGAAGAAGGCGGACTCTTGAGTAATTCTGGGGGCTCTTTCGTTGTACGAGGTGAATACGGGTATATAGATCCAGGTGGACACAGACATGCCATTAAATATATCGCCGACGTCAACGGGTTTCAACCGCAGTTTGGCGAAGATCATGTTAGATATAATGACAGAAGAATAATATAGTTTTATGTATTTAGAAGAGGCAAATAAAGTGTGTTTATTTTGAACAAGAGCCCTTTTATTATCTTGAATATGTTCCGTTATAAAATGACGATGTTGACGAACAATTAAATAGCATTTATGAGTATTACAATTACGCCAAAGTTTAAAACATACATTTTCATCCAGACGAGATACAGGCTGGCTATTATTTTATAAATTAAAATTTTTAGGATGATATTATTTAGGAAGAAAAATTCCTTCCTATTCGCTAATTATAGTAGAATTCATTATTACACGGAAGTTTGATTTGAATCGACATTTCATTACCTGACCAAATAGAATGTAATCGAAAAAAATCCTCTCAATTAAAACAGTTGGTTTAATAGATTTGAAAAGAAATCGTAAAACTTTAAAGGCTGAACGAAAATTTTGCTGCTCCGTGACAGAAGTTGACAAAAAACGCTGTGATAGTAAAATAGAATTCAAGGACATATGACAATATGTACCCAAAAACTCTACACTTTATGTGGATACTTTTACGTTGGGTAAAATCTCATGCAATTTCATATATCTTTACGATACTGCAACATGTGACGAATCTCTGAATCATTCGATTGTTTGACTATTTCAAAATGAACCAACACTTGTCAAAGTAAATTGAGCGAAAATTGTCGCCAAAATTATTTTAGTTATTTTTTTAATTCATCAGACTAGCTAGTGTTGTTACGTTTACAAAATCACATCTTTGTGTAACAGTTTGCTATACTTGTCAGGATTTTTTACTCAGAGATGAAACCGATTGAACGCCAGCTTAGATTGACTGTTAGAGTGACTGCCACACCCCGTCAATACGTTTTCATATTAGGCGATCAAAAGTCGTCGTCAGAATATTCGTATTTAACGATGCAACGGTATTCGAATTCCTACGTACCAATTTTTCTAATGAAACAACAAAACTTTCGCGATGAAGGAATAGCATCGTGTAAGAGAAATCGACCCTTCAAAAATCTTGCGAGACCGCACGTGTAAGTACTACCGCCATGCCTGTTGTTACTAGGTTGGGGCAACTTTTGTATTGCAAAACTGAGATTTAAAACTCATGTCTCAATGTGAGTGACTATAAATATACGATGAAGATGTCTATGGGCTCCAGTACCTTCTTAACACAGGGTGGGCCGTGAGTTCGTCCGCAAATCCAAGCAAGCTTAGGAAATCTATATTCTAAGTCTGAGATTTCTGTTCGAGGATATTGAATATAATAATATGTTGGTCATTTTGTAAAATCTGTAAACAAACCCAATTAAGGTTAAAATAAAGATATCTTAATTATCTCTGAACTTTATTAAACTTTCGTAGAACAAAAACGACCTTCAAGAGGAACAGATAAAACTACTCATGTCCTAAAAGGTAAACCGCACGGAGTATTCGTATCAAGCGATGCAATTATAAATCGATGATCAAATCCCCCAAGCAAGTGTCAAATTTTTAAAGAAAATACATACAAGGCATAAATTCACGAACAACTTCGGCGATTAAGGAATATCGTCATCTAATAAAAAAAACATACAACTATTCTTATTTTAAAGATGTCGAATCTTCGAAGAACGTCCTTTGAGAATAGTCGAACGTGGGTGTTGTATTATGTCATTTGTTTATTTTCTAAGCGAACGTCTTTGAATCTATATATTAATACGTGAAGCGAAAACTTTATATCCCTTTTTAAGAAAATTGCGCGGACGGAGGAGTATGAAATTTTCCACACTTATAGAGAATATAGAGAAGAAGTGCACAATGCTAATATTTTTTTAAATAATGCATAAAAGATACATTAAATCAATAAAGAAAACACTACACACACTACCATGTATTTGACGCACACACGCATGCATACTATTTATTTATTGTCAAACTTTTGTTCTTGACGTCTGTGGTCAAATTGAGAATAGATATTGTTTGTCTTTATTAATATTTTTCTATAGTGTAGTCTTGGCGAAATTTCTGATTATAGAAGTATAATTGTCTTTGAAAATAGAATCATAATAGTGTACAAACTTACAATTTCAATCAATTATAGTCGAATTTCGACTACTGCGGGACCACTAGTATCATTAATTACTTATAGTTAGACGTATAATATACCTCACTGGTATAGTGCCTTGCCTTGCCTGCCTTGCTTATTAAGATCGAAACCTTTACGCGTTCCAGTTTGACGAGTAAAACAATTGCAGTGACAATGAAATTCCGATTATTTTCACTGCTTGCACGCACAAAGTGAAATAAAGATTTTGCAACTAACTTCCTTCAATTTCCTCGACCTTTGACTTTAAATTATAAAGTAGCCGGTGTTTATTGCGTACTAAATATCATGTCATATTTATACACATTGAACAGCACATATTGAAAACAAGTGGATAGTGATCAAAACTGTTTCAGGTTCCCATCAAAGTCAACCAAAATTTTAATTAAAAATCTATATTCTCTGGACAAGTATTTTGTATGCTGAGAACATAAATATAGCGCTGGATTTTTATTTATAAAAAAGTGTAAAGGACTCATTTAAGTACTTGTTAAGCGTGTAATTAATGTATTCTGTCCTTTCCGAAGATACTTGGACAAATGTTAAGCGCCACTGACCACTTAATACCATAACAGTAAAGCAAATCGATTCTCCAATTAAAAATAAAGAAATTCATTATTCTTAATCATTATTGAAACAATCAATATTAAATATATTTAGTGAGTATACTCTCTGTTGATATTGCGCTATTATTTGTACATGTTTGGTACAATACCTATGTCCAATAACACATAGTTTAAATATAATACAATACACACAAACCTAAAATGTATATTATTTAAATGATTAAATTTAACAAAAACAAAAACAAAAAAAAAATATAAATTCAAATTATTGTAAATAAAGCGTTTTAATGATTAAAATTGAAGAATTTACTTCTGTCTACTAAATAGTAATCTTGGTTTGATTTTAATATACAGGCAAACCTCTTATAACACGGTATTTTACAACACGGTTCCACTCAGTTCAGAACTTCATTCAGAAAAATTAGTCTTCTTTTTGTACTGGCTTCTAGTCTCATATAACACGGTTCAGTATTCGGTATAACACGGTAAGCACAACACGGGACTTTGTAGGAACGTATCTACCATGTAATAGGGCTACCCGTACTTTAATTATTATTTTTTATAACGTAATATTTACAGCTATTTTCCTAACATTTATAATAACTATATGATGACTTTGCTCGTTTTTTTTTTATAATGCCATCTTGTTGTGTCTTTAAAGCGGTTAGTTGCCCTCAATTAAGAAAAACAGTATTATTATTCGCCAATAGATGTCGGGAAGAGTTGATTATTGAAAACACGAATAAAACAACATTTTCTGAAAATAAATTGTAGCTAGATCGATTTATCGCCCCCGAAATCCCCTGTATACTAAATTTTATGAAAATCGTTGAAGCCGTTTCCGAGATTCAGATTATATATATATACAAGAATTGCTCGTTTAAAGGTATAAAAAAGATAAGATAAGATAAAACCCGTAGCTGAGCCTCCGAGTATTCGTTCAGCGAGAAGCTCAACACCGAAATGTTCTTAAAATTTTACACGAACCTTCACCTAAAATTCGAATTTGCTCATTACCGCTTTCGTTTATAACGAAGTAAGCTGAAGGTTATATCTTATTATGTGTGATTCAAAATAACTCAGACGAGATTTTTCTTTTTTGTATCAACTTACTGTCGAATTCTTTGATGTGGCGATGTGGTCATGTCTGATATCGTTTCCGTAGCTGTATCTCGCCATCTGCTTCTATTTGCCATCAATGTAATACATTAGTTTATAGTGGGCTTCTCAAGCTGCAAGTTTGCTTTGAGAAGCCCAGTCAGTACATAGCATTGATGACCTCACACCTCAAAAGCTGTCTTCTTTACTCTATATTATAGTTCAAGATCCCGCCTTGGCACATTAGTACAAATAAAAATAAATACAATGTTACTTTAATTTTTCTCCTTATTATTTTCATATTTGTCAGAAACTGTACAAATTAAAAAAAAAAAACATTTTTACAATTTAAATGGTCCAGTGAACAATAATACATTCAAGAATACAACCAACAATCTAAATATGTCGCAGAAGTCAAATAACAAAACAAATTTCATTTCGCACTAGCCTATAAAACAAGTCGTATATTTTAACAATATCTTTTATTTATTGTATGAACGTGAAATTCTCAATATTGCAAAACGTTTCGCCACTGAAATTATTTTCGGATTTTGCTTAAGAATCAATATATCGTAAAGCCATGTACAAATTTGCAACATACGCTTTAACCTGTTTCGTAAGTATCGCATCTGTAAGGCAATGTCCACATTCAAAAAGTATTTAAGATATCATATTAATCGCGCACCAAAAAACGTCTTACAAAGCTAACATAATAATTTTATAGTATCCTTTTTTTAGTTTTTTTTTTATTGCTTAGATGGTTGGACGAGCTCACAGCCCACCTAACGAGTAAAGTGGTTACTGGAGCCCATAGACATCTACAACGTAAATGCGCCACCCATCTTGAGATATAAGTTCTAAGATCTCAGTATAGTTACAACTGCTGCCCCGCCCCTCAAACCGAAACGCATTACTGCTTCACTGCAGAAATAGGCAGGGTGGTGGTACCTACCCGCGCGGACACACAAGAGGTCCTACCACCAGTTGGTACCAGTGGTTACTTATTTAATGTCTGATTTTAGTGGATTTTGATTTCGCAAATATCTTAGGCCCACTACGAGGCTTGCACAGACGGATCACACACACGAGTGCCCTATAATTATTTATATTTGCTTATAGGCTCTTCATGTACTAATCAAAACGAGCGATGGAGTAATCTACACATAGTGAGTGATTTCGAAACCATTTGATTATTCATAATTTTATTGATCAACGCTGCATCAAAACAGTTTTGTAATTCCAGTGAAGACGTTGAGCTGAGACGTATATTTCCGGCTGAGTTCCCTCAGGACACAATAAGGAGAAGCGGCTCAGTCGATGCAGAAGTACGTTTTAGTTAACTAGATTTCTTTGCGGGTGGTAGGACCTCTTGTGAGTCCGCACGGGTAGTTACCGCCACCCTGCGTATTTCTGCCGTGAAGCAGTAATGCGTTTAGGTTTGAAGGGGCAGCCGATGTAACTATATTGAGACCTTAAAACCTATATCTCAAGTTAGGTGGCGGCATTTACATTGTAGATGTCTATGGGCGCCACCCTATGGTACCCCACCTACCCACCTTCTTTGGTAACCACATAAGGTAGGCTGTGAGCTCGTTCACCCGTCTATGCAATTTTTTTTTTATTGCTTAGATGGGTGGACGAGCTCACAGCCCACCTGGTGTTAAGTGGTTACTGGAGCCGACAGATATCTACTAAAAAAAATAAAAATAAAAAAATTGTACAAATACCAATTTTTCAGAAACACAAAAAGATTACTAAAACAATTTACCAGTTAGTTACTCGCTTATTTATGCGATAACTTCTTTTGAAATTACTACACAGCAAACCGACTATCGAAATTTGATCATACTGTATTTCTGCCATTCCTGGATACTATCAAAAAGTAAGAAGCTCACTTCGGATAAAATAAACCAGGCTTAAACGAGAACACACGAACAAACAAACAAATCTATTTTATTTATGCATGTGTTTTAAAAGATATTGTCTACGTTCATCAAATTGCACAATGGCTTGATTATTTTAATTTAAGCAGTAAATTTGCATTTTAATGGTAGGCATTGGTTTGGTTGTGTCCTTGGCATTGCGGATAAAAACTAACTAGGTGCTATCAGATGGTCTGTAAACTCGTTTTCCTTGTGACTTTAAAGCCTCGTAAACGTTTACCAGGCTAAGATGGTCTTTATTTTTATATATAAAAAATAATGCAAAAAATAATGAAATACATACTCAATTCGACTCAATCGTTTTTGAAGATTATTTGAAAGCATTAAGTACTTCTCATGTGGTAAAATTTTAACACGATCTGAGCAGTGGTTTTTAAATTATCCCTAATAATGCATATGCAATTGATGTATATCAAATTTTGTAAATAATCAAATATTAATTACAGCATTTAGGCCGATTCAATGAATTGGAAAGGTATTTCAAGAATCCAAAAACAAAGCTAAACAGTCATTTCGAAGAATTAGTTTGTTACAACAACGGAAATAAAAAGGTACAAATGGAATATATTTAATCATGAAAAGATCCTATTCAAACATGTCGTATATTTTTCCCTTGGTGGAAACGGTTATCTGGAAGAGATCGTTTGAATCAATACAAATCTAAATCTATAGTACAAATTATAGCAGCGTGTTGACTGATTTTCAATGCTAATTATGTTTTGGTGTACAATAAAGTATACAAACTCTCTCTCTCTCTCTCTGTCTCTCTCTCTCACTCTCTCTCTCTATCTCTGTCTCTCTCTGAAAAAGTATAGGATCATATTTCAGAGATAGCATGTAACATCAACGTGACATAATATCCATTTAACTTTGCTTTAGATTTGCAAAATTGATGTCGAACGGTACTCACCTGAAGAGAATGCATATTATATGTCAAGAAACAAAGAAAGTCATACGGACCGTCGCCGAGTCTACTGCCTAATGTTGCTGTGTTTCACCGAAGATGAACTGGACAGGGTCGTCGCTTCATTTTGAAAAACATGATATTATTTTTAAATAAAATTATTATTCTATGCTACGACGCACCAGACTATGAATTTTGAGCGGAAACGAATACTAAGTTATTGGTTAGCGTAAAACTACAAATAATGCTCTAGTTATTGTGAATCTCCTTAAGCGATAGTTCATATTAAAGATCAAATGGGTCATAATACCTTCTGTCTTTGAACGTCAATAAAAAAATTCACACGATTGAAAAAAGCTTATTTAAAATCCTCAAATTTAGAAACGAATTGATTTCTTATTTGCGTAATTACGAGTGGTAGCGTAATTAGCGTCTCGAAATTTGCGTGTTCTCAAAATACGTCGGTTCCATAATCTTTTTGATGTTAGTCACATATTTACTTATGCAATTTTAACCAGAGTTCGCTCAATTAAATATTGACCGTTATCTTGGGTTAACTGTGTGCCCAAGTACTTGCGATGCTGGTAAGAAGGCGGCACCTCTTTATCTCTGTGCGTAAACTAGCAAGAGTTTTGAACCGATGTCGATTGTCCATTTAAGACGATCGTTCCAATTACGATTTTTGAAGTTATACTTCTTTAGGCGCGTTATGAAAAATTGATGAGAGTGAAACTTTACGGTGCGCGCGCACCGTGACACAAAATTAACAGAATGAAGTTGCCCTCTAAATCGCTCATTACAATACGAACGACGTAACTTGGCGAGTCTGAATATAGCCGCAGGTGAACTTAGCGAGCCGTACCGAGAATTACCGAATTTATACGATGTCAAGAAAAGGGATGTCCAATATGCGTGTTTGAGGATATTGCTTAATCGATTTTTTTTTTAAATAAAAATAAAGTATAACTTCTTACGCGCGTTCATAAGTACACGCACCCTTTTTTTTAGATATTATCAGTACGAAGCTTCGACTTAGAACACAATAGACGTTGTATAACAAATAAATTTTTTTTTCAAGCGGTACCCGGATGCTTTTACGTTGGTTCTCTTTGCTGCTAAACTATATGTATTTCCCATGAACGAATGCTAAAATGGTTAAAACGACGCCCACAGATCACGTAGACCGTGATGAAATTTTGATTCATTGCAATTTGCAATCTTAAAAATGACAGACGTGCTTAGCTCGTCTCTGACGTTTGATCTTCGACAAAATCGATATAAATCTTTTTATATATTGTGTTAAGTATATATGGCACAGTTATTACGTTATGATTTATTGTTCGTTCCTTAGTAAATATGTCATTTTCTGATATATTACTTTTACTTGGGAGTAATTTTACTGTGCAATACGACTGAATTTAAACCTTGACGTTGATAAAACCAAGAAATACAAAATTTCTCTTGTGTATAATGAAAGCCCATAAAATGTTGTCACGGTAATAATTTTTTTCAGGTGTCATTTCTCATTTATTTTTCTTGTCCTTATCCTACGAATTTGGGTCGACAGCCCTTGCTTATAATTTTATTTGTTGACATTGTTACGATCAGCCTGCTTAGTGACTAATTTTTTTTATTGCTTAGATAGGTGGACGAGCTTACAGCCCACCTGGTGTTAAGTGGTTACTGGAGCGCATAAACATCTACAACGTACATGCGCCACCCATCTTGAGATATATGTTCTAAGGTCTCAGTATAGTGGCTAAATTACAATATCATTTTTTTTTGTAATTAAAGATCCGAGATCTGCCTCGCATATTGCACTAGTGCACTCTGTTAATGACACCTAAAATTTTAGAAGCCAATTTTTACTGTTATCCTGAATTTACCTGGCACCAATTATTTCCGATTGATAATGCTGTAACCAATAATGTATAATATAGTACATACATAGGAGCGGTCCGTTTAGATTCTCGACTAAATATTGCACTACTTGTCAGCCGAATATCATTTGGCTTAGCAATGAACTCATATCTTGTATATCGCAAGTGTTTCCTTGTTCAAGACCAGCCATTTTCTTCATTCTCGTCTTCAAGGGATCATTCTTCAATAATCAAAGTAATAATAATAATAAGGAATTCAAAGGAGTCCAATTAATATTCTCTATGTGCGACGGTAATCGTTTAAAATTAGGTGGGCGGTAAACTAGTTTTTCATTGACGAAAATATTTAAAAAAAAAATGGAAGTGTCATAATAATAATAATAATAATAATAATCATAATAACTAATAACTGTCACTAATACAGTTGTCCTAATCTTCGAACTGCAATGCATTATGACTTCTTATTATAATTAAGCATTGTATGTTTACCTGGCTTATAACAGAACATAACGTATTTTTATTATAAAGATATCCGAATGAACCCATTTGATGTTAAGCAGTTACCAGAGATCAAACAGCAAAACGTGAATGCGCTCATCCCCCTTGGGTAACTACGCAAATCTAAAAATTCTCCAGATTAGATTATTATTATTATTATACAAATAATTTTACATACATAAACAATGACATACAGTGAAGCAAGCCATATTTGTAGCCACCATCTTTAACAGCTTAGTGATTTCCTCGAGATATCATCGTGGCAATTGCAAGTCCAACTACATAAATCAGGGAACATATTTATGTATTTTATAAGTATATACTTTCAGTATTGACGACACATTACATTGTTTAAGTGGCGTCACTAATTGCTGGAATAAACAAAAAAAGTCAACTACTTAAAACAAACAATTTATTTAAATTACAAAATGACGTCATTAAATAATCAGTGATCTTTGAAATATTTTATGATGTAACGATAAACAAACATTATCACATACACTTGAAACTTGACCGAAGAAGAATTTCGTCTTACATAACAAAACGATATTGGTGACATAAATATCATGCTGGCCTTGTATGTAAAACACTATATACTTGCTTATTTTAGCCTTCTTACTAATAAATGAATGAAAACTAGAATTGTAGAATACCCAAATATTTGTAACTGCTGACATCTTTAAGGGAAACGTGGAGTCAGAGGTCATCTTCGCTGTTACGGGTTCAACAGACTCTGACGTAAGCAGACCGGTTGAGATCTAACTGCCGTACAACTTAGCTAATACACACAAAATATTGCAACGACCTCCTTTAATGTTGGCATTAATTATACAATCATCAGGAAAAAGGCACAGGAAAAAAGTCGCATTCGCATTCTAGAATATTAATCCGAAGAACTTAAGCGGAATCGGTAGACTTGTTCTAATAATTTAGAAGGTCAAGTTCGTCTATCAAAATATCCGGTTATACTTTCCTAATACAAAGTAGTTTTTACAAGGGAGTTACACAGAACGGATGACTTGACATAATGATTACCTAGAACAAACGATCGGGTTACAGAGATAAAAACCAACCGCATCCATGATCCGTCAAATGATTAGCACACCGACTAAACGCGGCGTATAGTCTTTTGCAATCAAGAAACTAAACATTAAATCCGTAAATTTTTCGATTCACATGAATATGTACGAAAATTATTAAAACTTAAGCGTGCCGTATTTACGTATTCTCATCAAAAACCAATTGGACACAAATTATCAGCGCGAAACGTGAAGCCTTGGCCTTTTCTGTGGACTAAGCACTGTGGTTTGTACACTCATTAATAATAATCCACGCACATTCAACAGTTTGAACTTTACGTTTAACGCAATTAGAGTGTTTTTTATTTGAATGCTATGGCTTGCGCATCATTTTCCAACTGGCATCTGCCAATTGAAATGTTAAAGGTCGAATTGAATATTTAGATGCATTTTCATAACCTTATAATGTCCGTGCCTTTAAGGTTAACATTCCATAATTCGTTTATACAAAGTTTTAAGCATCTTTAAATGTTTGTTAAGCTTTTTGACCTCAATATTCATTATAATACAATTACATTAAAATTCAATGCGCAAGAATATTTTTGTTTTTGTGAAAGAATGAACAATTACTCTTCATTGTTGACAGTGGCAAAGCTTTTTATAATGTTAGCTTATATGCACTTATTAAAATAAAATTGTAATTATAATTCGGTATGCAAACTGAATTTTAAAAAAAAGCGAATAAGATTTTAAATCTTTGCGGAAAATATGAGGTCCAAAAATGTTTAAGCACCGATTTTAACATTTATCACAGGCATTAAAATTGCGCTTAAGAAATCGCCTACAATTACAATCGTGAAAACATTAAAAACAAATCAATGTTTTCTATATAACTGTTAATGTAATCTATATAACTGTAACTCCACCCCATCTATGTTTAACATTGAGATCAATAATAACAATGGATACTCTTTAAGTGACAGACATGCCAAAAGAACATGTGCCTTTTATAACACAACGTTCTATTGATAATTTTAATTCTGGATATATCATTTTTTATTTAAACAAGACAACGCATTTTGGTCCAACATCATCATATTCGATGTATAGTGTTGAATTCAGGTATAAAAATTTAAAAAACTCACGCTTCCAAAATAGAAGGCAGTCTGAAAATTAACCATTATCTATCTCAATTAGTTTGGTTAGGAATTACTGATAAGCAATCGCTTATGTCATAAGCTGCCTCTCACGTAAAGATAATAGATAGAAGTGTCCACTACACTGAAATAATGACTATGTCATCCTTGAAAATGAAAAGGATGATTATTGCACGTCAGATATAGACAGAACAATAGCGTCAATGTTGACGCCTTATGGTGTCATACTTACTAAATAAGACAGGCATTAGGAATACTATTCCAGATTCTAGTACTAAGATGGAATAGTGGGGAAGTAGACTTGCCTGTGTCTCTACTATTTCTGATTTAAATGAATAATCAGCATCAAGATTTAATAATAATAATAATAATAAAGCTTTCTTTATTCCATACAAAAATAATTGATACTTAATTACAAACAATTTGAACATTCATTAATAGATAATAATATATTATTAATTTTTTATTTATTAAAAAGTTTAAAAAGTTAGTTTAGGATTAAAAAGTTAGCTTCTTATATTAATTTATTATTGAATATTATTTACATTATTTCTTTATCTTCTCCTTCGGGTAAAAACCTCCCCTAAGGTACACCACTTCTTCTTGTCCTTGGCGGTGTTCAGCCGTCTACCCATCAAGCTTTAAAGACAATAAAATACGGTGAATTTCATTCGATCCACTAACTCTATTAATAGACGCCTGCAGCTCTAGCAGTAGGAGCAGTCTTAAGGTTTCTGGTAACTAGTTGAAGTCGCCAAATAGTTCGACATACAATCAGTGCATCAGCCTGCTGAGTTTTCACCGGATCATTTCAGCGGGTCGTGGTTCCGATCCGGCGGTAGACGATTTCTTGAAGCAGCGATCCTTAAGTTGTTGATAAGTGTGCCGTGAAGCAGTAATGCTTTCGGTTTGAAGGGCGGGGCAGCCGTTGTACTGTTAAAAGTGAGACCTTACAACTCATGTCTCATGGTGGGTGGCGGCATTTACATTGTAGATGTCTATGGACTCCGGTAACCACTTAACATCGAGTCTGCCGTGAGCTCGTCCACCCATCTAAGCAAAAATAATATAATAAAAAAGGATTCTTTCAAACGGAATTAGAATTTGACGTGCTTGCCGCCCGTGCTCGCCCGCCTGTCCTAGTGAAACTAGAAAGGCTTCCGGGCCATCACTCATCAAAGTAATAAGTAAAAAAGAACCTCCGTAGACCTAGAGGCTCAAACAATCCATATGAACTCTTGACAACCCTAACGGCTTTGTGTGGACTGAAATGGAAGTAGCTGGTATTTGAGACCCCCAGCCTAGAGATGAGAGCAGCACCCCCCTTCATGATTTAATTGATATTTTGGCTTCAGTTATCAAGAGTTGTGGTATTTATGTTGAAATGTCTATGGGCCCAGATAATCATTTCATCCCTGCTCGACCGAGAGTTCGTTCACCCACATAAGCAAAAATAGTATTGTATTAAATGTAATATACTATATTAAAATGTTCGCAATATTATGAATACTAGTGTTCCCCCGGTAGTAGAAATTCGACTATAATTAATTTAAATTATAAGTTTGAACTTTATTAGGGTTCTATCATCTGATTGTTATACTTATATATAATCACAGATTTCTCAAAGACTACATTTTGTTAATCAAATATTAATAAAGACAAACAATATTTAATCTATTCTCAATTTGATCACAGACTATACGCAATAAGAAAAAATTGACAATAAACAAAAATAGTATGTATGCGTGTATGTGTCAAATACATGGTAGTGTGTGTAATATTTTTTTTATTGATTTAATGTATTTTTTATGCATAATTTAAACAAATATTAGCACTCCTTCTGTATATTCTCTATAAGTGTGAGAAATTTTATACTCCTCCGTCCGTGCAACTTTCGTAAAAAGGGGTACAAAGTTTTTGCTTCACGTATTTATATATAGATAATCTACGAATAAGTTAAGCGATTTTTCAAAAATACTGTCTACTGTCAAATCACGTGAATAGTAGAAAATTCATTGAACATGGATTTTTATTGCTCTTGTAGACGAGCATGCGGCCCACCTGATGGTGAGTGGTTACTGTCGCCCATGGACTTCAGCAATGCCAGGGGCAGAGCCAAGCCGCTGTCTACCGTGCGTACCGTAAGCATGGATATTTGAGCCATATCTTTTATCTTTTATAAGCTCGCTTTCGTTCTCATTCATCAGAACAGGGTTCCTGGAAAGAGCTTATTGTTAAAATAGGATCATTATTACCGTATTTTGTATTAAGGGTTAGGAAAATGCTACTGAATAACCGGAATGCTTTATCGATTAAAATCAAACGCTCAACTTAGTTTGATGGGCACAACATTCTGGCTAAGAGTGCAAAACAAAAGTATCCCATCTAACCCTGCTCACTAGTTCTTTTTAATATTGTTCTATTATAATTTCTGCATACTTAATATATATAAACCTGTATGTATAAAGGTATAATATACCTGTGTTGTTGTTTGTGTTTATACATAGACGAATTTCAGTAATTAAAAAACAATTATCGTCGAACTGTTCAAGATATTTCATCTTTACCACCTTAATATCTGCTACTGTTTCTGCTGCTATTTTACCTTTGAAATTCAATACGACGAGAACAAAGAGTTACAAATGCTAATTTTTCAATTAAACCATTAAAATGCGTAATGTTATATCGGTGCCTAATTATGTAACTCATTAATGGCTAAGATGAAATAAGAGTTCCAATTCTCACAAGAGCATTTCATGGCTTCTCATTATGAAGACTAATCAGTGATTATTGTAGCTACGCTTTTCTTCTAAATAGGAACACATTAACAACACATTTATCAAAGCAAAACTTTACGTATGAAGTGTAATGATAATTTGTCATATATTATAACTACGAAATTACAGACCCCGTAAACTTTTAATAATCATGTATTGTGTGTAAAATGATATTGTGACCTTTTATATTATGTATTAACATTGACATTTATACACGTATTACTAAAGATGAGTTGCATGGGTCAAATTAAATGTTTACAAACACTCACTCACACAGATTAAGTCAATTGTGTGTACGTACAGCGACGTTCACCCGAGTGTACCGCGATAGATGCTGCGTACTAAGAAGCAACGCCGGCTCAAACGGGGTGTTGCAACCAAGTATTAGAAGAGATCCATACGTATATAAGAGGAACGTTTGAATACGTATTCATACCACACGTCAAGTGCTTTCTGCAAAAGAAGGTTGTTCAAAACAAAAGCAAAACAAAAATGAAACTGGTCAGTACTAGGAAAAGTGAAGTGAAATCAGCAATAACGTGAATGTGATTGCTAAAAGTGTTTGTGAACGGAGGATCAGATTATAAATCAGGATCAGAATCAGGAATCAGGATTTTAAAATTTGTTTTTTAATATTTTTTTCAGTTCGTGATCGTCGCCCTTGTCGCCGTAGCATCGGCTGCTCCCCAAAACCCTCAGGACGTACAGATCCTTCGCTATGACAGCAACAACGATGGCTTGAACGCTTACGACTTTGCGTTAGTAATCTTTCACTCGGATCTATGTTTAAATTTGTATTGTGTGACTGTGAAATATATAATATTCTTGGTTTTAGTTGGGAGCTGTCGGATGGCAGTAAACACCAAGAACAGGGTCAACTGAAAAACCAAGGTACAGAAAATGAAGCTATATCGGTTCAAGGACAGTACTCTTGGGTGGCACCTGACGGAATCACGTATACTGTTACGTACATCGCCGACGAGAACGGTTTCCAGCCACAAATCCAACAAGGAGCTGGAGGAGCAATACCGCCAGCGGTCATAGCTTCCCTCGTCGGCTAAATTACATAAATATAATTAGAAAATATTGCCTCCTGTAAATAGTACAATAATTATGACAATGTAAATAAATTTTATGGAATAGTATTCTAGTGTATATAATTTCGCCTTTAGATTTGGCCATATGTGACCCGTGCTTACACACGAGTTAAAATTATAACTCAGAAATAATCAAAAAGGTTATATTATATTCCCCGGTAAACAGTTGCATGCATCATCCTCTGGTCTATAAGCTGCTGGCAAAACCAGCATACACACTCTCGTATTTATTCTACGAGATATGGCCAGTGTTGCTGTGATCAAATTATAATAAAAATCTTGTGCTCGTCCAGCTTCATAAGCGATAATTACTATGATAAAACGTCGCGACACGATAACCCTCCTATCATGGCTGCTGCTAATTACATATCCGATCCAGGCGACGGGAAAACGCAAAACCGCCATCGCTCAAAATATATCTTCTGGGATCCATATAATTACATTTCTTCTCGGTCTGCTCTCGATACTTTTAGGCTTTACAAGCACCGACCACAGTCTTCGTTAAGCTGTCGATGATTTCAATGGAGAGTTTGAGATGCTATGCTGATGATTTAGCTCATAGGCACAACCTACTGAGTTTTTTGACGGAATTTCTCATAGGGTCGTGATTCCTATCCGGTGGTAGATTATGCTAATCACTGCTCTTGTTAGGGCCAGTGTTAGTAAACTCTCTCAGATTGAGCCCGTGAGCTCGCCTACTAGTCCGTGAGAAACTGGAATAGCTCCTTTTGCTATTAGCGATTATGTGGGGGAAAAGCGATAAGAATACTAATACATTAAGAGATTAGGTCATAATCTTTACAGTGTAATAACGTCTGTCCTACTCTTCAAATCATCACTACTACCTTCGTTTATCAATTACAAGGTCATTGACCGTGTTAATATTTAAGTAAAATAGGTTGACCTATACAGGTTGAGGTATACCTATACATAGTTAAAAGTACGGTAAGACTGAGTCTGAAACGTATTCTCGTTGAAACTTTAATAAACTCTCGTCAAGCTATTTTTTTGAGAAGTTATTTTTGTTGTTGGTTCATTATGGTCGGTTCGTTCATTATTCATTTGTGGTCTATACTACTATGAATTAATGAAACTACTACTACTATAATACTACTATTACTATACTACTACTACTACTACTACTACTACTACTACTACTACTATGAAATAGTATATCGTGCCATCAGAACAATAAATAATCTAATAAGCTTACTTAACTATGCATAGAACTGACTGCTTCTTATTCGAATTAATTCATACGATATTAATAACATGTAATTTTCAAATTATTGAACAATTAGCAATTGGTTCGCAATTAGACTCGTGTTGGATTGTGTTCAATATACACAAACCACATTTGGAATGAGTACAGTTCTTAGTCTGTTCTAGGTTTTTGTTAGGCATATTTTTTTCATTGCTTAAATGATGTTAGCTGGTTATCGGAACACATAAACATCGCTACACGTGCATACCTTCACTCACCTTGAGACATGAGGTCTAAGTCTCAATTGTGTAGTATAATAAGACTCTCTCATACAGTTCTGTAATAATAGGGGCTAAAGTATGAAACTACCGTTTTATTGTAATAAGTACTTCAACATAGAACCTTCATGGTTTGAGATTTTTGAGTGAAACTTTTTCAAATGGTGAGAGATGAGATTCTTCTTTTAAAAAATGTGCAACATTCGATTATCGAATTCAGTTGTTTTTTTTTTTAATTCACCATAGACAAAAAAGACTGATACTTCGAAAATTCGAGTGTTTTTTAAATACGAGTTCCGACGCATTACTGACGCTGCAGAAACAGCTCGCAACATCAATGTTACGCTTGGAGAGGGATTGCTAATGAACGCACCGTGTGATTTTGGATTAAACACTTTCGTGATGGAAATTTTGATTTGAGGAACGAACCACATGGAAGATCGCCCACACATGTGAATAACAATGAATAATAATTAAAAGAGATGGTTGCAGCCGATCCGAGCCAAACTACCCATTGCTCCATGATAACGCGAGATCTCAGATAACACGAGAAACCGTTTAACTCTACAGGAACTTCAATTAGAAATCATTCGTCACCCTCCGTATTCGTCAGACCTTGCTCCAACGGACTACCATTTTTTTCGTGATTTGGACAATTTTCTACGTAATAAAAGTTTTCTTCCTAGGATGCGGTACAATATGCATTTACGTCGTAGATGTCTATGGGCTCCAGTAACCACTTAACACCAGGTGGGCTGTGAGCTCGTCTACCCATCTAAGCAATAAAAAAAAAGCTCACCAGAGTTCTATCACGAAGGCATAAATGACCTTCCTATCAGATGGTAGCAATGTATAGATAATAATGGTAGATAGTTTGATTAAATGAATATGTTAAATGAAAAAAAAAACGAATTTCAATTTTTCAGTACAAATCGGCAATTTTATACTTTAACCCTTAATATGTCTATAAAAGGAAGGCTGCACAAACACATATTTTATGTACATATATACAAAAGCAATAATTACCTGTTATTCTTCCGCGACATGAAATCTTTTTCTAGAAAAATAGAGTAAAAACTTGACTGTACGCAATATAAAAGGACCGCATTGTTCAGTTAAATCATAGTCCTTCCCAGTTCAGTAAATTCATCAGAACGGCCATTTAAAAATGAAACTGGTTCGTAAGTTTATATTTAAACTTTATATGATTATATTAATGAGTCCCTAAGTTCCTTTTTGAAAATATGTTCCAAACTAATGTGTTAGTAACATAGAAATTTTATTAAAAACAAACGTGTGGCACTCGGGAACTGCCGCGGTAAAGCTATTGCATAGCTTTTTTTATCAACTTATGCAATTATAATTAGACAATGATAATTTAATATTAAAACGATAATAAAACAAGACCACGCTATATTAAACATTAATAAAAGCAAAACATTAACTGTCCCCCTCACACTCATAAACTAGACCGCGCGAGAGAGAGATGGGTAGACTTTTCATGATGCGCATGCAGTGTGACGTTACGCCACGCGCTTATTCACAAACACTACACAAGCGCAACGTATGAATGTGTTGAACGCGAGCTACATGGTAGGCGGAGTGAGGGGTGTTAGGTTTTTTTCGTTACGGAATTTCATGATTCAGTCGCCGCGCTCAAGGCCAGCGATAAAAGCTTAAAATATATTTTTTTATCTTTATATCTGCCCACTACACCGAGAGGCTATTCTGGCTTCGTCTTAATTCGTGGGCGAGCTCACGGGGCTCATCCTGGGGTATTCTATCATCCGCCCTAGCCAGAGCAGTGCCTCGCTGAATCTACCACCGGATCTGAGTCTTGACCCACTGAGAAGATCTGGTAGGAAAATTAGTGGGTTGTGTCTGTGGGTTAAGTTGTGTGTGTGGGTTAAAATGACTTGTTAAGGGCGACAGCGCTTGCGTGTTGCCTCATCGTCTTGGTCGACGATGTAATTTGCAAAAACGTTGGATGACGATCGCCCACCCAAAGCAATAAAAAGTTAAGACAATATTTTAGAATACTTTTGTGTGTTCAATATTTTTTGGTAGTCACTCACTGGCGTTATAAACTGAATTCATTATTTTCTTCGACTATTAAATGGTATTCGCACTTAATCTGGCGATCCGGCCTCGTTTATTTGTCTCTTAAAGGGCCTTATAAGGATTGATTGTGATTTTTTCTACAGGTACTATTATTGAGTTTGATAGCAGTAGCTATCGCTGCCCAAATTCCGACCTTCGATTCTAACCAAAACGCTCGTATACTTTACCAAAATTACGAAAGTAAATTTAGAAGTTACAAATTTGGGTAAGTCACATTACAATCCTCTAATAACGTGTCGCGCAAGTTATCTTGTCTGTGGGAATCTGCGACTGCTTAACACGTTGACTGCCATGTAGGTCACTGGTGCCCTACGCGACACACTATAGTAATTATATTGCTCTTCGATCTCCTTAATAAAGCGCCGGAATATTTAGTAGACTCTGGGAAAGACGAATCCGAAAATACCGAGAACTATTTCTAAGAGGACTAAAACGTACTCTAATCACGTATCGCGCAAGTTATGTTGTCTGTGGGAATATGCGACTGCCTAACACGTTGACTGCCATGTAGGTCACCGGTGCCCTACGCGACACACTATAGTAATTATATCGCTCTTCGATACTCTTAATAAAGCGCCGGAATATTTAGTAGACTCTGGGAAAGATGAATCCGAAAATACCGAGAACTATTTCTAAGAGGACTAAAACGCATTTCCCAGAGTCTACTAAATATTCCGGCGCTTTATTAAGAGGATCGAAGAGCGATGTAATTACTATAGTGTGTCGCGTAGGGCACCCGTGACCTACATGGCAGTCAATGTGTTAATGTCAGATGGACAGTAACCTTCTCTGCCAAGTTATTACACTAAAAGAACAAATCGCTAATGTTATCATTAAGCATCGTTAATGGAAGCCAGCTAGCCTTGCATTTAAGATAAAGCTAAAAAGCTCGGATTCATAGACACGTTCTGCGAACTAATGCTGAACTTTATTTGAAATATTTGAATAACTCTGATTGGTGCGATTACTCGTATGTCCCCTATTTTTAACAATTTAATGTTAATAATTCTTTTTTTTAGATGGAGAAAAAATTATATAAAAAAATTAATTGTTTCACATTTTAAAACGTATTGATTTTCATCTAAAAATAATAGTATGTAAATAATATCTTTATTAAATGGCAATCAGTAGCAGTCTACTGTCTTGCAATACGATTTTTAGTAATTAAGAACACGGTCGTACAGCTTTGCTACCTAATGACAACTTTATAACTATACGTTATGAGGTAAAATAAGCCACAAGATATTCTTGGTTTAAAATCACTATTGCTCTTTTATGTCAAGCAATTTTACGTGTTCACGTTTTTAGATTTTTATTCTGTTCACTACGACTTTAGAACTGAAGTCGTCTTGGTCCACGGCATAAAACAACCGATGTACTAGTATTAATTGTGCAATTGTGCCGTTGCTCAAATCCCGCAGGCAGGTACAACAAAATTAAAAATTGAAATACGTATTCGAAAAATGTAATAAAAATCAAACCAGTAAAAAATATAATTTGAGCTACTACTGGTGGTAGGGCATCATCGTGGAAGCCCGCACGGATTGGTACCACCACCCTACCTATTTTCGGCTCTAAAGCAGTTATTCGTTTCGGTTTGAAGGATGGAGCAGCTGTTGTACTTAAAACTGAAAGTTAGAATCATGATTCTTGAGACATGTCCCAAGGTGGGTGGCGGTATCCGTGTTGCTAATGTCTATGGGCTCCAGTGACCACTTAACACCAGGGTTGCGGTAAGCCTTTCACCCATCAAAACAATTAAAAATAAGTGTTAACTGAATTATATCACTAATTTGTATTCTTCACTGTTACAGTTTCAGACAATCCGATGGTATCAGACATGAGCAGGAAGGATTTCTCAATAACTTCGGTCAAGAAAACGAAAATCTATCCGTGAAAGGTAGTTACTCATGGGTAGGACCTGATGGAGTAACTTATGAGATAGACTATACAGCTGGCGAAGATGGTTTCAAACCAGATATTTCTCAGGGACCCGGTGGTGGCATTCCGCCACAAATCCTGGGTTCTATGGCTGGTTAACATGCTATTCCACGTGCTCACAATCTGTTGTAGATATATGAATATATTATTATATAGATCCCGGGTCGTGAGTTAAATTGTCAGAGATGCAATGATTGTGAATGTACATATTATAATGGATCTAAGTAGGGTAGAACGGAATAAACGTGGCAAGTAGATTGTGCTCTATGTATTGTTGAGATCATACTACTTTCCCTAAGAATTATGTTATGTATCGTGATCAATAAATTGTAAACTCTAAATATTAAGAACATTCATTTCTCGTCCACGTTTCCGTATTGAACTGACAGTGATTGGCCATGAATGTATTGTCGGCCACTCCGACTTATAAATAACTTGGAAATGAAACAGGACTAAATCGTAAAATATAGCAAGTAAATTTTGTCATTCGTGAATTGGGATTCCATGTTATTTGTTCATTATTATTCATATAAATTAAAAAGTTTAAGGCCAAGTGATTGATTGTTTCATTTGTCTTTTCGAAAAGTTTGCTTTAAAAATATTGACATTAGCCGTACTTTCAGTTTTTATTTATTGAAATAGACCAGCGATCGAACAAATAGTCCAGTTAATGTTAAACATAATAATAAAAACATGTGTGCAATTCACACGTGGTAGAAGTGAAACCTTCCAAAATTAAAATACAATTATCCTAAACGTCTTAAGTATATGTAAAATTTTGACATTAGTAAATAATTGTAAGGTAGCGCCCTCTGTGAATTGATATTTTAATTTCACGTATAACCCTAAATTAAAATTCACTACAAGAGCTTTCATACACACGTTAGTATTAAAAAATCTCACAGATGGCGCTGTATTAAATAGTATGTATATTTCTGTCTCATTCTTTGCTGGCTTCATCGTACACATTTTTGTATTTGTGTCTCTTACCTGTCGTTTTTTCCGTTGCATCCGGTTTGAAATCACAACGGTTCTAAAGAAGTTTTCACTTCAATAATATAACTCTTTATTTACACCACATGTACAGAGTAAGCATATAAAACAAATAATAGACGGTGACATAAATTGGCGCACATACAGGAGGTAATACATTTTACCTCCTTTACACGTCTGCACGCTCATCTAGTCTGGAACTATAAGTATGTGAAAATGGCATAAACGATTGCCCCGTAGGTCGACGAGTTAGTGTCCTTCATCATTGTGTCACGGGTTCCGGACCGATACCCAGCTTTTATTGTTTACTTTTAATAACATTTATTAACAGACGAGCTACAGGTTTTGATAGTGAGTGGTAAGCGTCCACTATGAACATCAAGAATGCTAGGGGCAAAACAAACCACAAATGAAGATTCATTCTAAAACTCGTTTAAGCAAGGACACGTATAGAAAGACCACTGAGCGAAGACGAGCTAAGGAGTCTAAGGCAGATTTTCCGCGGGTATTAAAATTTTGTACCTAGTCAAAGGGCCCCATCGATTTAATGTGTTCTACAAAATAATCGTTCATATTGGTAACAAGAAAACTAATTTAGAATCAAAGATGAAAACTACAATTTATTACTAAATAATAAAATTAATTTTAATATTATTCAACATTCTTCAACTAAATTTGCATAACATCGTCGTGTGATAAAATGCGTCTAGTTATAGTTTTTTATGACATACATATGTATTAGTAGTCTATAAAATATTAGACGACCATTTTAAATATACACTTTATTATTATTTTTCTTTTAATTAAGCAGTGAGTCTAGGTTTCAGTATTATCTCGACCAACATTGTATTAAATAATAAATATATATAATATGTGTATGTATGTAATAAAAATAAATAATGTGTGTTCCAAAACACCCTAACCTTTATTACTGGTGGTAGGACCTCTTGTGAGTCCGCGCGGGTAGGTACCATCAACCTGCCTATTTCTGCCGTGAAGCAGTCATGCGTTTCGGTTTGAAGGGTGGGGCAGCCTTTGTAACTATAATTGAGACCTTAGAACTTATATCTCAAGGTGGGTGGCGCATTTACGTTGTAGATGTCTATGGGCTCCAGTAACCACTTAACACCAGGTGGGCTGTGAACTCGTCCACCATTTAAGTAATAGAAAAAAGGAGTATTTTTTGTTTTTTTTTAGTTCCTATTCTTTTCTTACATTCACTTTCGTAACCTATTCCCCAAAATGACCCTTTCTGATTAATATGCTTGTTAGATAACTATCATGTTTACGTTACGTAAAGATAATGTTTATGTATTTTTATTTATTTATGGCGTGGATGCGTGAACGATCTAAGGCCCGTTTTGCGTTAAGCGGTTATGGGACTCCATAGACATCACAGAACGACTTATGCTATCTACATTGAGACATGATCTCGAAGTCTTTATTATATAATGGTTGAGTGTATTATACATTATTATTATTATGATATTATAACCTTTTAAAATAAGGAAGGAAGATAGTGATAACTACCCGCGCGGACTTTCAATACTTCTTACCACCAATAAATGCCGATTGCCTGTCGAGGCTGCTGTTCATTTTCAGAAAATTCCTTAGTCGCTTTTTACGACACGAAGCGAGAAAAGCGTTGGATTATCACTAGTTATGCAGTCTTATTATAAAACAGCACACAGATAAAATTCGATATTAAGCTTATTTTAATGGTTTTTTAAAACATATCTCAAAAATACAGAAGCAACGTATTGCTGATAGTTAAAAAACTATGATGAATCTTGCGTTTTATGGTAAAATGAAAGAAGAGAAGACTAAATATGATGAATGTTAAATATCGGCCTATAAATATTTGTGCTTGTACTAAAGTGCAGCTATTCCAGATATTACATTAGGTGAAGGAAAGCCACTACAAGATACTTAAATGACAAAGTAATCTCTGGTCAGTTTTGCATTTCATTATTTGTCGATTTTCTGTTTAATGCATGTCAAGCATTAAGTCAAATCATTAAGTTGCAAATGTGTATGAAAATAGGTAACTAACAGATGAGTTTTAAGATGTTTTAAGCAAGCAAGTTTATAAGGACCTCTTGTGAGTCCGCGCGGGTAGGTACCACCACCCTGCCTATTTCTGCCGTGAAGCAGTAATGCGTTTCGGTTTGAAGGGTGGGGCAGCCGTTGTAACTATACTTGAGACCTTAGATTACTGGTGGTAGGACCTCTTGTGAGTCCGCGCGGGTGGGTACCACCACCCTGCCTATTTCTGCCGTGAAGCAGTAATGCGTTTCGGTTTGAAGAGTGGGGCAGCCGTTGTAACTATACTTGAGACCTTAGAACTTATATCTCAAAGGTGGGTGGCGCATTTACGTTGTGGATGTCTATGGGCTCCAGTAACCACTTAACACCAGGTCGGCTGTGAGCTCGTCCACCCACCTAAGCAATAAAAAAAAAAAGTAAATTTTAGGAAGGATTAGATTTTTCATTTGTTATGTAATTTTTTTATTGTGTTTGTTACTGTCAGGACCAGATTTGTATAAAATAACATTCATTAAAATCAATAAGAAATTACAGTTTCCGAAGCGAAGGGATGGCGGGTCCCTTGTGTTCGTATAATTCAAACAATATGCGATTCAACTCACTTCCCAGATTAGCTATTTCCAATGTCAAACGAACTGTTGTAGCCTGGAACGTGATTAATAAATCTCTCTATATGTCACATTTTCAAGTTATTTATTTCCTCATAATATATATTAGGACTAATATGAACATTTGAATAAAATTGTCATTTCGCTTTAGTCGTTCTTAGGTGATGCGCTTACAAAGGAACACCATTTAACTTGTTTTTGTGTACGGTTAGCTCAAGAACTGCATGGATATTTTAATTTCTACAATCCTTTAAACACTCAAATATATCTAAAACGACAAAGATGAGATGTTTGCGTTTTTATGCACTACTTGTGGTGTAGGTAGCGAATGACCAGATATATATATTTATTTATTGCTTAGATGTATGGGCGATCTCACAGCTCACCACTGGAGTAAGGTTGTGGCGCATCTACAACGTAAATGCGCCACACACCTTGAGATGTAAGTTCTAAGGTCTCAGTATAGTTACGACGGCTGCCCCACCCTTCAAACCGAAACGCATTACTGCTTCACGGCAGAAATAGGTGGGGTGGGGTACCTACCCGTACGGACTCACAAGAGTTCCTACCACCAGTAAGATATCAACCTAACTAGTTGTATTTTACCTAAAGATTGCTTTATTTCAAGTAGTCGTGTTGTATACCTTAAAAACAAATATAATATTTGTTATCTATATAATAAAATGAAACATATACTCTACCATTTAAATTTACGAAAACATACAGAACAATAATCCTATTTAATAACACAAAAAAGAACAAAACTAATGACAGAAAAATAACATAGCGCGATAATAGATTCATGCTCTTTTATAAATGTCCGGTACTCTTTAGGCTCTTTTAGACACTCTTTAGGCACTTTTTAGGCTACTATGCTTAAAAAACTTTATTTCAGGATCAAGTTCCTTTAAAGTAAAAACTACTTTTGAAGCTGCTGCGGATCCTAAATAAGATTGAATATGATTTTTTTCAATTTTCAGGTAGTAGGTTTTATTTTTCTTCAATATTAATTTATCTATGTGTCCACTTAAAAGATAAACCTAATAACTAATGATTAAGCTCTATAAAAATCCATTGAAAAACCTATCGTTATACAAATATAGTAATTAGATAAAAAAAAGTGTTTTCATTTACGATTTTTAGGTATATACTAATTTCTTTTATGTGTTTTATGTTTGTTTTATACCTTGAAAAAGATTTACAATTACTATTTTAAATTATGTACCTACTAGTCTATATTACCTTAAAATAACTCGCTCGCCACAAAGTTATATCACTTACTTTTTTTCTAATTTAAAAAGAACAATAAAGTCTTACCCCCGCGTCCCAGTCATGCGTTCTAGTTGAAAGGGCGGTAGATCTATTTTAGTACAAGAAAATTGAAACTGATTTTAAGGTGCGTGGTGCCATAAACATTTTGATGTCTATGCTCCAACAACCACTTAGCACCAGATTGAATGTGAGTTCATCTACCCAAATAAAAATAAAACTTTTTTGTTTAAACAATCAACAGTTTCACTGACACACAACCAAAGAATATTCCAACATATATTATATTTTCCCTTTCGGTTGTATTTAGAAATGGATGTCAATGCAAAAGGGACAACATTACCTTTAAACTTATTTCTTATGTCATTACTTCTTGGGACCGGCGACTTAATGGATCGTTGCTCATTCGTTCAAATTATTATTCGTAATGTAGAGAATCCAAAAAAAAAACAGAAAGTTATAAGCCATATAAAGAGTAAAGATGTCTATTGTAATGGAATAGGTCAAGGTTAAAGTTTTGTTCTTGTTTTTAGAAATTAATCGTATATGATCTTTTTTGCAGACTGTATCTCTAGCGGATGCTATATATATTTGTCGGATCACTCGAACGTTTGTCAAACAAGCTACGAAATCCAATCGAAAATGAAACTGGTGCGCTATTATGTTTATTTAATTTTTTTTGTGAAGTGTATTCTGGAAAAAATTGTTTTTTTTGCTAAAAATTAATAAACGTTCAATTTATTGTAGAATTAAAGTTTTGAATGTTTTACAAGTAAAATCAATGTATACCAAGTGAAAATTACATTGCGTTTAAAAAATAAACATGTACTAATAAAGTGATTTAATGTTTTTTTAAGTTATAAAGGACTCAACTCAGATACTTAAATTTATCATAAACGAAATCTTCACTTCGAATTAAACTATTTTAATTTTCCTTAATTTTCAGTTATTAGCATTGTGTTTGGTGGGAATAGTTGCCGCTTCCCGTCCACCTGGTGAAGCTCAGCTAACCAGCTACGAAAATGTGCATAATGGACGGGGTAATTACAGATTTGGGTAAATACTTTATATTGTTACTTAAACAAACATATTCAGAGAATAACTATCTCTACAAAAAGACATCTATACAAACGGAATATTTAGTGAATACACTTCACTGTACACTTTTTCACATAGTATCGAAATCTAAATCAGTGTTTTTATGTTTTTAATAGCTATTTGATGTTGTATCTAATGTTTTACAGATATAGCCAATCTGATGGGACCGTATTTGAGCAGGAAGGTACGCTGAAGAACGAGGGCCAAGAAGAAGAATCCCTGGCTGTTAGAGGTAAATTTTCTTGGGTGGGTCCAGACGGCGTTACCTATACCGTGACTTTTGTGGCTGATGAAGATGGTTACCAACCAGAAATAGAGCAAGGTCCCGGCGGAGCTGTACCGTCAGCAATACTTCATTCTCTTGCCGGTTAAATTGATAAGTTGTTGGTAAATTTTAATAATTAATGCTGTTTTAAAAATAAACTATAAATTGAGTTTGATCGTGTTTCTAATTCCTGTTCTACGATTTCCTCTCATGAAAATCATGCTGACTCAGAACATTATTAATTTATCTCGTGTTAATCTATATCTATTTATTGATAAATGATAGAAGAGACAAACAGCTGGACCATGAGCTCGATTGCCTAAAAAAATCATTTATTTAATATGACCGAAAAAAACCGGTACTGAAAGCTTGATACAAGGTTAAATATTTATATAATACTGTTTAAAAACAAGTTCATATTGCCTCATACATTGCCAACTATTCAAATATTTTACTATTTTTATGCCACTTTGAGTTATACTGCACTAGATACATTAAGATGCCGCCTACTAATGTACTGGTTTTGATTTTAAAGAAGTGACGGCCTAAGTAGATTTTGAGTTAAATACATAGTTAAGATATAAAAATTCTATATTTTTCGTCCCTTTATTGGCTTACAGTGGCTTGATATTTTAGGGTATCAAATTAAGGGGGCTAAAAGGCCAGGTTATCTTAGACTCCGGCGCCTCCAGATAATAAGAAGGAGAGGACGCATTTTTTTTATTGCCCNGTTTTGATTTTAAAGAAGTGACGGCCTAAGTAGATTTTGAGTTAAATACATAGTTAAGATATAAAAATTCTATATTTTTCGTCCCTTTATTGGCTTACAGTGGCTTGATATTTTAGGGTATCAAATTAAGGGGGCTAAAAGGCCAGGTTATCTTAGACTCCGGCGCCTCCAGATAATAAGAAGGAGAGGACGCATTTTTTTTATTGCCCTTGTAGGCAGACGAGCACACGGCCCACCCGATGGTGAGTGGTAACCCTCGCCCATGGACTTCAGCAATGCCAGGGGCAGAGCCAAGCCGCTGCCTATCGCTCGAAGTCCTCGCCCTCTTCCAATAGATCTTAGGAGATTACGCTTTGAGAAAGGCACGCACGGGACGACGTGTAGCCTGAGCCCGTAAGATCTGCCCCACAGAAGCACTATCGACTAAGCCCTATCGAGCTCCACCACTCCGATTAAGCAAGAATCCCGGTACCGCAATATACGCACCATGGGTCTGCTTTCGCCGGCACCACCCCAATGTACATACGTTGGGCGGAATCTGCCACGGGGGATTTCTTCCTTCTCTATACTCTACTATTTTGAGGGGCACGCTGGAGCTACAATACACCACCACCCCAGCGGACCTTGATGTCGAGCACCGGCCGCCCCACAACTCAACTTTCGCTGTCGATGAACCGAAGATCACGACCTTCATCTTTCGGCTTCCTCTTCGGTTTTTCAGCGGCCCCGGATCTTCTTGAGCTCTAGGTTTTCCCTAAGCCAGACGAAAGCTGAAAGTCTATGGACGTCCCGCCGCCGTTGGCTTGACTTACGAAGCCTTCAGCAGGCGGACGCGAATTAAGCACCATCCGTTGCTGCGGTGCTGAGATGATCTTCTTTGCAGTCCGCGCGTAGTTAGAATAGACCCTTACGTTTCCAAGAATTGAGTAGAAAAAAAATCCGATGGTTTTGTCATATTATTCTGCCGGTTATTCTTCGTGTGGGCAAGATCTCTAAACTTCTCAGCTAGTATACCCGCTTTTACTTCTTTTTCATCTCCGTCCATGAACAGAATTTTTGCTCACCGATCCGCACCTTTTGAATGGGGATGCAGAGATGTGGTATGTGAGACCTCGCTCAGCGGCTTCCGTCTGCAGTTTTAGGACCACAGCCTGCGAATATGGTGGTCAAAGCCACCTCTTTTTCTTTATCGTCACTGCTACTATCTTCTGTTCAGAAGTAGTTGGGACCGTCTCCAGTTCGGCCCTGGGTTTCAGTCCTCTGTGGGTGACTGTGGATCAGCAGCGGGGAAACTCCCGCGCCCGCTGTCCTCACGGTAAGCTGATCACTCTACCTCGTGTAGAGTGATCAGCTTTCCCTGTTATTTTCGTTGATGCTGAGCACCAGGAGCTGACCGCCATTCTCTCTTCCGAAAAAATGCAGGCTTCTCTACTCCAGCCTACGCTCTTCACTGGTTCTCCTCCGTCCGTCTTAGAACCTTCCTCAGAGCAGTTTGTACCCCTTTCTGAGTTAAGAATCGAGAAGGTCGATCACTCGGCCTCACAGAGGGATTCTTTTCTCGTGGAGCGAGAGATATCCTCCTGGAGTAATACTTCAGTAGCACTAACGGAGTAGTATTCTCTTGGCAAGCTGGACATTATCGCTTCGAAGCTTGAGATTAAGTGGAAAAAAGGAAATAACAAAATATAGGTAAACATAAAATATTTATCAGCAAAAGTAGGCAGCTAAGTTATGGTTTATAACGAAGCAACGGGTATCTACATACCCTTATCTTCTGACCGTAAGAATTACGATGAATCATCCCTTTGAAAGATACTTTTGAGTTTATTGCTCAGCGAAACTTTAACTTTGTAAAGTCCTGAGCTTATCGAGTCCTTTTTTGGTTAGTCGTACACGTTTTTGATGTCTATAGACTCCGGTAATCGCTTAACACCATGTGGCGGCCCACTTTAGTTAGCCACTGTCCAACCTCGTTCATTTATCTTTCGAAAAGATGAAAGATGTTATAACAACATATTAGTCATTGCTCATTAATAAAAAGCGGGATAAAATAAAATATAAATTTTTCAATTTGCAAAGTCACACAATCAAGCAGTACTACACAAAAGTATGACAGTTAAAAAGATCCCTCATACCTTTATATTTTATCATCGTTAAGTCAGCGAATTCTTATTCGGAGAATTTGTATATATATTTTTTAAAGTGTAGACGGATAAACGAGCTCAGGTGATGTAAAATAACTACATAACGGCGCCCATAGACATCACCCCGCGTATGCGTATACAACGAGACACTTCAGCTTGAGACATGAGGTCTAAGTCTCAATTATATAACGGCTGAACAGCCCTTTAAACTGGAACGCTTACTGCTCCGCGGAAGGAAGACAAGTGGTACGTAACCTTGCGAGTTTACATGACACCCTAGTAGCCAGTGAAAACATAAAATAATTTTTTTTTAAGAGATCTTATGCTCGAAGTTTCAACTATTTATTACACAGAAAAAAAACACTAAATGTTACCATAACCATATACTTAATTTAAAAAGTTGACAGGATTAAAAGTACAGCACTTGAAATATAAAATAGAGCTTACTTAAACAAAATACAAAATTTATATCGATAATACGCTTCAAATAACTGAACAATCCAATTGTAATTTTTTTTCTATTAATATTTTTTTTATAAGTTTGTGATCAAATGTCCGTTTCTAAATGAATTGTAGGGATATCTATCATTTAACAGAAGATATCTGGAAAAAATCGATTCGAACCAAAACAAGATAGTTTGCACAATATAATACATACTAGTTCCGAAAATTCGACCCGGCGATTTAACTAATAGGGTGAATGCAAAAATTTGTTTGTTTGTTTATTCCGCTTTCACATCTTAAGCACTCAAGAGATCGTCATGATATTTTGCATACATGATGTCAGAGATACAAAACTTGACATAGGTTAAATAAAAAAGGGACCTACCCCGGGGGATTTTCGTGTCTTAAAAACTAATAATTCAACTACTTTTTTCTCAATCGACCATTTTATTAAATGTATAAATAACAACAGATAAGTTAGGATGGGAAACTTAATAAAACAAAACTTAAAATAAAATATATGTGCAGAAAGGAAATTAAAAGAGGGAAAATAACATGTGTAATTCGTGGTAGAACTTTCTGGGCGTGAGGAGAATAACTTTATCGTTGGCATGCGGAACAGATAAAAGATATAAAACAATAAAACATCGAAATAAATCTTGTTATACATTGTTAATTCCACTCAAGCACTCAAAGTGCTCAGTTTGAATGAAGTTCACCCACGCCATCGTAAAGGAGCCAAGTTTCAAGGTTAAAATTATTAATAAACATTAAAAATAATTAATAAAATAATCAGGTCAAGACTTAAGTTTTTATTCTTGTTTTTAAACATTAATAGAATGTGGTTTTTTGCAGACTGCTGCAGGCCAGTACTATATATATTTGCGAGACCACTCGGCCGAGCGTACAAACAAAGCATACAAGCTGTTCAGGCGCCTGAATATAGTCTGTGTTTTTTTTTTTACCGCGCAAACTGAGCACTGTGTGTCACGTTAAATACCTATACGCTTTGAGTTTTTATCCATTTTATTTTATTTTAATTCTGTAATTAACGTATAAACGAACCGAAAATGAAATTGGTGAGCTAATTTTTTTGTCCTTTTTTGCAAAAAGCTTGTGAAACTTCTGCAATATTTTCAATTTAATTTAAATTAATAATTAGTTTAATTTGATAATAATAACTCAAATCTAATTATTATTAAAGAACGAGGGCTTATTTTTTAATTATTACTGTGCCGATTTGATTAAATCGATTTTCATTTTAATCAGTATATAGTAAGTGAAGATAAAATATATCTGGTTGCATCCCGTATTGTGAGCTTACGCGAGTAGATGACACAATTCTGAATTAAAGACAGTCGTTAATATATATCTACATATACCTATATATGTAAATAAAAAGTTGACATTTAATTGGCATTAGTGGGCGAGCTCACGGCCCACCCGGTGTTAAGTTGTTACTGGAGCCTATAGACATCTACAACGTAAATGCCACCACCCACTTTAAGAGATGAGCTCTAAAGTCTCAGTGCAGTACAGTACAACGGTTGCCCCACCCTTCAACCCGAAACGCATTACTGCTTCATCGCAAAAAAAGGCAGGGTGATGGTACCTACCCGCGCGAACTCACAAGACGTTCTACCACCAGTAAATCTAGTACGTAACATACGTAATCTACCTACGTAAATGTATTATTTTTATTAGAATTATTAAACTTATTTTCTTCGGAATGATGGTGCGATGTCAAACAAAGTTTCATTCCCAATTGTTTTCAGTTACTAGCATTGTGTTTGGTGGGAATCGTCGCTACTGCCCCTCCGCCTAGGGAGGTGCAAATATTAAAATACGAAAATGTCAACAGTGGACGCGGCAGTTACAAATTCGGGTAAGTACTACCCAATTATAAAACGTAGTAGATATTAGGTCTGACATACCCTACCCGCTATCCCCAGTGGAGGTTGGGAGTCTGGCGATTTCCTCCAGACCAAAAAAAAAATAAAAAAAGTCTTTACCGATGCTGTTTAGTCTACAGAAAGTTAAGTTTTTTTTTGGGAATTTTTGAAGTGAAAACTTCAGCATCATTGTGATTCGAAAGTCGATGAAACGAAAAAGTGGCAGTAAAAAAAGACAGGCACATAAATTTATAATATTTCAAGTGAGAGATAATGTGATAGGAAGTATTGTACAGTGTTTCTTATATTCGAAGTTCTCTTTGTGCTCTGCTTCGTCCCTAATATTCGTAATATATACAAATATACGTAAAATGTAAAATAATTATCAAAATTTGGTATTACTGTGATTATTACAAAAACCTACAATTGAGTCGACTATTATCAAAGGCGGCAATCTGACTTTTGGACAATGATTGGTAAATCAGAAAAACGAATTATTGACTTTGTATTCCATCGGCAGTCACAAAACTCTTCGGAACGACATCTTAGATAAATAACAGGTTAACTATTAACCTTTATTTAATGCAGGTTTTGAACCGTATTCTTTGAAGGAGACGATTNTGACTTTGTATTCCATCGGCAGTCACAAAACTCTTCGGAACGACATCTTAGATAAATAACAGGTTAACTATTAACCTTTATTTAATGCAGGTTTTGAACCGTATTCTTTGAAGGAGACGATTATATTCAAATCAATCTGTATTGACATATCAATAAAATTTTGTTGTCCAAATGCACAGATTGCCGCCTTTGATAATAGACGACTCAATTATCCTTTTCCGGAAATTTTACATTCGTCTCATTATCAGAAGCCAAAATTTTCAAGGTTTGACTTCTACCACACGTGAATTGCACACATTTTTTTTGTTTCTATGAATCAAAATATGTATGTCAAAATATGATCAATCAAAATGTGCACAAAATTGAGGGATCTCTGTCTTTAAGTATTGCTTAGGTGCTAAGCTAGGGTCTAATCGACATGTTGACCGCATATTATTATTATTCAAAATAATATTTTTTTCATTGCAAGTGACAATGCAGTTCCACGAGACAATAATGAGTCATGCTTCCGTTTTTTTTTCCCTACCTATTCTAGTAACTTCTAGGGGCTATACTAGATTCGCAGTACGAGTAGGTGAGCTCACGGGGCTCTAACCTGACGGGTCCGTTTGTAGTGTTTACTCCGTACAGGTCATTAAAGCTGTGAGCCGTTTGTGCGACATTGCTACCGTACGTTCAGAACTCGTATTCTCTAAGTACTCGTGTTTTATCATGTCCACATTGATGAAAAAGATACAAATGTACTGGAAACAAAACACTAATCAATAAACAAATGACTGAATTTGAAAAGAGATTTCCATATTTTTTAAATGAAATTTATTTCAATTTAGAACTTATTTCTGTCATACATATAGGTATATTACGTGACAAATTGCCAGTAATTTAAAACAGCATAGGTAAAGCTCTATTATTTAGAATTTCAACAAAAAAGTACTAGAAACAACATAAGATGCGCTAGTATTAAATTCGTTTGCAAACTGTATCACCTATATTAATATGTGTATTACTGTTAAGAGTAGGCGAGTTAACGGCCTTTCTAATTATTTACAGATTCGGGCAATCCGATGGCACCAGATTTGAGCAGGAAGGTGCGCTGAAGAACGAGGGCCAAGAACACGAATCCTTGTCTGTTAGAGGTCAATTTTCTTGGGTGGGTCCAGACGGCGTTACCTATACCGTGACTTATGTGGCTGATGAAGACGGCTACCAACCAGAAATAGAGCAAGGTCCCGGCGGAGCTTTACCTTCATCAATACTTTCCTCTTTAGCTGGTTAAACAGATATGTTGTTGGTAAATTTAGTTAATGTAGTTTTAAAATAAAAATAAAAATATTTTACTTATTTCGATTTTCTATTTTATGTGTCCTTTTCTACTAGCTTACAACAACCTGTATATAAATATTTTCTCTCATTTTTTTTTTCTTTTTTCATGTACTGACAAAGGTATTATGAGTATTAGATAAACCCAATTAAGCGCTCTGTAAGCGATCAAATTTGTTTGACAGATTTGTTTGTCAAACTTCGTTTTCATCAAACAATAGCTTAAACGCTCAAACCAAAGATCAAACAAATTTGTTAACTTGTCCGTAGATTCGATTTTCTTCTTGCTGTAACGAGACGTCGTGTCGACCAACGACTGAGATTTTGTTTGACAAACACCCCCATCCACGTTCAAACTTGTTTGTCGAACGCGCTGTCAATCAAGATTTCCGTCAAACACGTAGACTGTTGGACAAACGCTTCAAACAAAGCTGCATACTGTCAAATAATTTGACAAAACGTAAAATTTGACAAACAATTTGATCGTTTACAGGGCGCTTTACTGTTATACGTCAAACCGGATTGAGTTCCAATAAAAAATCAGCCTTAATATCTAATATTATAAAGTGTCAATGCAAATACAATGAGTACAATCGTTCAGAGATTTTTATTAATTAATCATTTGGTATTATAATTTAAATTCGTTTACTGATAAATGACAACAATGCACCTAAATATGCTGAAATTATAAAACAGAGCTGGAAAAGGGGTGGCAAAGGGTCGATTTCGTAGCAGGGGCAAACAAAACACACAAACTTTGGGGAAGAATACTTCGGATAAGTCAAGGGAACATCAGCAGCCGCAGCGTACGTTGTCCGCGGTCGATATGAAACCGGACTGTATAAAAAATAACCCGCATTAAACGATGTGACCCTTTTTGTATATTCGGATATTCTCGGCATAAGACCTTTGTCTGTGTGTATAATACTGCTTACATAATATCACTATATTTAAATTATTACCTGAAAATATATCATTAAAATTTGGTAATCGAACTACTTACAATAAAATAAATGTTTATTTTGAACTTTCTATTTACTGTAATTACTCTATTTGATAATAAATTTATATCAGTTAGCCTATCATTTTTTATTCGTCTCAAGTAATCACGAAAACCACTTCATCATTATTATGTATTCCTTTAAAATTATTGTTTTCGAATGCGCCCAATCGTGTATAATTAAAAACTTNATTTGGTAATCGAACTACTTACAATAAAATAAATGTTTATTTTGAACTTTCTATTTACTGTAATTACTCTATTTGATAATAAATTTATATCAGTTAGCCTATCATTTTTTATTCGTCTCAAGTAATCACGAAAACCACTTCATCATTATTATGTATTCCTTTAAAATTATTGTTTTCGAATGCGCCCAATCGTGTATAATTAAAAACTTAAAAGTTTCGAAATACCCCTTGTCAAAGATGTCCTCAAACTTTACGCGTCTTGCCTTCGTCGTGTCGTAGGAGTGGTCACACACACAAAACGTTGTAACGAACTACGTACGTTAACTAATAATGGTATGTTGCAATGCAAATATTCAGAAATGTATATAATAAGAGTTAAGTAAATGCTGACAAACACAGTTGAAGTTGAGAAGCGTATACAACATGATGAAATTAGTCAGTATCTCAGTGAATTTTTCGTTGTGATTAAAATTATATTTGTACATTTAAAAATTATAAATAAACAGTAATATATCGTTACTAAACTTTTAATGGTGCTTTTAATGATTTATTATGTTTAGTTTAACAAACTCTCTCAGTCCAGTTTCAAAACTTTGTGGACGAAATAAAAAAAAAACTAAAACTTTGTAACTTGTGTTCGCAGTTGGTTTTGTTCAGTTTCTTGGCGTTGGCCCATTCAGCACCACAAGGACCGAAGGACGACAATGTGCAGCTCTTGAAATTCGACAGTGATAATGACGGACTCGGTTCTTACAGGTTCCTGTAAGTATTCCATTTTACAACTTTAGATGATGACCATTTTAATTATTTTTATTTAAGTTCAATTCGACATTTTTGTCAACATCTTTTGTCATCATTGTCATCAGATCTGTTTGATGTTAAATAAGTCACTGCCCTTACGGTTTCATGTTCAATAGCCGCTCTTGGACATCGACAATCTAGGGTTAAGGATTTTTCATGGTAGGTAATCCGAAGATCTGTACAGTGGCTAACCTAGTGCGTATTTTTGCTATTGATGTTACAGCGTGATCTCGCTACTTCTAGGCATTGGGGTGGAATTTTAATACATTTTAATAACGACTGCCCTAATCTTTAGACTTACAATTGCTTTGCGGCAGACATAAGCTTACAATACGGTTTGGTACGAGTAATTACAGAAAGTAGTTAATTCTGCAAGCTTGACTTTAATTACTTTGTATTTTTTTTTATTAATTGCTTAGATGGGTGGACAAGCTCACGAGCTGTTAAAGGGTTACTGGAGCCCATAGACATCTACAACGTAAATGCGCCACCCACCTTGAGATATAAGTTCTAAGGTCTCAATATAGTTACAACGGCTGCCCCACCCTTCAAACCGAAACGCATTACTGTTTCACGGCAGAAATAGGCAGGGTGGTGGTACCTATCCGCGCGGACTCACAAGAGGTCTTACCACCAGGTATTTCAATTGTATTCTTTCATTATTCTTGTATTCTTTCATTATTCCTAAGCACATGTTGGTTACAGCTTTACTTAGAAAAAATAATATCCAGCATAATCACATTATCAGATAGAATAAACACGAGCTATCCTAATGATTAGGTCGCAGACTCTTTAAGATATCAGCAACATAAATTTACATTAATTTAAACTATTTTACAGATACGAGCAGACTGACGGATCAAAACGTGATGAGCAAGGCGAGGTCATTAATGTAGGGACTGATGATGAATCTATAGTAATTAAAGGATCATATTCTTGGGTGGCACCAGATGGTATCACATACACCGTGACATACATCGCAGATGACAAAGGCTTCCAGCCATCTATAGAGCAAGGCCCCGGTGGTGCTATACCATCGTCAGTAATAGCATCGCTTGTTGGATAAAGAATTATCTGAGTTTACTATATGATATCGTAATATTAGTATTGTTGGCTGGTATTATTAAAATTAGGTACAATTTGTAGAATTGTTTTATTAATTTTCCATAAATCTACTATTACCATAGTCAAAAGTTAACTGCTTTGCGGAGCCCGTTCATTTAATAAATACTTTTCTATTTTTTTTATTATAAGAACTAAACACAATATCTCTGAAAACACGCCCGGGTTGTTATATTACATATTATGTACATTGCATTCATGAACATGACTATAGATCATAACAGTATTCAAAGCATGAGTACCTCCTTTATCTTTATAAATTATCTGTTTCTATCAAGCCAATCATGGCGATATTTCAAAACTAGCAAAAGTCAAACAGTATTTGAGTAACATTAATGGTAATCAAATAAAAAAAATCTTAAGAATGATTTTTCTGGAATTAGCCAGCCTATTCCTCGAAACGGTTTTTCAATGATAAAAAAGGTCAATGATCGTTATATACTTATTTCTATGGCGTTTTAAAAAGCGCAAAAACTAACGTCAAAAAATGAAATTTACTATTTGTACGTCAACGCGTTATTACAATTCGTTTCCTAAAGCCTTCAAAATTATTACAACCGAACGTTCCTTCTAGAATATTTATGAATAAAACAGTATACGTATAATGGCGAAAATAAATAATACATTCAACACGGGGGAGATCGTTTTGTCTGCAATCAAGAAACTCATGAAAAACACTGGCTGGACAACTCGTACCATCATTAAGTTTATTAAATTAGAATACAGTATCTCTGACCCCAAGATAAATCGAAAGGTATCCAGGTCAGTGTTACTTTTCCCTTTTTAAAAATAATGAGCGTATTCGATGTCGTGTTCAGTAGAGTCAACGTTCCTAAGTTACAAAGTTGCATGTGAAAATGTGGTATTTCGTTTCCCGAAATACATATCAGAATAAACTCTTCCGCTAGTAGTCATCTAGCAGAATCATTATATGGCAGTCATCCAGCAGAATCATAATATATTATTATCATTACATTATAATGCATGATTCCTGCATTATATTATAATGCACGATTCCTTAGATCATACAGGATCGGTAGTTTGCATCTTCAGCCAAGTCCATCAGGTGTTCTTGAGTACCGAAGTAGTCCGTGAGGATTCGAATTAAAAGTCTTAACTAACTTCTACAAATCCTTCCCTCTACGTCTCTATTCGTATCACTCAGAATCTCGGATAATAATTAATTATATCTTATCTCCAAAGTATTGAACCTCCATTAGAGCTTTACTTTTTAATATATTTTGATGAAGATATAGAACTGTTAATTATTTTGTAACAAAAATTATCTCATAGACGTAATGTAGAACCATACTGTGATTTAAAAAAAGATGTAAATTATCTATACAAGATGCCGTCAAGGCGTCTAGATGCTAAAAAGAACGCCAAAATCAACCAAGATGTAGCTCTCTGGTTCGAATATAATTTTCCCACAACAATAATTCCTCAGTACTGAGTCTTTGACCTCTATGTCATGGTCGGCAGTGGCATTCATAATCTGAAATCACTCGGCTATTGTTCACCGATACCTGTCAATAGTTATGAGCTAAATAAATTAAAATACCATACTAATTTAAGTTGACATACACCAAGCATCCAAATTAATCTGAAAATGCGGGTATTATTCCTGTTTATACTAGTATATTTCTACTACGAAAGGAAAATGTTTCAGTTTCCTAAATGATCGGGAAGCGTTCAAAAATCACTGCAAAAATGATGTCGGTTTTTTGTTATATCAGATTTATTAGGTGTTGATCTATTGTCGTTTCACTTTTTTCGATAGCCCCTAAGGCCGCCAACAAAACGTATGATAAGGAAGTTCGTTCCAATAATAAATATTGGAATAATAGTTTAATAAATAAATTCGTTTATAGAAGTGCTGAAATACATAGACATCTACAACGTAAATGCGCCACCCACCTTGAGATATGAGTTCTAAGGTTTCAGTATAATTATAACGGCCGCCCCGCCCTTCAAACCGAAACGTATTACTACTTCACGGCTGAAATAGGCAGGGAGGTGGTACCTACCCGTGCGGACTCACAAGAGGTCCTACCACCCGTAATTACGCAAATTATATTTTTGTGGGTTTGATTTTTATTACACGATGTTATTCCTTCACCGTGGAAGTCAATCGTGAACATTTGTTGAGTGCGTATTTCATTAGAAAAATAGATACCTGCCTGCCGGATTCGAATACCGTTGCATTGCTGGATATAAATGCACCGGCCGTCTTACGTCCGGCCATGATGACTTCTACGACTTCAACGACGATCACAACTATTTCTATGCATGCTTCTAGATGAGTAACAACATTGTGGCGTTACTGTTTAATATTAATCATTGTTCGGTAATCGCTTATCTGAGATAGGTCGTGAGCTCCACTGCTCATAAATTAAAAAAAAAATCGTTTTAATACAGTACAGTAGCATCAAATGAAGGTGTAGTACTCGTAACAACGTCCAGTCGTGTCCTTGGCGTTCAAATATACAGTTTATGAATATAGTCAATCGCAGTGTTACAGACGTTCATAACTCACAGTCAACAAATGGGCATAAAATCTCAAAGAATGTTTTACCACATTAACCCAGATTGTGTTTGTTCAAAAAACAACCGTATCATTCATTTTTTTTTTTAGAAAACTATATCGAGAAACAAAAATCAAACCTGAACAACAGATAATTATGCTTCATAATATGACAGAGAACCTGTGTAGATTTAATTGTAATTGCCACTCCTGCAACGAAATAATTCGTTTTGATGGATAAAACACTCTATTGATACAAACCGACTTTGTTAATACAAAAAAATCAGTCTTCGAATTTTTAAGGACAGCGTTAGCACCGCTAACCATTAAACAAAATGCTGGGAGTCCTCAACAGAGCGAAGCGGTACTTCACGCCTGGACAAAGACTTTTTCTTTATAAAGCACAAGTTCGGCCTCGCGTGGAGTACTGCTCCCATCTCTGGGCCGGGGCTCCCAAATACCAGCTTCTTCCATTTGACTCCATACATAGGAGGGCCGTTCGAATTGTCGATAATCCCATTCTCACGGATCGTTTGGAACCTCTGGGTCTGCGGAGGGACCCTCTGTATTTTGTACCGTATGTTCCATGGGGAGTGCTCTGAGGAATTGTTCGAGATGATACCGGCATCTCGTTTTTACCATCGCACCGCCCGCCACCAGAGTAGAGTTCATCCATACTACCTGGAGCCACTGCGGTCATCCACAGTGCGTTTCCAGAGATCTTTTTTACCACGTACCATCCGGCTATGGAATGAGCTCCCCTCCACGGTGTTTCCCGAGCGCTATGACATGTCCTTCTTCAAACGAGGCTTGTGGAGAGTATTAAGCGATAGGCAGCGGCTTGGCTCTGGCCCTGGCATTGCTGAATTCCATGGGTGACGGTAACCACTCACCACCAGGTGGGCCGTACGCTCGTCTGCCTACAAGGGCAATAAAAAAATAAAAAAATAAAAAAATTCTGTCCGTGAAATAAGACGTTTGTGCAAGTAAACTAAAAAAATTGTGAGTTCTCCTTAATGATACTTAATGAGACTTTTTTCCAGGACATTGAAACGTGGTGTCAGGCTCGGCTTGCTTCAAATGGAACGAGGCCGCTATAGACTGAACGAAATGTCATGTCTAGCGAGAAAAGTTAATTCACATGAGGCTAGGAAGCGCTACCGACCCAAGCTACGTGCGAAAACATTGCGCATAAAATGTAGCCGATCGTTTTCAGGGCAGCCACGACAGGATTATATAAATTGAATTAAATTGTTGCCATTTAATAAAATATTTTATTGTTTACAAACGAATAAACGACACCAGAACTAGCAATCAGCAAATAACTTTAGCAATGATAATGACTCCGACTGGGAATCGTACTCGGACACCATGGTGCAGTAGAATCACTAACCAGTAGACCAACGAAATGAATAAACTAAAGCACCTATTTTAATAATCTTGCCATCACATTATTGGCGGCTAAGACGTTTAGTTTAGTTTACATCACTACGTGCGATTCGCTAAAAAATTTCGATTTGAAAGACTACCATTTAAAAGTCATACAATTGACACTTCGGCCCTATATTGAAGTGAAAACTTATTTAGAATCGTTGTGATTTCAAACCGGATGCAACGGAAAAAACGACAGGTAAGAGACACAAATACAAAAATGTGTAGGATGAAACCAGCAAAGAATGAGACAGAAATATAGATACTATTTAATACAGCGCCATCTGTGAGATTTTTTAATACTAACGTGTGTATGAAAGCTCTTGTAGTGAATTTTAATTTAGGATTATACGTGAAATTAAAATATCAATTCACAGAGGGCGCTACCTTACAATTATTTACTAATGACAAAATTTTACATATACTTAAGACGTTTAGGATAATTGTATTTTAATTTTGGAAGGTTTCNCAACGTTCCTCACGAACCACGGAGCTCCGACGGCTAACCTGCAAAAGCGGGATTGTAGAGATTGAAGGGTGTCTATGTGTGTGCGGGCCGCGTGAGCGAACACCACACTCGCGTAAGTCATGACGGGCCTTATGCAAGTTTTGTAAAGTGTCACCTTGTTCCGAAGGGACATTTTACTCCGCTTACAGATCATGGGGTAGATAGAGTCTACCGAGAATAAACGCGGCACGGTCACGGACTGATTTTATATGCGGGCGGAATGTCATCGATGCATCCAGGGTAACGCCCAGGTACTTGACCTTCCTGGCCCAGGGTATGGATTGACTAAAGAGAGTAATCGGGGGTGTGAGATTCCTCCTCCTAATACGGGAAGAAATCCGTGTGGAGCTTCCCCTCTGAAATAGCACCGCAGTACTTTTCGCTGGGTTGATGTCTATGCGTCATTTTCGGAACCACTGTCCTAGGGCTAGGGCTGCGCTCTGAAGCTTCTTCGCGATTAGGGACTTGTTTCTACTGGAATAGTAAACAATCGTGTCGTCGGCGAATAAAGCTAAATAGGAGGGGTGAGAGGACAGAGCCTTGCGGGACTCCAGCCGTGAGAGGTCGCGGGGAGGAGCAGGTTCCCTCGACTCGATATCGAAAAGAGCGGTTCGACAAGAAGTCCCGTATGATGAGCACGAGACTATCCGGCACACCCATGTTGAATAGTTTGAAAATCAAACCGTTGTGCCAGACTTTGTCGGACGCTTTTGCGACGTCGAAGAAAAGAGCTCCCGTGTATAATGGTTTTGGTCGATTAAGCCCCACAAAAATGCGCATACCATGTATTTGACGCACAAACGCATGCATACTGTTTATTGTCAAACTTTTGTTCTTGACGTCTGTTGTCAAATTGAGAATAGATTAAATATTGTTTGTCTTTATTAATATTTTTTATAGTGTAGCCTTGGCGAAAATTGCGATTATAGAAGTATAAAACACAATCATAATAGTGTACAAACTTACAATTCCAATTAATTATAGTCGAATTTCGACTACTGCGGGACCTGTAGTATTATTTTAAAACGTCGCGGCGTCGCTCTCGTTTACTTATTTAATAGAATACGAATTTTAACCAAAAAGTAACCGAGTTATACTTGTGTACTCAATTGCAATGAAACGTGTAGCGCCTCATGAAATAATGGACGCACCCGACATAGCCAACAGTACGTACGTCGATACGAAATTGTTCTAGGCGTTATTGTTATTGTGTTAAATCACAATAATTAAAAAGGAAGACGGTCTGTTTTTGCAAAAAGGTTGTTAAAGACCACAGAACCCATTTCAGGGCGGGTGGTAGGACCTCTTGTGATCCGCGCGTGTAGGTACCACCACCCTACCTATTTCTGCCGTGAAGCAGTAATTCGTTTCGGTTTGAAGGGTGGGGCAGCCGTTATAACTATACTTAAGACCTTAGAACTTATATCTCAAGGTTGGTGGCGCGTTTACGTTGTAGATGTCTATGGCATCCAGTAACCACTTAACACCAGGTGAGCTGTGAGCTCGTCCACCCATCTAAGCAATAAAAAAAGGGTTGAACAATGTTAGAGAAATTGATTAAAAAAATTCTAAATCAATAAAGTGGTTGAAATCATGAAGGAAACCTAATTGTGTACTATATACCATATAATAAGTAATCCAACGAACATTGCAGCAGATTTTATTAGGAATTAACTTACCCAATTAAAATTCTTACTGATAATTTAACGTCTTGTGGGCAAGGTTGGGTTAGCCCATTTTTTACTATTGTATATTAAATACTACTGAGTACTACTATTATTGGGTTCTGGGTTGAAGAGTCAAGAGTCTTCTAGTACAAGTAGTGTAAATACAGGCTGAATTTAGCCTCCAAAATATTTCGAATTTCATCATCTCAAGAGCTTTAACAACAATAATAATAATAATATTTTTATTCAAACCTCTTAAAATACAATCACGTACAAGAATTCTTAACACTAGTATAATAATATACCTACATGGCTTTTTATGAGGTATACAATAACAATATTCCCTGACTTTTATGCTAGGAACACCTGTATTGCAAAAGTCAGTGGTTCAGTGCTAGGTCACCAGGTAAGTAAGTTAACCAGGAAGAGCGATCTGTATAAATATAGTACGTACGTGTGAGTGTGTGTGTGTTTGTGTGTGTGTTTGTGTGTGTGTTGTGTATGTGTTTGTGTGTGTATGTGTGTCATACCATAAAGTATAATAAAATATTACGTTATATATGACCTATATTATATATCGCACATAACATCATCATCACTTCTACCCTACAAAAAAATAGCTACAATAAATGAACAGTATATACTATACCTATATATACATCATTATACATTTTTACAACACGACTTGTTCTGTTTCAAAATAGTCTAAGCTTAGGAGCCAAGACTTCAGATTATTTTTAACATCATACCTATTTAAGCATGCTGAGATATATTTTCCTTATTATAAATTCTGCTACCTCACGAATGAATCTGTAGTCTGGCAAATTCCGTCCTACAAGCAATAGTGTCAAAGGCCGGTTTTCGTCTTCCCGTAGGAGGTGAAATTTCTTTATATTGATGGGAGGCAGGAGTGTTGTCGCAGAACCACCGACCTGTGGATAAATGAAGTAATAAAATTACTTCACAGTACCTATGATTTGCTTGACCTATTGCTAAGCTTGACACTATTGGGCCGTCAGACTCGTCTGCATCCACTGAAACAAATACTTAAAAATACTCATCACTTTTTACTGACTCAGTCTCGATATCTTCCGAATGTCCTGTATCCTCTTAACTGGTTTAAATTGCAACCTAGGAACGAAAGTCGAGTGAGAACAGTATATGTAGTTACGCACCTAAACAAACAGCTAAACGTTTTAGTTTCAAAAACAATCAAGAAATCTTGGTAATCACAAATTGATCGTCACACATAAAATCAGAGCATGCTCGCAATGTTTTAAAAGCGATAAATTTCTTTTTTCGTTCACACAACAAGAAATTGCAGCAGCGAGCATGGATTTCAATTATTCACCTGTGAGTCCAGTTCAGAAAAACGAAATTGGAATATAATTGCATTCGCATAATTGCATTCGAGCGATGAACTAATATTTGAAATAATTCAATTCACAGTTTTTCGTGACATCCTTGCTGTTTTGTTTTTGTTCATCAAAAACTTTGCATTCTCGAAGCGAGAAATATGAAAGACAAATACAACCTATTTTGCAAAATGGAATCTTCAATTCTGATTTTCATTTTAACATATTGTAAGTGTAGATTTACCAAAAATAGTACATAAACTCTGATTGTTAAAAAGCACAATCTGAATCGGATTCGTACGTATTTCGATTATTTTAAATGAATACTTAGTGTACTTAAAAATAAAATTCTCAAATTACTCTTAACAAAACAAACCAAAAGCTCGAGAATTTGTATCATATTTGCATACACACTGAATAAATAACAGATTTAATATGTACATTATTGTTTACGGCGTAACTAATTTAATTCTAACGNTGTTAAAAAGCACAATCTGAATCGGATTCGTACGTATTTCGATTATTTTAAATGAATACTTAGTGTACTTAAAAATAAAATTCTCAAATTACTCTTAACAAAACAAACCAAAAGCTCGAGAATTTGTATCATATTTGCATACACACTGAATAAATAACAGATTTAATATGTACATTATTGTTTACGGCGTAACTAATTTAATTCTAACGTTTTACAGTCCAGAATTGTTTATAGTCTTCAGGTTAGCAGAAATGCACAACATGAACAAACCTTTTGAGCCTGTTTTTAGTGTAATTCAACCGAACAAGCCTGCTACCAAACCAAAAGCTGTAGCCATGGACACTTTTCCATTCTCCGATAAAGTAACTGATGAAAATGAAAAGGGAAATCAAAACGACACTAGTTTGAACCTCAGTGATATTCCTGAAAAAAATAAAGAAATTTCTACTGAAAACACATACGACACATCCACAGATTCTGGATTTGTGAGTACCTACATTAAACTATGCAATAGATTACCGCTGATACAGTTTGAGGCTACTTATCCAAAAAAGTTTTCACACCACCACCAACTATTGGTTCAAGGAGTGCTTTTAGGAAATAATTGAGATGATTCCAACATCTTCAATGTACTATCGCACCGTCCACTACAGATCGAGATCAAGCTTCGTCCATCATATTTAGAAATAACACACATATACTAACTAACGTAATTGTCATGTATCCGCTTTGGAATGAACTTTCCTCCTGCAGTATTTACCAAATGCTATGGGATGTCCTTTTGTAAAAAGTTGCGAAAATACGAGTTGTCGTAAATACTTTCGACGTTGTTACGTATATTTTATGTATTTCAATAGAATCTAAAAACGCAGTGTATACTCAAGCAACTGCAAGCTCGATAGGAGAGCCACATATGAAGCTGCTGAGAGCGTAAAGTAATAGATTAATAGTTACAAAATAACACCGTAATGTTTATTTCTATCCTAAATAAATATTTTCAGCTTTAAGGCAGGATTACCGTTATTGCGATTCCATTGAGACTTCAATTTTATGTCTTAAAATGGACGCTGACGCTATGACACTCCTCACTCCTACCTACAAGCAGACTGCTCGTGACTCAGATCAGCCAAAAACAAAACAAAACTCAAGTGCAAACTATACAGCTTGTTTCCTTAGGTAGAGTGATGCAGAAGAAAAACTTTTAGAATCTAAAACACCGTGACTTACAGTATTATAATTTATTGTTCATAAAATTATGTACCACTTGCAGACAACATCAATACCTGATGACAAAATATTGAACCGGTTTGGACTTCCCAAAAAGATACTAGAATCTATGGCAGGATGATTAAGTAATGATAAAATAGATTAAAATTAAACACCGTGGTCTTTACTGTATGAAATTTAATTTTAATAAAAACCTGGCAGCACTTTACGTTTTGTGTGCAGATTTTCAATTATCAGTATGTAAAATCCATCCATCAAATAAGTTGTAACCTGACTGAATTTAGAAGACCAAACAAAAAATCAATACTTTTTATTGTTTTTTTTTTTCGCTAACTTGTTCTTGTTGTTTATGATATAGGTATTTGTATCATATGCATGAATTATAATATCGGCTAGAAATCATTTCTGTTCGAACATTGTTTGTGATGATCGTTACTGAAACATTCTTGCATTGTTTACTGACTCGGCGGTGCAGTAGTTTGCGATCCTGACTGTTGCGGCGAGGGTCGTGGGTTCGATTCCCACATCGGAAAAATATTGTGTGATGAGCAGGTTTGTTTCTCTTTCTTTTTCTGGGTGTTTATTTATCTACATTTGCATATTTGTAGACATATATACTATAAGTATATTTATCTGATTTTTCTCTACACCGATCCATAGCTGTCAAACCGGGGGCCCGAGAGCTCTAGCCTGGCGCGCCTGTAGAAGGCATGTTCCCCTCGCTGAAAGTTATGGGGTGATCGCGAATCGCGCCGCGCGCTACCAAAACTCTATCACGCCATTTCATGAAAAGCGAACGGTTAGGGGTATATTGCGTTCAGCGTCTGAGTCCTACATGTCGCGCGCGCGATCTTAGTCCCTTAGTAAGGAGGTTCAGCCCCAAAGTCGGAGAAAAAAGTTGGGAAATCAAATGGTGCTTTAACTAACGGCTTAAAGTGAGCGGTACTGTGAAGAACATAAGGTATCTAAGCATATGTGGATGACGGCAGGACGGCCGTGGCGAAAATTCAATTTCATACAAAATAGATTTCCAATTGCTCCAATTGCATGCTTATTTTTTTACATGACAATTTGCGTACCTTGACTATGGCAGCTAAAACAATTCTTCATGCTCAAAATATGAAAATGTTCGGTAAATATTGAAATCCGTTACGGCTGAACTAGAATAAGCTACTTTTTTATTGCAAGACGCCAAAATCATTTTTTGTCGGCTTATAACAATAATGATGTTATCAATTTACCAATAAAAGCAATCATTGATGAATATAATAATATAAGCAATAAACGGAAAAATACCGCTATTTCCTCATGCTGGCAAACAAACAAGGTAGTGATAAAAGTGATGTATTAATTGGATAAACTATGAGAGCAAAAAAATGAATGCATAAATGCATTTAAATCTTTGTTTCAGTACTTTATGTTTGAATCGAATATTATTAGTCTCTGAGTGTCTAGTCGACATAGCTGGCTGGGTCGTATGATCAAGCAGCCGGGACAATATTAGCGTTCTTTAAAACATTGTTGAATGTATTTTACAGTAGGAATCATTAAAACTCAGTCACCTTGAAAGAGTAGTGTGTCCTGGAAATTAGAAAATCGAACTACAAACAAACAATTTTTTTGAAAAAGTAATATTTGTAGTAAGTCATTTACTTACACACATCAGCTCACTATTCTTCATTTAATTAGAAAATTCCAAAATAACTATTATTTCCAAGAAAAATTATCTTCGCATGGGCGCATTATATGGGCAGAAACGAGGATGATTGTAGATATTAGTAGATATTATCATAATGGTAAGGTGGCTAGTTAACAATCTCCGCTAGTGTTAATAATTATAAAGTTTGGGTTCTTTGATAAATGACAAATGTTACGATCGGGCTTACATTTTTATTGTTAGTTAATCACAGGTAGGTTTTTACATCCTTTTAACATGTACGTCGCGGCGTCGTAGAGAATATGGCGGGTCAGTCAAGGGCTATTTTGTAGAGTGGTCATCAAAGATTAATGTTATGAGAACCGAAAATAGGCTGCATACACGTTACATCTTCCCAAAAAAAAAAAAGAAACTGTCACAAAATACAATATAAAACAGTATATTCCTATCCTTTTGAAGTCATCGTGGCCTAAAGGATAAAACGTTCGGTGCATTCGTGTGTAGCGATGCACCGGTGTTCGAATCCCGCAGGCGGGTACCAATTTTTCTAATGAAATACGTACTCAACAAATGTTCACGATTGACTTCCACGGTGAAGGAATAACATCGTGTAATAAAAATCAAACCCGCAAAATTATAATTTGCGTAATCACTGATGGTAGGACCCCTTGGGAGTCCGCACGGGTAGGTACCACCACCCCGCCTATTTCCGCCGTGAAGCAGTAATGCCTTTCGGTTCGAAGGGTGGGGTAGCCGTTGTAACTATACTGAGACCTTAGAACTTATATCTCAAGGTGGATGGCGCATTTACGTTATAGATGGCTATGGGCTCCAGTAACCACTTAACACCAGGTGGGTTGTGAGCTCGTCCACACACCTAAGCAATAAAATAAAAAAATTCTTATTATCCTTATAGTATCCTTTTAGTTCAATTAAATCAGATGCCACGATCTGCTATGGGAGAGATGGAATTATTTTGACTGCCACGGTATAGTTGATATTGTCCTTTTGTGTTTTTTCACATGCTGAGCAGCTTCTAACCAGTTTCACAATGTCCGCATATTGTCCTCTCCAATACATCAATTGGCGTGCTCTTTTCAAGCAGCTCTGAATTCCAAGGTGGCCTTGGTGTATGTAATTTGGCATGAGGTACTGAGGTACTTGTATTTGGGCACTACAATTTTGTGACCTTTGAAGTATGATAGCTCTTCTTTGAAATTGAAGTAGTGATGCAGTTCTGTAGGGAGTAGATCAACTTTTTCTGGAAATTTTGTTGCTTTGATCAACTATTCTGTGGAGTCAAATGTTGTTGGTAATATTATTGTGATCTTCAGGTCTTCTTCCTGATAGTCGTTCAGTTTTGAAGTGTCACAATCACGGCTTAAAAAGTCTGCTAATGGTATTTCTGTGCCTTTTTAAATGTAATATTTGGTGAATATGGTGTTAGGTTGAGCATTATACGTTGAATTCTAGCTGGGGCTAACTGAATGTTTTTTCTGAATATTGTCTTGAGCGGCTTGTGATCTGATTCGACTAATAACTCTTTACCATAGACATACTCATGGAAATTTTGTACCCAAATAGGATAATTTTGTTTGGATTTAGTCAATGTTCTGGCTCCATAAGCTACTGGTTGGCTTTTCTGAAGAAGTACTGATCCAGATTCTTTGAGCTTGCATCCACACTTAGTGTGAGTGGTTTGTTTACATCCTATAGTTTTAACATTGGTGGATTCTGTAAAACTTTTTTAATTTTGTTTAGTGCTTCATCATGATAGAATTCCCAGTTGAAACTTGTTTCCTTGTGAAGCAGATCTCTCAAAGGGTTTGTTAATTAAATACTTATACTTTATTACTAGTACTTAAATATGTTATCATTCCTAGTATCCTTTGCAGTTCTTTTTTGTTCTGTGGTGTTTTTATGAACTCTATGACTATTACTTTTTCAGGATCTGCTTTTAAACTTTTGGTTGAGACTACATTACCCAAAAAAATTATTCTTTTGGCTTCAAAGATGCCTTTGCTTTGATTGAGCTTGAAACCAGAAAATTTCAATGTTTCTATTACTTCCTTGACCGTTTTCTGTAGCTCTTCCTTCTTTTTGGCATGAATAAAGATATCATTGATTGATACTCTTACATTTTTAAATTTACTGAGAAGAATAGTCAAAATTTCTTGAAAAAATTCAGGTGCTGACGATAGTCCAAATGGAAGTCTTTTGAATGAATATCTTCCCCATGGTGTAGAAAATGTCAGTATCTTTTGTGTTCTTTTTGATAATCTAATTCTGGTCCTATGATTGACGTGAATGTTACGGCTTGAATATCGGCAGGTTCCTTCCCTAGCTGAATTGCGGTTGCATACCATTCGAACACTGCTATCGCCATTTTTTCCAATTTGCCGACTTGTTGTCCGACTTTATCTCTGAATATTTATTTATTGTTTTTATTGATTGTATGTATGAAGTAAGCCGGCAAAAATTCAGCAAATGGTAACTGAAATTAGTAAACTAATACTTTTTTATTGTTGAAGAGGTAGGTGGCAGCACTTACGTTTTAGATGTCTATGGACTCCGGTAACGCGGTAACCACTTAACATCAGGTGGACCGTGAGCTCGTTTACCTACCTAAGCAATAAAAAATAAAAACAGCTGGTGGACTCCTGATTTATTTATTTATTAGCTCTTGATCTCATAATAACTAAAACTTATTTAATAATAGTGTTATTTAACAATCTCGATCCATAACAGAATCTGTACATAATTCACATAGCACATAATATATATTGTACCAGTTAATAAATAAACCACTTCGATGGTTGGATGTTGAAATATTCTGTAATGTAAATATGGATGATTACTTTAAAATTCCGATTAAATTTGAACCTCGACATTTAGTAGTCTTAACTGATTTTTTTATGTAATTACCGTCTATAATCTTTTTAATATTTGGTTCATTATTTCTTTGTTGAACTAACAAATGTGTCAGGTTGGGTTTCGAAATTCAGGTTGTAATTATGAGGCTTGGTAACAAGCTTGATACCATTAGACCGTCAGCTACGTCTACGAGTATATCCACAGCAAAATATTTAAAAAAACTCATCAGTTTTTGATGACTCAGTGTCGTTGGTAATTATTTATATCCTCTTATCTGTTTTAAATTGCAACCTGCAAAACCTAGCAATCAAAGTCGAGCGAGTACAGCATCGTACGTAGTTACGGACCTACAAAAAATGGCTAAACGTTTTAGTTCCACGAACAAACAGGAAATCTTTACGCAGCATACCTCAAATCATTCGTCACACTCAAGATCAGAGAACGTACTTTGCAATGTGTTAAAAGGAATTCGTTTCTCTTTTGGTTTATATAGCAAGAACAATTTGAGCAGTGTTTGTGTCTTATTTTTATGAAAGAAGAAGATGGTTGTCAATTATTTACACGTGAGTACAGTGTGAGAAAATACAATGACCAAATTGTTTGATTATTGCAATTTTGCGATTAACTAATGATATATGAAATGAATCAATTTACAGTTTCTCGTGCTGTCGTTGGTGTTTTGTTTTTGTTCAACGAATCCTTTACATTTTCGAAGTGCAAATTATGAAAGACAAATACGGCCTGCTTTTCAAAATGGCGTCTTCAATTTTGGTTTTCAATTGAACATGTAAGTTGAGATTTGTAAAAATATTAATTGAAGTCTGATTTTTATACAACACGATCTATATTGGATTCGTATTACTTCGTATTTTTGTGTTTTTTTTTATTGCTTAGATGGGTGGACGAGCTCACAGCCCACCTGGTGTTAAGTGGTTACTGGAGCCCTTAGACATCTACAACGTAAATGCGCCACACACCTTGAGATATAAGTTTTAAGGTCTCAAGTATAGTTACAACGGCTGCCCTACCCTTCAAACCGAAACGCATTACTGCTTCACGGCAGAAATAGGCAGGGTGGTGGTACCTACCCGCGCGGACTCACAAGAGGTCCTACCACCAGTAAAGAACGAAATTAGTGTTAAAGAACGAAACGTTGTGTGAACGAAATTAGTGTTCTTTAAGATAAATTATTCCAATCACATAGCGCCTAAATTCACGAATCAATTACTTATTTAAAATATACATTACTGTTTACAACTAACTTTGTTCTATTGCTTACAGTCCAGAACCGTTAATAGGCTTCCGGCTTACAGAAATGAAAAATACGAATAAATATTTTGGATCTACTTTTAATGCAATTCAATCTAATTTGCCTATGATTACTTCAAGAACTGGTGCCACCGATACTTTTTCTCACTCCAATAATGCTATCAATGAAAGAGATAAGGGAAATCAAAAGGATGCTCGTTTTAGCTCCAATGAAATTCCTCAAAAAAATAAAGAAGAGTCTGAAGATATTTCTACTGAAAACACAGAAACAACTTCATTCACGACAGACGAACCATCTACTACTGAAAGCACATATGAAACAACGACAGATTCTGAATACGTGAGTACATTTTTTGTTTTTCTATTAAAATCCATACTAAACGTTTTCTCATGATACCACCAAATGCTGCTACAAAGAGCGCTCTGAGGATAATATTATACGTAGCGTATACTTATGACTTTCAAAAAATCTAAAAACGTAATGCCAAATTAAGTCTCGAAACATATTATGGAAACGTGCAACAGATCTTTAAACACATACGTAACAAGAAACATGCGATAGATCCACGCAAATCTCGCTTGTGTTTTTTCCAATGTACAAAAGACNCTTTAAACACATACGTAACAAAAAACATGCGATAGATCTACGCAAATCTCGCTTGTGTTTTTTCCAATGTACAGAAGACGTTTTAGCACGAATTAGATCTTACAGTCTTACTCAGAGTCAATACATCACAATAATAATTAAAAATCCCCTGGTCCCATACCACTATATTGTTTATTTCTACCAAAATTACTTCGTTGCAGCTTTAAGAACAGAATCGCCCTTGTTCTAATTCAGTTGAGACTTCATCTTCATATCTCATGGTGGTCACAGTATGATGCTTTTAAGTTTTTTATAATCACCTAAAATCAAGCGAACTGCGAGAGCTTAGCCACCAAAAAATAAAACTCAAATCCACTAACGTAATTTTAAAACCCGGATATTCACAGCTACCTTCCACGTGTAAAGTGATGCGAATACTTCAAATATTTCGAATATAGAACACTAACATAAAGTTAAATTACATACTGATTAAAACTTATTTTACTTATTGCAGACAACATCAATATATTATGATGACGAATTATTCAACCGGTCAGGAGTTTCCTCGCAGCTACTAGCTTCTTTGGTTGGATGACAAACTATATTATGTATTGACAAAACAGACTAGAACTGTGGACGATGGTAGATCAATGTTAATATTTGAATTTGAATAACTTACGTATTTAGCACAGATTTTCGGTCATCAAAAATATATCCATTAAGTAAGTTGAAGGTTAAAAGAAAACAAAGGAACTCAACATAGAACTGGTTTTTGTTATTGACTACATTTTATATGATAATTAAAAAAATAGCCTTAATCGTTTACGATGTGTGTATTGTTTTATAAATTAAATTTAAAGTATACAAATTAAAGAATTGCTTTTGTCAGTCTGTATCAATAAATTCAAAAATCGATTTTATAAATCCCTTATTACGTAAAATCACGACCCTGTGAAAACTCACTCGTAACTATTAGCATTGCCGGAACTTGTTATGTACCATGTTAAAAAGTATTATAAGTTATAATCCAAGCTATAAACTATCATCATACAAATGTTGATTAAAATCCCTTTTGCCGTTTTTGCCTAATTGAGTTTGTTACTCACACACATAGTATGTACATTCAAATATACAAGCGTTCATGTTCATAATCTCTATATATAAAAATGAATTGCTGTTCGTTAGTCTCGCTAAAACTCGAGAACGGCTGGACCGATTTGGCTAATTTTGGTCTTGAATTATTCGTGGAAGTCCAGGGAAGATTTAAAAGGTGAAGAAAATATAAAAAAGCTCGGAAATATATAAAAACAAACAATTTTCTTTTTCCTTTGATGTGTCCCCTTGATGTGTCTTTTATTTATCGATTGAGGCACTACGAAGTCTGCCGGGTCAGCTAGTATATTCTAAAAATCGTTTCTGTTAGAATATTGTTTATAATAATCATGATTAAAAGCTTATTTTAGTATATTCTGTTAAGAAGGTTATGTAACTGTATTTTGTTAAAATAATAAAGTAATTCGGTGGTTTTATTTGTTCTTTAGTACGGTACGGTCGTTTAGTACCCATAACACAAGAGAAGAACCTAGCTTATGTATCTAATGTGAAACATTAATTTAATCTATATTATTTTTTATTTAAATAGCGTGAAATTATGTATATAATGTGCATTGTATATTGCAACATGCAGCAACATGAGAATGAATAAAAATGAGAGCGACAGGGCTAAGACGTCCCCCATAGGCTACACGTAGCGACAGCACCCGGTCTCTGTGGAAAGTGGACTAGGGTTGTCGCATCACGATCGAGTGTGACGTACATGCAAGCCTAAAATGTGAGAGAGGTGAGATTGAGGTATGCAAGCTGGAATGTAGGTAGTGTGACTGGAAAAGAAAGGGAGCAAGCGAATGTGTTAGGAGAGGAAAAGAATAAATATAGCATGTCTGCAAGAGACTAGGTGGAAAGGAGCGAAAGCTAGAGAGATTAGTGAAGAATATATTAATAAGTTATATTGGAATGTAGTGGAAGTGGTGGATAAAGGAACGATGTTGGAGTAGTGTTAGATGTGGATTTAAAAGATTGTATGGCGCATGTCATAAAAACGAGTGATAGGATTATAATAGTGAAAATAGTTTGTGAAAGTGTTATTTTGAATGTTATAAGTATATATCGCCTCAGGTCGAATACAAGGAGGAAGTGAAAGAAATTTTTTGGCAGGATTTTGATAGTGTTATGATTGGCATTCCAGAGAGTAAAGAAATTTGCATAAGGTGCATGGAGGATGGGAGTATTGTAACCCACTAAAGCGGTTGCTATAGCCAGATCTGATGCAGATAGAAACGACTGTATGCTGCTTTGGATGGACCTCGTGGACAAAAGGAACTATACCGTATCACGAGAGATAGAGAAGAAAGAGCGAAAGAAATTAAGCATGTTAAATGTATGAAAAATGAGACAGGTAAAGCTCTAATGAAAGATAAGGGAATAACAGACCGCTGGAAGATATACTTTGAAAAAATAATGAATGAGGAAAACGGCTGGAATAAGGTGATTGATAGGAAGCCAGAGAACGTCGGTATTGTGAATGAAATCAATGTATACACACTGATTCCATGAAGTTAGAGAAGTAGTGAGAAGTATGAAAAACGGAAACTCAGAAGCGCCAGACGGTATACCAGTGGAAGTATGGAAGATACTGGGAGAAGACAGATATGAGTGGCTGGCTTTGTTCTTCAATAAGCTGCTACAAGAAGAAGTGATCCCTGCGGAATGGAGCACCAGTATATTGGTGCCTTTATACAAAAATAAAATGTATGTGCAAAACTGTAGCGCTATCGAGGAATAAAGGTTACGTCACATAGTATGGAAATTTGGGAGAAAGTGATAGAGAAGCGAAAGAGAGATTATCCAAATCCAGTTCGGGCTTATGCCTGGTCATGGGACAACGGACGCCATATTTGCACTCCGCCAAATGTGCGAAAAATAATGTGATGTACACAGGAATCTGCATTTATGGTGTTCCTTGATCTGGAAGAAGCGTACAACAGGGTACCTAGAGCATTTCATTAAACGAGAAAGGTATACCTAGTAAGCATGTGAGGTTAATCTGTGCCATGTACCAGATAAGTCGATCCAGGACGTATATACGAACCGCCGCAGTGAATCCCGACGAGTTCAAAGTGGCAGTGGGCTTACACCAAGGGTCTGCCCAAATTCCTGTCTCTTTCTGCTAGTGATGGATGACTTGACGTGGGAAATACAGGAAGAAACCCCTAGGTGTATGCTGTTTGCTTTAAAGGAAGAGGTAGACTTAAGAAGAAATGGATGGATTGCGTGAAAGACGATATGTGTGAGAGGGGAGTGAGCGAAGAAATGATTATTATAATAGAGGAGTAGTATAGAAGGAGAAAACATGTTGCACCGACCCCAGATGACTGGGAGAAGAGCAAGAGAATGATGAATGGTAAAACATGACGTCTTGTAGTTTCAGTATAAATAGATTGTCTCCGGACGAAAACTCCAATTGTCACCGATATTTTATTTCTGCAAGGTGATGTGGTTTGATTTTCGACCACAAGAAAACTAATTTTTGTTTTATATTTTCTATCAAAAAAGATACCCCGATTTATGGTTTGCTTGCATGTTTGCTTGCATTGAATTTAATTATGTGTTTAAGCTGTTTTTTTTAAGTAACGAAAAGCGGTTGTTTTAATCAAAATTGTAACTAACTAGCAAAAAAAACAGTGACAAATCTAATCTTTGACAGTAACTAAATAAGAATAATATTTGATGGGAAACTAAAACGGCATAGATTAATTATATAGAAATATTATAAAAAAATACATTTCATTGAATATACTTGATTTGACTCCGTACGAATTGGTACTGACCTGGTTATTTTCGTAGCAACTAAAGGCTTTTTTAGGAAGGAAGAATTACGGGTGACCTTTCCAGCTTCACCAGGACAAGTGGAAGAGCACGGGCTCAGCCAGAAGGGATGGGATTAGCTAACAGCAGCCCGAGCGCCTCAGAAGGAGACCTAACAACTCAGAGGTTGAATGCATCGCTCACAGTCTCAATTAAAAAGAATAACTTAGTAGAAGGAATAAACACTCCAAATGCCATATCACTATATTCTATATTCTAATTGCGATTCTAAATTGATGCAAATTTTCACTTTTATTACTCTAACATTCTCTACTTATTATTATCCTAACCTATTTTAAATCACGAGTCATTACTATGTATAAAGTTCGTCATCAAACTAAATACTTTAATGCTTAATTCACAACATATTTTAGTTTCTATTAAAGTATAAACGAGTATAGAACTATTTTATCTGAATAGAGATTTAATCGAAAATGGCTGGTCGAAAAGGTGCTACCGATTAATCAATTCAAGATTAAAGTGTTTACATAAATTTAATGTGATTAATCGCAGCAGTTTTTCCTGTTATTAATACCAAACACTCGTAATCTGCTTTGGTACTTCAGATTTATTCGAGTGGTGAAAATCTATTTTGTTTAAGCGAAATTTTTGCAACTGCACAGGAGAGCCATTTGATGTTAAAAATTTTGAAAAAATTTCGTAGCAAAAACACTGCTTTAGCTGTTTGAGGGGGGTAAACTTAATTAAAGTTCAATTAAAATATGAAATTGTTGATACTAATCTATACATATAAATAAAGTTGGTGTGTTTGTTTGTAATATTGAAATAGCCGCTTTTTACTATATGCATATGAATATATATACGGCACATACACCAAAATAACATTTTTTACAATTTTTGTCTGTCTGTCTGTTTGTTCCGGCTAATCTCTGGAACGGCTGGACCGATTTTGACGGGACTTTCACTGACAGATAGATTATATAGGGAGTAATTTAGGTTACTTTTTTTAGATTAGCTTTGCTTCGCGGCGTCACCCGCGGTACGACAATAACCGCGGGTTACATCGCGGGACTCAGCTATCAATAATAAAATTTAATGTTTCCGAAGCGAAGCGAGGGCGGGTCGCTAGTACTAAATAAAACGGACCTTTAATTACAAAGATAAATGCCGCATACTACACGATATGTCGCTTGAATCAAATAGTCTTTCACCCCTCGATATCTACGTATCCACTATATTTATTTCTATTACGTAGATGGGTGAATGATCTCGTGGCTCATCTGACGTGCAAGGGCTAGCAGAGCTCATAGACATGCATACAGCAATCCACCTGAGTCATAATGTTAGGTATTGATGGTAATGTATATCTGGTGACCCAACCTTCAAATCAGAATGCATAATTGCTTTGCGGCGGAAATATTCGAGATAGATAGTGCCTACCGATACTATATTATAATAATACATTTGTATACTATCGTATTAATAAATCCACCTTAATAAGCAATTTTTTATTTTCATCATATTATTTTATTAATGATCTAAATAACAATGATTTTAGAACTGAACAACAGTAAAATATTGATTAAATCAAATGAAATTAAACCAATTCATTTATGGAACACAGAAGTAGTGTGTAGCAGTAACCATAATTAAATAGTTGTGTATATATAGTGTGTATAAATTACCGCATTTAATGGCCGGACACACATTTCCCATAGCATATTTCAGGATTAAGGTAATTTTCAATAAAGCTGGCAACGTCCTGAAGATTGTACATCATTACTCTGTTGACTAATTTACCATCTTTGTCGTATTCTTCGTAGCAAAGATTTTCCACTTTTTTGGGCTTACTCCTCAAAACATTTTCACCGTTTATGATTAGTACTCTACGTAGTGGTGTTGGCAATGACATTGGCTGGTCATGATAATGTTGCGTATCGTTCAATTGTTTCACGATCGTATCACTATTAGAAAAAAATTAAAGGCTCATGAAAGTGGTCGAATTAATCACCATGGTCAAAGGTTTCGGTTACATTGGCAACATTTTAAATTGGTTTTTTGTTATCAGCAACGAAAATCATAGTTTATAATCATTTATTATCATCATCAACACTCAACACTAATATATAAATCTACAGTGGTTTTTACGGATGTTCCGTTATAACTACAGAACAATGCATCCGATTAACTTGAAACTTGGTATCCATGTAGACAATATACGTACTTAATGGATAGGCTAATATTTATATGAGTGTTGGGCTCCCTAATAATAATGACAATAAATATTAATGTTAATTTTAAATGCCCAACGAAGCGGGCGAGTACGTCTAGCTTATTCATACAATCATTTATTATCGCTCTTGAACATTTGTAATATCATTGGTAGGTTTTATATATACTGCTTACCTTACATTTTATTTACTATATACTTACCACTTTACCTTACTTGAAAAATGTTTTTCAATAACAATGACAGAGAAAAATCTACAGTTTATTACAGATCAGCAAAACTCGTTTACGGTTCGTTGTCAATTTTAGGACGGAGACCAATTTGTGGAAATCATTCAACTGCCACCTACTTTGAATACATTAGGCATTGCATATAAACTATAAATCTCACGCAAGGGCAAGAAAGAAGTTGACAAAGTTTGATCTGGATCGGATGAACGGTATTTCAGCGCTACAAATACGAACAAAAACACATTTTTAACACGCTTTTGTTTTGTTGTTCGGACGGGTGAACGAGCTCACAGCCTACCTGATGCTAAGTGGTTACTGGAAACCGTAAACATCACAATGTACGTTCATTCACCTTGAAACATTAGGCTCATGTCTTAAATGAACGGTCGTACCTTCCTTTCAAACTGGCGTCAAAACTGTGACTCTACCATTGCTCTGTCGCTGTCAGTAATTACATAAATTATAATTTTTGCGGGTTAGATTTTATAACCTAATATCTTCTCTTCAAAGTGGAAATCGTTCATGAACACGTGCTAACTGCATATTTTGTGATTATGAATAAGTATATCTTCCTGCAGGAGCTTATTCTAGAGTTATATGGCTTGCTATGAATACACTGGACATCTTATCCTATAGGATAGGACAAAGAGGTATCAATATAAATGTTATTGCCATATATAATCGTATATCTTATAATACAATTTATATTATGCTAAGACAAGCATTGAATATACTTACTTATCAACACGGCTAATATTTTTCGTACAATCTCCCATGATAATAATTGCACAAAATGTGAAAGACTGAAATTATTTAAATACAAAGTTTAACAGATGTTTTTTTAAATAATATTAAATGTATGTGTATATGCGGCAATTCTTTACTCACATTATTGTTTGTTATTTGATCAACACTTTTCCTCTTTATTTTAGACTGGATACTTAAAGTACTAACAAATATTTTAAGTGAACAGTTTTTTACTGTATTCAATTATATATTGTGAATAAAATTATGTCCTTACATTATAAATTAGATTAGTTTTCTTTATCGAGTTGTTTTGCCGTATAGTTGTAAGGAACATTGTGTACAAATTCAGCACTTTGTCTTGTTTAGTCGTGCGCACATGGCTTATGTGGCAAGCCAGATTTTGTTTCTTTTTACTTGTGTTGCTTATGTATCTTTTTAGCTTCTGATGTGTATTGTGTACCTAATAAATAAATATATAAATAATGCTTGGCATTGTGAATAACTACGCGTGTTAGAATGTCAATTTTCGCTCCTATGGCGAGAGTATAATTTTTTAACACTAAGAGAAGCGATAGTTTCTTGTGTACGAAATTCAAAAAAATTTACGTTAAACAATTACAGTAAAACGATTTGAAAAAGTGGTTTAGAAACAAAAGCCCGCTGTGAAATTGGGTGGCAAAGCATCATTCAATATTAAATTGAGAATACAAAACAACTCAAAGGAAAATGTGAACAAAAAAACAATAGCACAGTTAAAAATAAATTGTTGCTATGTCACAAGCCTAAAAATATTCGTACGCAAATTAAACTATGGTTATTTATTTATTTATCATAACATGTAACCAAGAGAGAAATTGCCATTTTCATTCTTTAAAAAAAAAAATCGCAAATTTTCATTTCAAAGTCCAAAAACATATTTACCACAAGAAATATTCTAATCAGCATCTTGTATAGTTTTATAACGGTTTTTAATTGTCAAAGTAATTTCTTTGTAAGCAGAATAACAGCGAATTCAATCAAGATAACTAACTATGTTTCAAAGCCATAAAAGCTTAACGAGCGATATAAACTCGTTAGATATTTTTTTAACTTACAATTTCACAAATGTCTCTCATTATTGGTCAGTTCATTGTTTGCAATCGAATTGTGTTTGAATAAGATGATATCGATCTATTATTAGTGGAGAAGACAGTATGTAGATCTGTAGAACTTCAAAATAAAAACTATAAGGGTAGTGATAACAGCAACTTGTTTGCTGGGCAGACTATAATTATGAGAGCAAATGCAATTCATTTAATACAAGGAATTCTGGTCAAACATCGAACATTTGGTCTACACTAGCATTTTTAACAGTCTTTAACGAGCCTGGTTGGGCTATATGGTTAGGTTAGCTGGGCAAAATTATATATATAAAAATCGGACCAGTAGTTCCTGAGATTAGTGCGTTCAACTAAATAAGCAAACAAACGTCAGCTTTATAATGCTAGTAATAATATAATATAAGTATAGATTACTATTAAATATAATTTAAATTATCTCATAACATGTGAGTTATTGTTAACGATTACTAAAATATTATGTACATGTTAACCTACCTAACGAGGGGGCGTTAACTTTTATTCAGTCTAATATGCCAAATTGTCTGAAACTCGTTTTACGAATTAGAACGGATTCATTTCATGGAATTGGTTCACACATATGGAATCGAGCAATTATATATAATTTGGTTTTGTTATCTTTAATAGTTTGATTTCTACAAATCGTTTAAATCGGAAAATAACAACTTAATATGTATTACGGTTCATAATAGATCGTAAAATTGAAATGCTGTAAAAATAAATGTTTATTGTAGCCGTATATTATGTGTATGTTATCTAGCTACGAAAACTCAGCTTCAGATTTGAAGTTCAATTCTCAGTTGTATTACAATATTTCCAAAACAAACGTCCAACATCAGAAGTTCAACTGGCAACGTCCACAGAATTCGATAAAAGTAAAATATATTATATCAAAGCAAAGATATTATTACCATTTTAATAGCACTATTATTTAATAAACTTAATCCATAACAGAATGTGCAAGAAATCAAGAAAATTCAAAATCATGTATTTCAACTTAGATGTCAGTATAACACACTTGTTAAATGTCACAATATAAATAAAAATGTTAACTCTACCACTCTACTAAGAGTCTTAATAGAATGTATAAGTGTACATATTTTGTAAACATTATGAAGAATATGAAGAACAATATTATGTGTTCGCATAATCAAGCCTTTTAAATCGAGCCTTACCATTTAGAGAAATATCCTGAAAGTGTGACGCTTAGTTTGTACTTCTCATCAGATATAAAAATTAAATATGACTTCATGTTTGCGCAGTGAAAATTCCCAATTTATCATCATTGCTAACTATATCAGTACGCTGTCGGAAAATGTTTGTTGTTGAGTGAAGTTTTTACCGCTCTGTTGTGAATAGCAAATAGATTTCAATTACGTATATTGTTATGAAACTTGATATTATTAACTATGTTCTATTTACAAAATTTAGCCATTATTCATACAGCCTCCGAATCCAACCTAATAAGATTATTTTCATAAACAGAACCACGGATGTATTTAACAACAAAATATCTACGAATTTGTGTGATGTGTTATTTATATTCTTTATTTGAGGGTAGGGTCGTATTTTTTTAAATATTAAAATTTCTAAAGAACATATATCATGTCCACCTGATGAAAAATTGTCGCAGCTGGAAATGACAAAAAAAAATCACAACAACCCATCTAGTAATTATTAGTTGATACGCAGAGTGCCAATAAAACTAAATAGTGCATAATACATTACAACATACATAATATATTATTATGTACGTATAAATAAATAAATAAATCCACAATATGTTTTCTTTTTGATTCTGCATTCGAACGCCCCTAGGCCATATTATGTATTTCTTCAAATGAAATTTCAAAGCGGTTCGAAGCTTCGGACCGTAGGAAGCCGCACGCCTCTACCCCTGGCTTTGCTGATGTCTTAATTGCTGCTGGTTTAATACTCGAACGACGACCGCGGCATTCCCTGGTGAATCGATACTTACACGGATACATGACACATCTCGAGATACCAGAAAGTCTTTAATACCATCGTACTCTGACCCAATTTAACTGGTAACAGTACAAAGTGATCTATTCATTTCTATTATACCAATAAGTCTAAGATACACCCTAAGAACAAGTCTAAGATACATTCTATATCTTTATTTAAATAATTCTATTGTACGTGTGTATGTCACTGAACTCCTTCTAAACGGCTGGACCAATGAATTTTTGTATGCGTTTGGATGGCGCCCTGGATGGTTTAGATTCACAATTGATGGCTCTGCAGTCGGTATCAAGGTTATTTATCTACACTGCAACCAAACGGCTGGATCGATTTGAATGAATTTTTGTGTATGCATTCATTCATTCATTTCATTCATATTTTGTAAACAGGACAACGTATCGGATCCGGTAGTTATGAATAAATTATAAAAACAAAATTTAGTTTTTCTATTTATGTCAAATTTGTTATTTAAAAAAATTATAACGAATTTAAATTCTTCATTTTTATAGTGTATGCACTTTAGCAGCACCAACGTGTTTTCTCTGATAAAAATATGCATAATAAAGAAATGATGCAGTCACGATCCTTACTAATGTATGACGAACGATAAAATTCCTTTATAAAAGCAATTTATCTTACACGTCTCAAGGTGACCTACAGAAGCTGTTCGGTATAAAATTTAATAAAATGGACGAATTATGCTTTTACGGTTTCATTAAGATAACGCGTTAATAAAAATACACAATTACGATATAACATGAACCAGTAAAGTTATAATATTCTTTAAAAACATTATAGTATGACCAAATTGATCAATGCAACTAGTTTATATTAACGTGGCTTGAATTTATAAAGTCATTACAATTATTAGAGCCATTTAAAATATTTTCAAAAACCACTATTCTATCTAATACCTTATAGCCATCGAATTGTAAAGAATTAGTAATCAAATAATCCTGAGAATTACCAACACGAATGCAACACAGCAACAACGTGCGCACTAAAATAAACAAGAGCGTTGACCCAAGACCTGGCCCTACTTTCCCTTCTGTGGCACTTAAATTTTCCTTCCCTACTTTTGTCACTAGAAACAAGCAATGACGCATCGCCAGTCATTTTAGCACTTAACGAATCCTCAAGTATTGAAGCGAGATTGGTAGCAACCAGCTATTATGTTCCTCTGTTGTACTCATTGTAAATCATTTGTTTTACTGGTTTTCGTATAGAAACAAAAGACATTACTCCGGATGAATGTGTGCGCTGATTTCACATCGACTATTAACAGTATGTCGGCGGTGCTATGCTTCGAAGTCCATTGTTTATTTATTTCTAAATAGGACACGACATGTCTCCATGTTACGTGACCATGTATGACGTATACTTTAGACATCACGTCTATTCATTCGTCTATCTTTTAATGGACAGCTAGAATTGGCTCAGTTTCAGTTCAAGAAGAGCTGAGCGTTCGGATGTACGCGGCGCCTAGCGCACACGCGGACTGATTTTAATATATAAGGAGGGAACTTGCGACACCGTTAACACATTCAGACTACAACCTGTACAGGAAGTCACTTGTTTCCGTTGTCATCTTTGCAATCCACGAAGATGCTCCTCGCTTTGGTAATTATGAATTCAACTTTATTACTAATTGTGCTAGAGTGATCAGTGCCACTAAAGTAAACGGTTACAAAATATTATCGTGATCACTACTTGAGTCTTTAGATATTTTTTTTTTATCTGACGACCTCCCCGTGATTACGATATATCGTCAAAGATATTCTATTGCAAAAAGCCGCATCTTATGTACGTGTTAAGTTCCAACGCAAATCGCTTCATAACTACTTATGTCTTGATGAGCATGTTTTAACCTTTAAAATTGTTCATAATGCAACATCTCCTGAGACTACCGCTTAAAGTGTTTAAATAAGACCTTACCTAATTTTCTAATAATATTAAGAAGCCGTGTTACGATATTTTCCGAAACATGAAGTAGTGTTTTGATATGATTTTACTTTTTTTTTATCTTACACTCAGCTGCCAGTCGGTTACCGAAAGGTGTGGATTATAAATTCCTACAATATGTTAACCTTGAAAATATCCTGGAACGTAAATTTAGATCATTATTTTAAAATGCCGATTAAAATTCAACATCAACATTTGATACTCTTAATATATTTTGCGATAAAAGGATTGTCTAATCTCTTTTTAATAAAAAAAAATAAACGAAGCATGTTTTAGTTTATATAAAAATTTGTTTGTTGTTCTAATCTGGGTGTTGTTGTTGGTTATTGTTGCATCTGATAATTTAGTACCATCACGGTACGTACAGTTTTCAACAATAAACAATACAAGCTTCTAGCAGTTCGTATATCAAATACACTATATTATAGTGCCACAAGTTTTTTTCCCTTGATGGGAAGACAGGCTCACGGCACGCTTAACATTAAGGGGTTACTGGATGTTATAATCATAGCGTAAATACCGCCGCTGCATTAAGTCATGAAGTAAAATTCTCTTTTGTAATATTTAATCGCTGTCTTACCCTTAAAATTAAAACACATGTCCACTTACCGCCCCAAAATAATAAGAATATTGATTCCTGTCCCTGCGGCTTCACAGTACTTTGATAGCAATTTTTATATTTATACTAGCGGACCCGAAAGACTTCGTAGTGCCTCAATTGATAAATAAAAGACCTAAACTTTTGTATAAAATAAACTTAAAACAAATAAAAGGAATCCGTCCGACGGGGGATACATCAGAGGAAAAACAAAATTGTTATTTTTATTTAATTCCGAGCATTTTGATATTTATCTACCTTTTAAACCCTCTCTGGACTTCCACAAATAATTCAAGACCAAAATTAGCCAAATCGGTCTACTATCGAATAACCTTAACAAATCAAAATAATTTAACATAAATCAATTCATACAGTAGAACAAATCTTCCAATACGCTTGAAGGAGGCACAGTTCCCAAGATACTGGTTGCGTTACTTCGTTGGGCAGCCAAAGTCACTCTCTGTGCAAAGTACCAGTCAGCCTTAGCATCACGTGTAGCTTCCTTCAAGCGTTTGGAGATTTCTGATAAAAAATTGTTACTGGTTATTTTGATTAGTATTTATAAAGAAAATATTTCTTGATTTACATACTCGTTTCTCCAATCGACGCCTATAAGTAAACTAATCTCTATATATAAAAATGAATTGCTGTTCGTTAGTCTCGCTAAAACTCGAGAACGGCTGAACCGATTTAGCTAATTGTGGACTTGAAGTTTTTTTTGGAAATCCAGAGAAGGTTTGAAGGTAAATAAATATGAAAATGCTCGGAATTAAATAAAAATAACAATTTTGTTTTTGCTTTGATGTGTCCCTCGTCGGACGGATTCCTTTTGTTTGTTATAAGTTTATTTTATACAAAAGTTTAGGAATTTTATTTATCGATTGAGGCACTACGAAGTCTGCCGGGTCAGCTAGTTGATAATAAATAAACTAAATTAATAACACCAACAATAATCAATTTTCAGGTATGCGGTGCTTCGCTGCTTCTGCAAGTGATAGCAGCCGGTCCATTCGTCAACAATCAGAACAAAGTTCAAGTCGTTCGATATGACTTAGATACAGACAATTTACCAAATTCATATAAATTTCAGTAAGTACATTTCCAATTATTGTCTTTTTAATAATGTGATATGATTTTGTTGTTGACACTAGATATACACAAATATAAATATTTTGTTTAAATATACATATAAATATTTTTGTAAGTATAAAGAAAACTGCTTACTTATCCAAGCGCGCTCTTATTTTATTTGAAATTATTATTATTTTTAGACATCGCTATTATGTTTATATTTGAATTATTATATTTATGTAAGTTTATCTACAGAGTAATAGATATCAAGGAATTAAAATAAAAAAATTGATTAGTAGCTGTCTTCTCAGAGCCCTTTAATTTTTTTATTGCTGAGATGGGTGGACGAGATCACAGCCCATCTGGTGTTAAGTGGTTACTGGAGCCCATAGACATCTACAACGTAAATGCACCACCCACCTTGAGATATAAGTTCTAAGGTCTCAGTATAGCTACAACGGCTATCCCACCCTTCAAACCGAAACGCATTACGGCTTCACGGCAGAAATAGGTAGGGTGGTGGTACTTTCCCGTGCGGACTCAAAAGAGGTCCTACCACCAGTAGGTCCTGTTACAATAATATTGAAATAATACGAAAACTTGCATTGCAATGCAAAATATACTAACTGTTTTTACACACGTAATGTAACGCGCGCTGTCAGCTTGCGTACGGGGTTCGCTATACAAGACGTCGACGTTTAATAGCTTAATTCGAGTTACATTGCGCGCTTGTCTGATTTAAATTTAATACGTCAAAGCTTCACAAAGTAACGCGAACAAATCAACCGCGTTCACAAATAAAGCCACAATCAAATATGGAAGTCGGTAAAGTTTTTAACGTTAATTTACAATTTGATAGGCTCGTGCAATTGAAAAAAATGTGATAATGAAGGTCATTAGTTAAATTGTTTTGCGTAGACATTTTTAAGATTTTTTAGATTTTATTTTATTTTAAGATACTAGCAGAACCTTTTATGACAAAATATCCGTTGAAAATGAAACCTTGGCTTATGTGGACAGTGTGGTCATACAGTATCTATTGGATCAGCTTGTACCCGCTAACACAATACTATTTTTACGTTTGTCGCATAAGCTATATAATAGAATACACGGTAATTACAAAGCGGTAGTCACTAAGCTGGTGCAAATTGTATTAATGGTAATAACATTTCAATGAATTTCATATTCCACAAATAACAATACGTTTTTTGGGCAATAATGATGACTAGACATGTAATGACCCTTATTGCATTCCACTTAGTTAACAAACTTAACTCGTGATAATGTTAATCGTGATCCTTATAGCGCGATAATAATAGATCGTCTAGTCTTTGCCGCAGAACATCAAAATTACCCAATCAAAATAAACAAAAAATAATATAATTGTCACGGATGTCCAAATAACTATGTTATGACTCAATCAGATTCACATTTGTGAAGAATTCTGCCATAATTTAAATAGCCAGCGATAATGTTTACTAAATTAGAATAACGGCTAAATTATTTAATAAATTTCCAATTAACTTTTCTTATACTTTATATTTAAAATGTATTAAAATTCTTACAGGTTTATAACAAGGCCGAATTATAATAAATGACAATCTGGTTCGTTCTTCTAGTTATGGACTGATTTAAATCGAAATTTGAATTAGATTTTAGAAAACAAACCTGATATCAATATGTCGGACAGCATTTTTTTTATGGCTTAGATGAGTGGACGAGCTCACAGCCCACCTAGTATTAAGTGGTTTCTGGAGCCCATAGACATTTACATTATTATATTTATTATTATAATTTTTTGTTTTTGTTTTTATAATACATTTATGGAATATGGATATAATAATATGGTGGAAATTCCGTTTAAACACGCTGTAGGAGCAAAGCTATAACAACCGGATATGTTATCGATATTGTCACAGTTCGTCGGCCTTGTAGTGGAGATTGAGTGGCAATGTCACAAACAGCTGTCACTCAAAATATCCGGTTACGACTCACAATAGAGGCTCAGTTCACGGCAAAAACTACATTTCCATCTGATAACTATAATTTTGTTTTTAAATTAGATCAAACTATGGGATGTTAATCGGCTTACCTACCTTGAAAAAAGATAGTGATTAGGATAAATTTGCGTACGTAAATAAGCAACTAAAGGTAAAGCTGCTATAGACAGTAGTAATGAGTTGTGGAGGCTGGGACAGCATACCTTTACCTTTTATTGGATCTATGATCTATCTATCTATAAATATTTAAATGAATACCAACCAATCCACAGATACAATATTCATGGCTATTTTATTAAAATATAAAGCCTTTACTTTAAATTTAAATTCTATTGACTGCTTCTATATTAAATCTTATACATTAATCGGCAAATAAATTTAAAAATTATAATGATTTCAAAACGGAATAAGGTCAAACTAATATTTTATTGTGTTACACTAATAATTTATTATTGAATTTAAGCTGTATAATTCTATTGAGCCTTAATCTTGATCTTGAAATTTTAATGCATATTAATTAATAATGCATACACAATATGCAATCAATATTTTAATACAATAAATAACGAAATACTTAAAAAAAACCCAAACACAATTCGAAAATTTAAATAATTACAAAATATCTCACACATACTCGTGCATGAAGTTTGCGCGTTACGATATTTTAACGAATAACACGTTGATATATGACGTATTACAAAGCCATAATTAAGCCTCATCCATGTCTATACCTGATTTATGAGCGGCATATGCGAATTCACAATAATCTTCACCATCAGTAGATATACTCGTAAATGTACCGAAGCGTACAGAGCAACAGAGAAAAGCACGTTTATTATTTTATTACATAGATCCATTATTATTTGTTGATGCATTCTGGCAAAATTAGAATATGAATACCGTATTCAAAAATAAGCGCGTGTCCATATAATAGGTATCTGTACCGGATTCCGAAATATCAATATTCGAATAAATAATTTAATTCAAATTTACTGAGATATCGGAAGTTGCCGAAATTTAAAGGCTCGTTCGGGGGCTACTTCTGTTACAACACAGCACACCAATACCGAATTGTGCACCGATTATGCAATTTGATTTTAAAATCGAAATTTCGAGAACTATTTGATTAAAAGTTCCTACATGTCCGACATTAATCAACCTAATCACGTGTAAGTAATTGTGTTGATTGCTACCGGTTTGTCTATCACACGGAATTCTAAAACAGCTAACGTTACATTTACTAATGATATTCGAATGTAATAATATATTGAGTAATTCCCTTGATAGGTATTAAGGCTGTATAAGAAGTATTGAATCTATCTTCGAAAGCTCGGCTTATTCCTGGGTCTATGGTAGACGTCCAGATATACTTGAAAGCCTACACAATCTTCAGGGGTTTTTTTTTTTATTGCTTAGATGGGTGGATGAGCTCACAGCCCACCTGGTGTTAAGTGGTTACTGGAGCCCATAGACACCCACAACGTAAATGCGCCACCCACCTTGAGATATAAGTTCTAAGGTCTCAAGTAAGTTACAACGGCTGCCCCACCCTTCAAACCGAAACGCATTACTGCTTCACGGCAGAAATAGGCGGGGTGGTGGTACCCACCCGCGCGGACTCGCAACAGGTCCTACCACCAGTAAGATATATAGTATAAGTATATATAGACATTAAATCTAAATGAAAAGTAGGCACGATGAGGTCCCCCTTTAAAATTAAAATTTACAATTCCCCTGACATCACCTTTATTATAAGTACATCAAGAAATAGAAATGAGGCCAGGAATTTTATAAAAAGCAATAAACAATTGTACGCGTTTGAAATACCTAAAAACATCGAACGACATTTAGAATACTAAAACGAAAATGAAAGCTAAACGTGTGAGTCAGACCACAACAAGCACGGATTGAAGAAACCTCACTTGCTTAGATACTGATGGTAGGGCATAAAGGAGTGCGCCCTGGTAGTTGCTACTGTCTAGCCTATTTCTATTGTGGAGCCGGTCACGCATTATGGTTTCTGTTTTGATCAAGCAACTGTTAATGTATATTAGTGCAAGCTCTGGCCCACATGCCGGAGTAACCAGTTGACTCCAGGTAGACCGTGAACTGATCTCCTATCTAGAGCAAAAAAAAACCTTTAAATCACAAACAACACGGAATGTCATGATTATGTTAATTGGCCTTTATGTTGTCCTTTGTAGCCTGCTGGTCCTGTTACCTGACCTCCGTGTTTATTGGCATCAAACCGTGTATTGTTTTATTCGAATCTATTTTTAAGCTCGCAATTTTGGCGTGGTGCCCTAAGAAAGCTTTTTGCTCCTTTGAACTGGCAAAGAATCTTAATGCGAACGAATGTTTTTGTTTATCATCTACGGGCTCCTTAACTAAGCATCCAATTGTCAAATCAAATCAAATCAAAAAAAAGTTATTCAACATACATGAAAGTATATACTTGTTGAACGTCAAAAAAAAACTACCACCTGTGATGAAACTTGGTATAAATGAGTTGCTCGCTCCAGGCATTTCAATATTGTAGTAATTGTTACGTTATAATACTCAGTGTAAATAATTCATATTTAAAAAAAATATATATTAAAAATAAATAAATAATAATTTTATATGTAAAAAAAAAAAAACATGCCCGCTGAGTTTCTTGCCAATTCTTCTCAGGACGGAGGCTAGTTCTTGTGAATTGGCGGTAGTTTTTTTGACGTTCAACAAGTATGTACTTTCATTTATGTTGAATAAAATTTTTTTTGATTTGATTTGATTTGATTTGATAATTATTGTTGACTCTCGAAAGAAGGTTTTTGTTAGTACTATCAACGATTCACGAAGACGATCTTTCATACAATTCACTAGTGGCACATTGGAGCACGTCGAAGTTTTCTTAGTTAATAATAACAATATGTTCGACTAGCATGCACATATGCGCTAAAACATTTTAACACAATAATCATCACATAAACATTTTATTATCAGCATTTTCTGTGAATGAGGAGGCCTCATTTTATGTAAAATGAAATTGAGTTAGGAGACCATATACAGGGTTCAATTTCACTTTAGATTAAATCTAAAATTATGAACATTTTATAACATGCAACAATGAAACTCACCTTAAAAAAACTAAACAAAACAATATAGTGATAATTAAATATAAACATCATTAGTTTATATTCTAACAATTAAAGTTCAATACGTTTATGTTTCGATATTCGATAACATAAATAATGAAAAATTGAGAACTTATGTCAAATTGATATTGTAATGAAAAAAAAAACAGAGTTAGATATAATGCACAATGTAAAAACAATAAATATTTCAACCTTTTAATTTCATATGACATTGCAGTTAAATTAACACTTTTGTCTAACCTTAATGTACAATAAAATATTGAAGTCACCTTCTTATTTTATTGAGTGATACGATAATTATTTTCCTGTCGACTAACAAAAAACTGAAGGCCCTTTTCATTTCAAACAGTAAACGGAGCACATAAATATGACAACGGGTATCCTAATATTCACGAGTGACACAAACGAAGCCTCAATTACTTATCAGCTATCATGTCTATCAAACAATCTAGCCTACCTTACCATCAATAATAAAAAACATTTTGCGGCTTTAATTTCATAGCACGACGCTATTCAAACATCGTGGATCGAGTTCAAAAATATCATGTGTTAAATACGTATTATTTACCTTTAAAGAAGATTCTTTTGAAATTTTTACTGGTTCGGTAACCATTTAAAACCGCGAAAACAATGAGTTTGTTAATCCATACACATATGTATGTAATAAAAATAAATTTAAAATAGAATGGAAAAAACGAAAAAAAAAAGAAAGAAAATCTGCAGGAATGCGTAGAATATGACTGTCTCAATAATTTATCGATTGTATTCTACCCCTGCTTAGCGTAGTTATTATTAATACTTCGGGGTTTTTTTTCATAACAGTATTGCAGTTCTAAAAATAGCATGATACATTACTGACGAGTCACTCGCCTGCGCTCGAAGAAAGAACTAAATCTTTTAGGCTGTCTCAAACTTGTTTTAGCTTCACAGAAATTATAGCCGGCACATAATGGTGTCAATTCTGACCACAAAAACAAAACACATGCTCTGTACGCCTTTTATGAGGTGAATGTCCTTTTGAGGTTCGATTAACTTTATGGGTCCGTTACTTAAAGACCTCAATTAAAGTAAAATAAACACTAAAGTGTGTTGTTTAACGCTCGACAAGTTGGATTTTAATTTTGCTTTGAATATTATTTGGTATTTTGATTTTTGTCAGGAAAAAACTGTTTTAATTGAATTATCATACATTTTCGTAATTTACGCTTATAGACCAGCATGTGGTATTACTGAAACCGTCATGATATTGTTAGCAACCTGATCATGACATATAACATCAGCTCGCTGTGGTTCTCTTAGAATCCTCTCAGCGGATCATGATTCCAGACGCATATCCAGTTGATCTGTCATGTCATTTTCTGAGAAACTGGGGCGGTTGTTAGCAAATTCTTCCCATCCTGGTCAAACAAGTGCTCGCCCAGTCATCTTAGCGAAGCTAAAAAGCCCCCAAGTCCATGAACCATCCCTCCTTCCTAGAAAAACATTAGTAATCGTAGACAATATACTTAACAAGCATTTTGGCTGATTGTTTTCAACCTAGACTAGCACCTAACCGAATCTTCCGATAAATATAGTCAGAGCGATGAAGGGATCCACTAAAGAGTGCCCAGCAGTTGTCTCTGCGTAACATACCATATAGTGCGATGGTAAACAGTCGAATCGGCATTTATTGGTAATAGAGATTAATGTGAGAACCATTCCTGCCAAGCAACGATACATTCCGGATTGAAGGGTGCGACTACTTCTTTGCATTTATATAACACAAGCGGCCCGCTCCGGCTTCGCTCGGGTCTTTAACAAAAATTTCAACGATATTTGACGTTGTTTTATTTTTTTAAATAAAAGAACACTTATTGCGGCATAACTATAATAATTAGACATATGCTGTCGCGACACTTTTTGTACATAATAATGTGTTCTACAAAGTCGTAGTACATTATTTCATTCTATCATCAATCGTTTTTCGCAAGGCACGCGATGTAAGGAATATTTTAGGTAATTGAAGTGAAACTTCCTTATCGGCGTTGGAAAAAAATTTACCGTCACATTTTTCGGTTACGCGTCACTTTTTGAAGTGAAACTTCCTTATCGGCGTTGGAAAAAAATTTACCGTCACATTTTTCGGTTACGCGTCACTTTTTTCCGTTACGCGCCATCTGTTTTGTATTCATGTCTATGATAATAAAATCCTTTTGTTTAAACTTTATCTAATTTAACTTTATTTAACCAATTTCTAGAAAGTTGCATGTAGATCATTTTTCGAAAAATAAGGCCATAAACAAGTTTCACTTCTTACGTGTGTACACTAGTACACGCACACATTTTTTTTTTTTACACATTGGGTTACATTATTGGAGTTTTAGTAAGGATTCCTAATTTTTTTCAAAAAAAAAATATAGCCTATGTCACTCGGCAATAGTGTAGCTTCCAAACAGTGAAATAATTTTTCAAATCGGTTCAGTAGTTTCGGAGCCTATTCAATACAAACAAACAAATCTTTCCTCTTTATAATATTAAGTATAGATAATTTCTCAAATGCTATAAAAACGATAAACTATACATTAAAATTGAGATTTAGACCCCGTTTTTCAAGTTAAAGTCAAATCAAATCCAAATTAGACTAAAATAGAGAAGTATAGTTATATAAGGTATACTTATATATCGAACCTAGCCTACTGTGTAGATACTCCTATTAAAGTATTTTCTAAAAACCTTTCGAATACACATTTGGTTAATCTAAGAAGACAAGGAATAAGTATAGGTATATGCCATGTTATAAATATAAATATATATTAGAGGTAACTATTATTTTAAGAATCTTGAATGACCTTCGTATGACATTAATGACATTCTTGCAAAATGTCGTGTAGGTACATTATGTATTTAAAATATAAGCTGTACCCAATACCGAACACTGCCCTATAACATTAAATTCAAAATAACTACATAGAATTTACATAGTTAAATCGAACACAATAGAGAAACACAAAGCTTTTATGACAACAGTTGCCATAAAGTATAATAGTTAGAAAATATAAGTAGACATTACTGTGATCTCAGAAATAATGACAACATATTGTAAAATTTGTTGTTTTTTTTTAATTCATCTTTTTTAAGTTCTAATCTAGTTGAAATTTTACATCATGATCATTTGTACTTCAAGGGAGATTGATTAAACAATTATTAAACGATTATTGGGTGGCGGACTAATTAATTCATAAATATAGCGATAATTACAATGAAGCTTATCCATTTTCAGCGTTTTCATCGAGTAATTTTATTAAAAAGTTTTTTGTTTTGATTATATTATTATGGGTGAATGAACTGGTGATCCACCGGGTATTAAAAAGTAGTTACAGGAACCCGTAGATAATCACAACCTGAATACCGCCGCGGACTTTGAGTGTTGAGGTCCGAGTCTCTGTTATAGTTTTTGTTTTACGCCCAACCCATTCCCACAATGTATGATTGTTTTATCGTAGAAATAGATACGAAGCTGGTCCCTACTTTTGCAATATGCTCTATCATCACTATATACCGGTTAAAAACTTACCCACGATAGTTACTAACGAAAAAAATTCAACTATCTTAGACCGTGCACATTTATCATCTCACCTAAATCTGCTGTATTGAAAATTAAATAATGTCATTTATGATTACGTTTAACTAAGATGACAGTAAATTTCATTTTGAGCTTTTTTGAGAATCTATCGCGTCACTATCTATCGACAACATTTGAAGGTTATTTCTAATTTTTATTTAATTAAAACTAAAATTAGTATGTTAATATTCATAAATGACAGATGAGTGATTGTTAATGAATGGACGGGCTCATTTAGTATTATGTGAGTACGGGTGCCCATAGATTCGAACACAAATTCGAGCATTCGTATCTAGCGATGCATCGGTGTTCGAATCCCGCCGGCGGGTACCACTTTATCTAATAAAATACGTAATTAACAAAAGAAATGTTCACGCTCGACATCAACGGAGAAGGAATGACATAGTGTAATAAAAAAACCAAACCCGCAATATTATAATTTGCGTAATTACTGGTGGTAGGACATCTTGTTATTCCGCACGGGTGGGTACCACCACCCTGCCTATTTCTGCCGTGAAGCAGCAATACGTTTCGCTTTTATGGGTGGAGCAGCCTTTGTAACTATACTGAGACTTTAGAACTCATATCTCAAGATGGGTGGCGGCATTTACATTGTAGATGTCTATAGGCTTCGGTAACCACTTAGCATCAGGTGTGTCGCAAGCTCGTCCACCAACCTAACGAATAAAAAAAAAAAAGTGTCGTGACAACTTTTCGTAAGATTTTTTTCCGTCTAGCCCCCTTTCACAACGTGCGATAAGGAACTTCGTTCCAAAAGTTGCCATGTACATAATTTTAAAGCAATATTTTTTTAATTCTATTACAGTTACGACGCCAGTGACGGCTCATCTCGTACTGAGGAGGGGGCCATACAGAACCTCGGGACGAACGACGCAGCCCTCGACGTCCACGGTGCTGTACGCTGGTACAACAGCAAAGGTCAACTCTACGAGATGATCTACAAAGCTGGCAAAAGAGGCTACAGAACAATCATCAAGAAAGTTTCATAAGACAAACGATTGAACATATTGAGATTGAATGAGATTTCGAAAGACTGTATTGTAATTTATTGTTTTAGTCTGTTTATTTAAACGCTATCAAAAAACAAAACATTGGTAACCTTTTAATGACAATGACATTGTAAAATTCAAATGAGATCTTATTTTTAGAATAGAATAAGCTAATCATGTTTAAATAATCTATATATTAATACGTGAAGCAAAAACTTTGTATTCCTTTTTACGTAAATTGCGCGGACGGAGGAGTATGAAATTTTCAACACTTATAGAGATTATAGAGAAGAAGTGCACAATGCTAATATTTTTTTTAAAATAATGCATAAAAGATACATTAAATCAATAAAGAAAACATTACACACACTACTATGTATTTGACACACACACGTATGCATACTATTTGTTTATTGTCAAACTTTTCTTTGCAGTCTGTCAGTTATAGTCTGTCAAATTGAAAATAGATTAAATATTGTTTTCTTTTTATTAATATTTGTCTTAAGTGTAGTCTTGACGAAATCTGTGATTAAAGAAGTATAATAGTCCTTGACAATAGAATCATAAGTGTACAAACTTATAATTTCCATTAGTTATAGTCGAATTTCGACTACCAGAAGACCACTAATATGAATAAAGAAGTGTGGGCGCGCGATTGGAGCATCAGGCCTCTCTCTTGCACGCCCGCATTTTGATGGCGACTACGTCACAAGTCACAATGTGTGTCCTTTTTTGTCAATCTTGGATTTCACAGGTTTCTAACTAATTACTATACCGATATATAATTTTCTTCTTGTTTTAGATTACAAATAATACTATTTAATTATAAAATAGTCATTGGTCAATATCTGCGTTGGTCTCAAGTCGATCTTTTCACATAACGATACAAATTTTGAATGTAAAAAGTGTTTTTGTAAATGTTAATATGATTTGGTATGCGAAGATATGAGACTTGTTTTAAAATATTGCATTTACGTAATGACCTTGTTCACTGAGATTATAAACTAATTTGTAATTTAATATTTAGTGAATAATAAAAATCAATCTCGTAAACTTCGAGGACGTGTGAGAAAATTTATGTGTTGTAAATAAATTTAAATCTAACCAATCTTTTTTTTTTAATTCAATTGAAACTAGTGTTCGCCCGATGATTAAAATTCAATACCACAAAGATAATCAGACGCCTCAGGTTTAATTTTATTTTTATTAGCAAGTAGTGAAGACTGGTAATAAAATAAATAGGATCTTATCTACCAAAAGTTATCCTTCAAAATCAATAGTTCCTTTTTTTTCATTGCCGGTACCCGGTAAACTCGCGATGTTCGTAACATGGTATCGTTCAATATAAGCGATAATACTTAAAACAACATACAGTAAAATTAACTTAATAAAAAAACGTGCTATCCGTTAATAAAAAAAGCGTCCTATACGCTTTGTAGGCTCCTAGGGTTTCTTTACAGGAGAAAATAACGGAAACCCTACCCGCGAGGCCGTATTTGGGAGTTGAACCCTCACCAAAAACTCCTGTTTTTTTTTCCTACCTATTCTAGTAACCTAGGCTATTATAGATTCACCGAGCTAGTAGGTAGGCTCAAACCAGGAGTGTTGCTAGCACTGGCCCTAGCAAGAGCAATGCTTCGCAGTGTCTACCACCGGCTAGGAAACGCGACCCACTGAACAAAACCGGCGAGAAACTCAATGGGCTGTGTCTATGGGTTAATTTATTCGTCGAGCCCTTCGTCGCAAGCGACGGGTTCGGCGAGGACGGTGACCGTGCTTGAGGTACCCAAAAGCACCGTTAATGGATCGGGAGGATTCGTAATGACGTGCTTAGGGCGACATCGACTGTTTACCATTCGGTCCACAGGATCGGGTATGTAATTACCGGCGACCACGACAAGAGAGTCTTCATATCGTGCCGCCTTCTCAAAGTGACGTAATGATGCTGACTGTAGATACTTACTGACTGAGTCAAGCTCCAGGTCATCATGGAGATCCACGTTCCTTAGGAACCATAGTGCTCCGACGGCTATCCTGCAAAAACGGGATTGAATGACTTGAAGGGGTTTCAAGTTGGTGCGGGCCGCGTGAGCAAACATTACACATGCATAGGTCATGACAGGGCGTATGCAAGTTTTGTAGAGTATCACCTTTTACGAAGGGACAATTTATCATTAATATTAATCATCCCTCTGTCAAGGGTGACGCCCAGATATTTGACCTTCGAGGCCCACTGTATGGGCTGACCAAATAGAGTGACGGGGCTAACGGCAGAGGTGTTAACGCGCCTATTAAGGAGTGGACTACTCGAAGTGGTATTCGGAGGGCGAGGGAACCATTGTACCATGGTGGTTAATGCAATCTGGAGTCGCCGATGCAATAGCGACTTCTTCCTACACAAGTAGTAGATAGCCGTGTCATCGGCAAAGAGCGCTACATGGATCTCCGGAGACCGGGGTATATCACTGTTAAACAAACTAAATAATAACGGGGAGAGCGCAGAGCCTTGCGGGACTCCGGCCGTCAGATAACGGGGGTGAGAGCGAGTTCCCTCTACACGATATCGAAACGAACGGTTCGACAAGAAGTCTCGTATAACGAGCACGAGTCTGTCTGGCACTCCCGTGTTATACAGTTTATAAATTAAACCCTTATGCCACTTTGTCGAACGCCTTTGCTATATCGAAGAAGAGAGCTCCAGTCGGGATTGGTTTCCGCTTATTTAGCCCTATTAAGATATGCTCCGTGAGGCGGTGCACTTTTTGTATGCACGAGTGTTTGGTGCGGAACCCAAACTGCTCATCTATTAATATTTTCTTTTCGGTAATGAAGTCCCAGCGGCGTTTCCGAAGGACTGGTTCCTATATTTTTCCTATCGCTGAGAGGAGACGGCGCCCGACCCCGGACCGGGCCCAGTCCTGATCTTAAAAAACACGAATTATTCATAATACTCATCAAAACAAATTTAACAGGCCCCCGCTGAGTGAGTTCGTGGAATTTAGTAACAATTTAAGCGTTCCATTATACGACTTCCAGATTTATTAACAAAGTTTAATGTTACCGAAAGATTATACATGCAAAAAGCACAAAAGTCAACACTACGTTTAAATGTTGTTTTAGCCTTTGTCTACATCATTATAAGATTATTTTTTTAATGCTTAGATGGGTGGACGAACTCACAGCCCACCTGGCGTTAAGTGGTTACTGGAGCCCATAGACATCCACAACGTAAATGCGCCACCCACCTTGAGATGTAAGTTCTAAGGTCTCGAGTATAGTTACAACGGCTGCCCCGCCCTTCAAACCGAAACGCATTACTGATTCACGGCAGAAACAGACAAGGTGGTGGTACCCACCCGCGCGGTCTCACAAGAGGTCCTACCACCAGTAGATCGAAATTGATGAAAAATACATAATATAATAACAAATGACTACTTCGACGATTAATTAAATTATACACGCCTATATTTTCTACGTTTTCTAATACTGACATTTTAAATCCTTTACGGAGATATTGATTCCGGTGCCAATGACTAGCACTTGCGTACTATATTCAAAGGACGGCTGAAATTTCCGCCTGAAAAAAAATAAAATAAAAGATCGGTCAAGTCAATTATCACCTGTTTCTGTACAAAACAATACGCAATTTTTTCTACTTTATGTTGTGTGCCAATTTTGACGTTTGTCGTTGAGTTTCATCATAAAACATATTGTATTATCACCTACGCCAGTGTGCACATTTACAGTTGCTGTAATGTGGACAAACAAAGCCTGTATTTAAGGAGTTTGGTCCGAACTATTTGTATCATTCATCTGCTTATTGTAAAAAGAAAATATTCTCTTTTTCCAACACCATGGTCGCTTTGGTAAGTTTGATTGTTTTTTACTATGGGATCGGAATAAGTCGTTCCTTTTTTTAATTTAGAAATTTATCGATTATTTACTTCACAGAAATAAATCAATATTATTTCTGTGATTTATCTATATTCATATTATGCTTTTGTTAAACTCTGTAAGATAACCCATTTAATCTTGTCTTATAAATTAAAAAAAAAACCATAACCATCACAATCACACGAAAAATAACTAAATTGGTAGTGCCCGCTAATGCGTAGCGTCTAAACACCCGCCTTTCAAATGCACTAGAATAATTCAAAACCACTGAAGTAGGAAACCTATGGAAATGAAACGTCAACAAAAAATTCGTGCCACTGTGACGTCATCTGGCCACAAAACATGGCGGTTTTAGTGTTGCCCAGAAGATTTTAATGTTAGTAGGTTTTATCGATAAACGTTCTTGGCTCATTTTATTTTAAATATTGTTGAGTGAATGTATTTGTAGAATTTATACTTTAATAGGAAGTAAGTATATTGTTATGTGCAAAGATGATGTGATTTAGATATTATGTGAAATCTAAGACGAGTTCGTGCTTCAAATTTGCCAAGTAAACGATATGACGATTTTTAAAATTTGCTACACTGATTTTATAAAGTTGTCGTTTGCCGCAAAACATAAAGATATGGCGTAGTACAGTGCCATCTGCCCATTTCTAGCATGCTGAATGTTATCGTATTTTGAGTACGTGTTTTTCTTAGACTATTACAATCTATTTTAATTGTTTTGCTGACTCTAAAGTCCGTAACACACTACCGCAGCGCACCTCAAGGAAGGTACGCCGCACCATTTGAATCACTCTCACTTGAGAGTGATTCAAATTTTAAACTTATCAAGGGACCGCCTGATAAAAAAAAACACCTACAGAACATTTATTCGTTAATAAAATTACAAACGTCATTCCTTGTGACTTCCTCTCTAAAATCACTTAATTATTAAATATTTAACGAGTTGACAATAGTGTTTTACTCACTGCGGAATAAAACTATTTTATTTAAATAGTTCCGAAGAGATTTTGTCGGTAGCCTTTTTCCTGAAATATCTAAACAGAATGTCTAAATATGTTTTGATGACATATTTTAAAGAGGTATTTATGATTAGTGTCATGATGAATAGATTCCGACCGAAAAATGGTGTCCGATATTTCGGATTCAAATATATTATTAAGTGTATAATCTATGTTTCGGATGAGGGCTCCATAATGAATTTAAATATATATAGATAATAGTTTTGGGGCATCGACTTTCTTGAGATCCTATAAAATATGTTTTAATTATTATTTTTGTATGTTTTAAGCATGATAAAATAAGAAATTTTATATAAGCAATCATATGTATGTGCCTTCAAAATGGGTGCTATTTATATAAGCAATTGTACGTATAGAACAATATGTCGTGTCCCTACTATATAGGTCTATGTTCAAAACGCAATCAAGACAGTGTCAGCTATTTAATTTGCTGCTAGCAAAGCCATGCAAGCCCCTCACTTGAAGTATTCAGGAAGCCATTAAAGGAGCACTATCTATCGATTTAATATTACTTATATATTATTATTATTTATTTTATGTATTTCATTATATATGTACGTGTATGTATATAGTCTGATATATTATGTATTAGTGTTTTTTATTATTATTAATATGATTGTTATTGTGCATTGTATCAGTAAGTAAATTGATTAGATTGTACTCTTCTACCCACTCATGTAAAGCTCTCCCTCTTTAAGAACAGTTAGCTGGTAGATAACTCAATTGCTGAGTTAAGCTCGCCATTTTGTAACTTTTCGCAATTATTGTATTGTATTAACTGTGTGTACAATAAATAATAAAGAACTAACAATTATATTAATTATTACAGAAACTGTTCGTTCTCTGTGCACTGGCCGGCGTAATTATTGCACAGGAGCAAAAAAGCACCGCCGAAATCCTTTCAGACAACAGCTTTGTCAGACCTGATGGATACGATTTCGAGTGAGTAATTTATTACTCTATTGCCTCTATTGGTAGGACCTCTTGTGAGTCCGTACGGGTAGGTACCACCACCCTGCCTATTTCTGCCGTGATGCAGTAAGGCGTTTCGGTTTGAAGGGTGGGGCAGCCGTTGTAACTATACTGAGACCTTAGAACTTATATCTCAATGTGGGTGACGCATTTACGTTGTAGATGTCTATGGGCTCAAGTACCACTTAACACCAGGTGAGCTGTGAGCTCGTCCACCCATCTAAGCAATAAAAAAAATAAAAAAGTAATTGGGAGAATTTNTTCTGCCGTGATGCAGTAAGGCGTTTCGGTTTGAAGGGTGGGGCAGCCGTTGTAACTATACTGAGACCTTAGAACTTATATCTCAATGTGGGTGACGCATTTACGTTGTAGATGTCTATGGGCTCAAGTACCACTTAACACCAGGTGAGCTGTGAGCTCGTCCACCCATCTAAGCAATAAAAAAAATAAAAAAGTAATTGGGAGAATTTTAAAAATGCATAACCGTGCGGAGCGTGTAGATTTTAGACCCGCGTAATATGTATAAATAATAACGTACCTAAGTAAAAATCCAAGATTAGTCTAAATCATTTATTCTTATTTTTCTGAAACTTTTCTCCGATGTTGAGGATTGGCATGATGTTTGAGTTCAGTATGTTTTTGTAGTTTCCCTTTCAAATTTTCGAGTTCTCCAGTTCGATTATTGATTTCTATGTCATGTATTTATCGCCTTTAGTAATAAATTATATTCTTTCAATCCAATTCAGATTCAAGACCAGTGATGGAGTGTCAAGGAAAGAGGAAGCCGGCCTTATTACCGTAGGAGAAAACCAAGGTATTGCTGTCCGAGGCTCATACTCATACCTAACTCCCGATGGTCAGGAATACGAGGTGACCTTCACAGCTGACGACAAAGGATACAAACCCACCATCCGGATTATCGACCACAGTCAACAATGATTCCTATAAATATCAGTTTCTACTTTTATACGGAATTAAATTAATGAATACCAACACAATTTTCATTTTACTTCTATACTGTCCCCTTAATAATACTTTAGAGCAAATTGTTTGAACGAACCAATTGAAAATGTATATTGTTAAACAGTTCAATTCGCTTAAAAAACGAACTAAATTATTCTTATTATTATAATTAGGTACATAATAGTATTTCGTATTGTTATATATATGATATACTAGCCGCACTCGTCCGCTTCGCTGGGCATTTAATATTAACATTATTATTTATTGGCATTATTATTAGGGAGTCCAACACTCATATAAATATTAGCCTATCCATTAAGTACATGTATTTTTTACATGGATACCAAGTTTCAAGTCAATCGAAGGCACGGTCCAGTAGTTATAACGGAACATCCGCAAAACCACAGTAGATTTATATGTTAGTATAGATTGGAGCTAATGTGTCATTAATAAAAAATGCACATAGTTCTGAATATGACAGTAGACAGAAACACAATTAATTCAGGTGCACTACGAGTGTTTAAAAATTTGAATACCTACAAAAAGTTTACTATGGTAAAAATGGTGAAATAAAAAGTTGTAATTACTGTGTGATAATTTTTTTAATAAATGGATTGTGTACAGAACATAGCGAAATGGTGAATGCTATCACTCACATTAACACATGAGATTGACGTCTCAATTATGTTGTAGGTATAGGTAATTGGTTTTTTTTTCATGCTTTCTGGCTATGTTCTCATGACGCAAATTCGCATATGCGCAGACATAAAAATGATGACATCCACTTGTACTATAATAATACTACACAAAATACTCTATACCACCGATTTATTTTCATTGCACGATACTATTCCTATCTTCACACTCTAACACTCTTTTAGTCATATTATACTATCCACATTTAATTTAGTATTTGACTCGATAAAGTAAAGCATTAAATAGAATTATCAAAATTCCTCGTATTTTAATATTCCTTTCATGACTTCACTGCTTTCGTCTAGTATATTACTTAGTAATATTCAACCATAAAGCGATTAATTAGCAAAAATTTCAGAAAATACTATGAACTTGATAAATGAACACACGTAATGGTTAGCTATAAACAAAGTTCCTTAAAATCACAATGACCTCATCCATATTAAAACTCAGGATTAAAGACTTCTGTACTTTTGTAAATTGACAAAATCTTTTCTACACGTCACTATACTGTGACAAGCACAATAAATACATAATTAAACTAGCTGTACCCGTCCGCTTCGCTGGGCATTTAAAATTAATATTATTATTTCTCACCCCCACAAAGATTCTCATCATTAACGCCCCCGCAACTGGTGCAGGGAGTCCCACACTCATATATTATAAATATTAGCCTATCCATTAAGTACATGTATTTTCTACATGGATACTAAGTTTCAAGTCAATCGGATGCATGGTTCAGTAGTTAAAACGGAACATCCGTAAAAACCACTGTAGATTTATATATTAGTAATAGATAACGCATTTACGATTTAAGGGAGACATATCCCAGTTGAACCGATTAAAGCCCTCCGTCGCTTAATGGCCAGCGTCCGAGCTTTCAGGGGAGACTAGGGGCAAGGGAGTGTATCCCCTGGCCTCTTTTTTTAGGACAGATGACCGAACCTCATCCGTCTGTGCTTAAGTGGCGCGCAGGCTATGTGAAACTTGACGATCTGCCGATATTGGGAGCAGACCACGGGTTTAAAGATGTTTCTAGGGTCTTACCTAAGAAACGACCTTCTTGTACTCCCACACGCGACGTTTTATCTCCGCCCCGGTCAGAGTAAGGGGATTCCCTATGGTCAACACTACAACCAGACTCTTGGCACAAGTTCTAGAACGAATGACTCTCTGCTGCCCTGCCTATACTGGACTCGCAATCATAAGAGCCCAGAACGCTGACCCTTTCGGTCGGTGGAGTATCCAAATCTCGCCTAGGCGACACCGCCAACTCTTACGCCAGGATACACCCACGAATGAGACCCAGCATAAATCCGGGACCCATAAAGGTTACGGGAAACAACATTTTGTCGAGATCCCTATGCTGACGGCGATGTATTGTTGATATGGATAGAGAAGAGAGAAGAGAGAGAAGAGAAAAAATTACTAAAATTATATTTTTGGAGATTTGGATTATATTTTTTGTTTTGGGATTTTAAACATAAAATATGGTAACTACGTATTTCTTTTAATTTCAATTACGAAAAATTATATTATACCTGCCAGCGGGGTTCGAAAAACGGAACAGTCACATCGCTTGATATAAATGCATCGGGCTTCTTATCCTTTGGGCCACGACGATTTCAAAGTTCTGTTTGGTAAATCAAATAAGAAACTAATGATGAAATTAAGTAAGAAATTAAGGTAAGGATTTTGCTGCCACGGACGGAAGATTTATTTAATGACCGGACAGAATTACCATGGCGGATCTTTATATTCCCTGTTTCTACCGCGAAGAAACCACACGTTCCAGTCGACATTTATATGGTAGATTTTAAAATTAGAAAAAAGAATAATTTGACAAAGATTCTTAATCGATACAATAGTATTTATATTGACAAAAGAGCATGGTACGTACGACGGTAACTTAGCGTTATTTTTGTCATCAATGGCCAATAAATTATTGAAGTTCTCCATTACAATTTTTTTATATTTTTTTTATTGTAAGCGGATGAGCGTACGGCCCACCTGATTATGTGTGGTTACCGTCGCCCATGGACTTCAGCAATGCCAGGGGCGGGGCAAAGCCGCTGCCTATCCTAAATCAATAACCAACAAAACAGACGGCTTTACGACGAAAATTTACACATTTTATTTATAATAAATAGTACAGATGTCCTTTAGGATTCCATTTATTTGAACACTATTAACGGTCTAAGATACAAAATATGATCGAATAGAAGCCGATTATATAATAGTTTGATAGTATCAATCTTGGATTGTCTAAAAAGAATAAATTTTACTACGAATCATGAATAAAATTTCGGATCTCCTCATAGAGCACTTTATTGGGCAGTGTCACATTAAGGTTTGCTTTAAGACTAGACAATACATTCTCTAGTTAGCTTATGAAATAATTTTGGTTTCCAGCAGTGATATTGTTTTTGCGTATGTTTTTAAGCCTGAGCGGGTTGTTGTTGGGTTCCGTTTTGTTCTGTGGGCTGGTAGCCGTTTTTGTCGGCGACGAAAGAAACTGAGATCTGCTGTCCGTCCGGAGCAACGTATTTGTAGCTACCCCTCACCAGGAGACCTTGCTGGTCGGTATCGTTCTTGTACTCGCCCTGTTCTTGTCTGGATGTACCGTCGCTTGTCTCGTATCTATAAAAGTAATTGTATAGTAAATTTTAACTAATATCTAGTATAGGCTATATCTATAGTATATCTGTATATCTATTTTTTTTTTTTTTTGCTTAGGTGTGTGAACGAGCTCACAGCCCACCTGGTTTTAAGTGGTTACAGAAATGCGCCACCCACCTTGAGATATAAGTTCTAAGGTCTCAAGTATAGTAACGGCTGTCCCACCCTTCAAACAGCTTTACCGCTTCACGGCAGAAATAGGCAGGGTGGTGGTGCCTAACCGCGCGGACTCGTAAGAGATCCTACCATAATATATGATCCTATAATAGCTATATAATAACTAATAGGTTAATTATAATTTGTGTAAATTTTATTTTTATTACGATATAAAAACATAAAAATTTTAATCCGCATTTTAAAGCTGTAATCATCGCGTCATTCGATACGAATATACGGAGCATCTTAACCATTGAATTACGGACACTTTGTCTAACAATAGAGAAATAGAATAAAAATACCAGTTGATGCTGAAAGTGATGATGACTCAAACCAAAGTGTTTAATACAATTTAATATAGCAACGCTAATAGTTTATTTTCAATGTACCTTTATATTATTAATTATGGAAGTACAAATGTATAAATATTATGAAATACTATAGAAAGTGGTTATGATCTATTTAAGTAGTTAGCAAAGATTTTATAAAAAAAAGTAGCTTATTGCCAAGATGGTTGGACTCACAGCAATGAGTTTATTGCTAAAATGGTTGGACGAGCCACAGCCCATCTGGTGTTAAGTGGTCACCATCGATATCCACAATTTAAATGCCATCACCCATCTTGAGACGTGAGTTCTAAGGTCTCAGTATTTACAGTACAACAGCTGCTCTGCCCTTCAAGCCGCAACGCATTAACGCTTCACGACAAAAATAGGCAGGCCGGAGAATAATTCGAACATTACTTACTCAAATTTGTATCCGTCGACGTCAACTTCAGAGTCTTGTTTGACTATTTCTACGGGTGCTTTCTGTCCCTGAGGTGGGGCATTTTGCGCTTCCTGTGCGCAGACAATGGCCAGGGCGGCAAGGACGAAAAGAGTCTGCAAATGACAAGTAAAAAGTAAGTTTTTTTTTTTTTAAATATACAAATATGTTATAATCAATTCAAATATAATATTTTTAGTAATGGAAATGAATATAACGCTGAATCCATTGCACTTCACTGACACTTGAGAGACACGTGAGAGACACTTACGGTTTTCATCATTTCGTAATATTATGTTTTTTTTTTAATTTTTTTTTTTAAAGAACCGTAATGTTACTTGGACGAATCCTGAACGTGTGTACTCAGAAGTGCCTCCGTACAGCTATAAATATAATTCCGTTGTATTGACAATACGATGTTTCGAAGTTTCATTGGGACGCCGAGGTGTTAATCATAATAATGCAAACAATTTATTTAAGGTGATCCACGAAATTGTTACTGGAGTTTGTCAATTGTGTAAATTGTTTGTCTGACACCGACACAGGCTCAATACTTAACCTACATCCTCTGTTGTATTGTTACAGAAAACCTTGACAAACAAATTTTATAACACAACTGTCGAACGACCACGGAATATAGACGTAAAAAAATATATTCAATTAATACATATTTTAGGGTAGCTAAGAATTTAAGACACATTTTACTTTGAGGAAATTAAAAACATGCCTCTAAAGCTGTTTTAAGTTTAGTTTTCTTTGTAATCTTTATGCATAGATCGCGATGTTAATTATATAGAATGTAATTACATATACTTGCTAATTAACAAGGATAATCAGTTCTTTAGCTATTCGAAAAGCATTTAAGCATCCACGACATATAATTACAACGTTAGACTCGATACGATCCGCTTATAAAAGGTCTAAGATATCCGTGATACCGGTTTTAAGGTCTTAAGGTCAAATAAACGAACATCGGTACACAGTTATGTAAGAGTGCGGTTCGACCTCGCTACTGCTTATTGTTACGTTTGTAAGCATATTCAATACTTACCAATTAACAAGCAATTTGTTTATGGTAGTATTTTACAGCCGATTGACAAATTCGTACGCTTCGAAAAGTTTTTATCTGCAAAATGCATGTTACATTTTTTTTTTTCTAAAATTGCATGACAGATGACCCTTATCGAAAACCCCCACCCTGATTTTTTAGAAGATAACTTAATAATGAAGTTATAAAATGAATATAATAAATTAAAATACTAACACGTTGAGATTTTTATTGTATCCTGTGTTAATAAATAATCCTGAATAATCTATACTAATATATAAATCTACAGTGGTTTTTACGGATGTTCCGTTATAACTACTGAGCCATGCATCCGATTGACTTGAAACTTGGTATCCATGTAGAAAATACATGTACTTAATGGGTAGGATAATATTTATATGAGTGTTGGTCTCTCTAATATATTTTTTTTTAATTTTTTTATTGCTTAGATGGGTGGACGAGCTCATAGCCCACCTGGTGTTAAGTGGTTACTGGACGACTTCAAAAATAATGACAATAAATAATAATGTTAATTTTAAATGCCCAGCGAAGCGGGCGACTACGGCTAGTATTTTATAAATGTGTTCAAATTTTAATATGATCATGAATGGTCATAGTAAAACGTTAAGGAAGTTAAATTTATCATTAATTCTTCATTTAGTCTCAATGCTTACGCCTAGTAAGCAGACGATCAAGTTATTTATAAGGTATGACTTCATATATCCCATTTGAAATTATCATTTTCGCTTTTAATTCTCTAACGTATAAAGCTTATGTAATGTCTATTAATCATGAAATAGTCCTTAGCTATTACATTATTATGCAATACCTCATGATGAGTCACAGTCGGGATAGTACCTCCAGAACGAGATGTCTACAAGGTGTTTTCTCTTAACACCCTCATAGGATTTATGCGGGTAGTTTTTGGTTACAAAGAGGATATAGAAGAGAGGAAATGACACCAAAGATCCCAAGAGTCGAAGAATCAAGTGGTTGCTTGCCCAACTCCTATAAATGTAGATTTTGAACAAGTCATCTAACTCATGGAACTTGAAACTTAAGATGTAGCACTCTGTAGTCGTTACGGACCGTATTCGTCGAACTGAACTAAGCTGAATTTCTCACCAGATTTTCGCAACGGGTCGCGATTCCGCTACTGCTACTACTACTACTACTACCTACTACCACTGATGGATTTGTAAGTTTTGATATACGAAATAAATTTGTGAAGATTTGGAGATTGGAAGCCAAGGTCAGATATCCATAATTTCTTCTTTCAAATTCAATTCGTAATTGACCGTCATGTGATAAATATTATTAACATATTCTTATGTGGCAATTTTAGGACAAGGTTTCTTAAAGCATTTAACTTAAAACAGTATATTATCTGACACCTCTACAATAAGAAAAAAATCAGAAATGCAATTAAAAACAAATTTTAAGAAAATTAGTTCTGAACTATTACTTTTGATTTCTAAGATTCACAACACTCTTTTGTAGTTGACGTTTGATTTGTTTCAGAGCTTAAAATTGTTTCTTAGAACATATAACATGCCGTTATAACTAATTAATGTGGCTGTTAGTTTTAAAATCTGCAATCATAAAACTAATTTTTGAAAAAAAAATACATATTTTTCATTAATTTCATCAAAAATGTATATAACTATAGCGAAAGCACAAGACTTCCTAGTATATTATTCGGTCTTCACAAACCGTAGATTTAATTAAAATTAGCTTTACGATTAAATCACGCGGTTTTTTTTTCTCATATTATTATTTTCGAAATTCAAATACTTTTAATTTTCTACAATGAATTGTCCGTTTCAAAGAAACATAAAAAAAAAAAAAACAAAAAAAAAAATGGCAATTAATAATTATGTAGAATAATGGACAGTAGGTAACAAAATATTCAAATGTAGACGAATAACATCTTGGTCGTCCGCAACCACGAAACCTATAAAATATTCAAAAATAACCAAATGATATTTTTATTTCATAAACGCGAGATTACCTAAGCCGTAAAAGGAAATTTAATTATAAAATTCACTTCTTTTCTATCGAATTCGTTACCAGAACATAAAATCTAAAAAAAAAAACAACAAATTTATTCTGAAACTTAATATCGTGAAACAACAGAAAAAATCTTCTATAAATTATTGCTTAATCAAATCTCAAACAAAAGCTTTAAACAGAATAGTCGTCAGCTCTATTGAAACAATGTTCAAATGCAAACAATTATGTTGGTCATGATTATCTTAGATCAAAGGTCAAGGATGTACTATTTTTGAAAGATGTAATCTTGTATTGACCATCTTTTTATATACAAATTATAAAGTTCGAAATAAATTATAAACAGTTGTTTTATTGCCGAGTATTATTGACATGTTTTCAATGTTAGTTTACTAAATATTGTATTTTTGTATTGATCAGTTATGTTTCTCTTTTTACTTTTACTGTAATACTAATTTTTTTTTGGCTAATAGAAAATGTTGCTGTCCTTTTTTAGGTTGTTTTAGAAGTCAGACGTAAGTTCCGCCAGTTGTGATTAAATGGCTCCCATCGCTCGACGCAACAACATTGCAGGGGCAAAACCAAACGAGCTCTTCTCAAAGTGATCAGTATCCTTCAATCAAAATTTTATTCCTCCTTGTCAGAATGAGGTTAAACGTAATACTTTATTTTTACTATTTAAGAATTTTACAATTCCTTTTTAATTATTTATTTAAAGTTTGAATGTCTTTTGTTCCGCGTTCTAAACATTAGCACATGCCAGATACATTGCTATGTTGGAATTGTGATAGCTACTTACTACGGTCTCATGTTATAAGCTTATCCTTTTTTTTTATTGCATAGATGTGTGGACGAGCTCACAGCCCATCTGGTGTTTACCGGAGCCCATAGACATCTAAAACGTAAATGCCGCAACCCACCTTGAGATATGAGTTTTTAACCATTAAACCGAAACGCATTACTGCTTCACGGCAGAAATAAGCAGGGTTGTGGTACCTAACCGCGCGGACTCACAAGAGGTCCTACCACCAGTCCAACAACGGTTAGTTCTATAAAAAAGTCGAAATCAATGGTGTACTTGTTGATGTGTAATTATCATATCTCTCTCCAACACTTTTTGGTGTTCGCGTTTAAGGTTACTAAGCTATTGCAATGAGATGTAATTTACGTACTTGGACGACGAATCGATAATGAAATTGAAATTATCAGTACCTTGCAGGGTCCACTATGCTAATTATAAAAACATCAAATTATTACCTTGGCATTATCTAGCTTTACATTATCGACGCATCTTTGGTGAAGGACTGTATTCATTATACAATGTTGATACAATACTTTGATATTTAACATCGCATCGCAAGTGACGCTTAACCTTTAAGGTAAATAATAAAGAACCACTAAGACATCTCGTAAAGGTAACTCAATGGAATTCACAAAAATATTGGCTTCCGGCGATTGGTTCAGTATATTATATAAAAAAGTAACAAAATAAATTACTTAGTATTACTAAAAATAAACAAACAAAACTACATAAATACAACAATGGACTAACTTAGTATTTCATTTATTTATTATTCGTTGCAGAAAAAAAGAAAGTAGGTTGGTTTTCAATTTCCATAAACATTTCTAAAACTTCCACGGCGTTATAATTAAAAAGAATGTTTGGGCAATTAATTTAAAAAAAAACCAGCGAATATAGACTTAGGGAACTGTGATATCATAGAGAATCTTCAAGCGCGACTCATCAGCTCAATCAAAATAAACATAAGTTTACAACATTTCACTTGGCGATGTTCGAAACAATTTAAGATTTAGGTCCCACCATCTTCGATGTCGTTAATTACGTCCTTAAGATCGACTAATAATCCGCTGAATATTTTCAAACGTATCTTATACCTTTAAACGAGCAATTCTTGCTACGATTTATTTTCAGTTGTTTTATTCGTATTTTCAATAATCAACTCTTCTCGACATCTATTGGCGAATAATAATACTATTTTTCTTAATTGAGGGCAACTAACCGCTTTAAAGACACAGCAAGATGGCGTTATCAAAAAAAAAAAACGAGCAAAGCTCGATCATCATCTAGTTTTACTAATCAAAGTTGCAAGTGAAGAGATTCGTAAGTTGAAAATAAACAAATCTAACAATATTAGAAAAAGAACAGATCACTGAAAAATGCAGATGGTGCAATATAATTTTAACCAAGATGGCTCATTAAAATACAATGCTGATGGCGACATAATGACACGTTCACGACCCTGTATTCGGGGAAACAGTTAACGAAGCTCTTTCGATACCATAAGTTCACGACTAACATTGTACTACTAGGATACTAAATAAATGCAATAACCAATCTTTTGGACCCCCGGTGTCACTTAGACCTGAGCTGTGCATGCAAATTGTACTAATTAACAATAAAATCGTATGGTCAGTCTTGAACGCACCTACACCTATTTAAATATTCATCAAGCCGTCATTTTATGGAAAAACTCGTGAAAATGTAGAAAAAACTCTTAAATTTTCTGTGTTTATGTAAAAATATACTTAATGTCCTCTTTTTATGGCCTTTGTATGTAGACGAGTATACGGTCTGCCTGCCTAATGGTGTGTGGTTACCAGCACTCATGAAAAACAGCAATGCCAGGGGTAAATCAAGTCGCTACCTACCGCCGAGTAATCTAAAAAAGGAAGTGAAGTAATTTAAATTGAAATGTGTCAAATTTATAAAAAAACGTACTTTAACACATTATTCAAAATAAGACAGTTGCTTTGCGCTTTTAATTAGCGTTGTACTTGCAAAATGTTAGTGCATCCGTTAACCCTTGAGTCCGTTGTAAGAGGAGAGGCATGCCTGTCTATAGTTATAAGATGAACATTCCCATCGCTGTGTGTAACTTTTTTTTTCAGGCAAGGGCCCGAATCTCGTACGTGGTTTCCGTGCCTAGGGGGCACGCGGAGTATGTGGGAGTTGACAATCTACAGATGTTGGGAGCAGACCGCAGGTCCAAGGATATTTTTAGGGCCCTACCCACCAAACAACTCCTCTTTTTTTTTTTTTTTTTTTTTTTTATTGCCTTTGTAGGCAGACGGTCTTGTACTCTCTCACCCGATGTCCGATCTCCACACCTCAGAACTCGGGCAGAGTAGGGATTTCACGTTGTCAACACTAAAACCAGACCACCCGCGGTGCCGCCACGAGGACGCCCACCCCGACAGACCGGTGAGGCGATCGTTAATGACCAACGACGCTGGTCTCCGCACTACGGCATACTATTTGTGCTTGCGATTAAGCACAACGCTGCTAAGGCCTTCATCGATGTCAAGGACAAGTGCATAAAGACAACTCGAAGCGACACAAAGCTAAATGTAGTGGTAGTTACATACGCAATTCAACACAAAGTACTCATTTTTTAGGTTACCACTTAATATGTTCACAAGTCAAAAGTGATCGAAGCTTTTTAATGAAATTATTATTATTAATGCAGTACATGAAAATATAGTGAGATAAAAGAAAGAAACTTAAATATACATAATTTAAACATAAATGTTGTGGTATCAATTTTAATAATGAAAAAAAACAAAACGAAAGTTCTGACATCGCATCAATCACAAATTAGACACGTCCCATATAGGTTTGTGTCACACAATAAATCTGCACTGCGTCTCTGCGTCGAATACCGACTCATTCTACAGCTCATCTGCAATAGGTTACCTAAGACATAGGTCTATATAACACGATTTCTGCAATATTGCGAATTAACTTGAGAGCTTTTATAATATCCCTAATGTTTTTTGACTAAGCTTTAATTTATCATACACCCGCGTGATTTGCAGAACTGTGATAATTTTATATTATAAATGGCTAATTTAATCCTAGACAGAGCTTTACCGTGCGTCGTCACCGCAACAATGATATAAGGCTTTCGAACGGACACGTTGTGTTTTCACTCACGGACTATTTCACAATGCGTCTGTCGTGATTTTTTGTTTATTCTTTCTTAAGCTTATTAAGATAAATATTTACACATTAACAAGCTGATTCTTCGTACGTTTTTTTTTTTGCAATCGCTCAATGAAAATTCCACAATACCGTATTTATAGTTTAACGCAAGTTTTAATGTATTAATGATATTATAAGGCGTATCACAATAATAAAATATATTTTTAAAACTATCCTTAAGCTATCGGTGAACTTTGTATGACATTAATTTTACGTAACCGAAAAAGCCACTTTATAATTAGCTAATTAGGCTTAAATTGTGTGAGGCTGGCCTAACCTAGAAAAGCACCACCCCATCTCTTCGAGTGTTATAAGAAACGATTGGCATTTACCAGTTAGGCTGTACTGTGAACCATCGCGAGCTTGTACGACCATCCTGCCAATTTCTGTCGCGAAGCAGTCTTGCATTATAGTTTGCGGGTGGAACGGTAGCTATACAATACAATTGGAATTTAGACCCAAATGACAGCATTTCCGTTGTGATCTCTATGGACTTAGGTCACTAACTTATCTTACAAATGTTTTGGTTCAATTCTTAGTTAGTAAGATTGAAATGTAAATTAATAAATAAACTACTTCACACACGATTTTGAGGAACTTACCGTGAGCCCATTCGCTACATGATGAATAATTAGTAAAAAAATGTACTATCTACTACTTTTCCAACTTCTTAATACATTAATTAGGTAATAAACTACATCTAACTTCAATTCTCACTCTCAAAATCACATAGGATAGTTGTGGAATAGTAGAACATTAAAACTTGCAAAAAATTACTATTAGCCCATAATTACATAAAACGATATCATGAAACAAAAGACGAATCTAAACGTCTATTCAAAACTTGAAATGAACGCGCATAAGAATTTCAAGAAGAAAGTCTGACTATATTTGAAATGAGTTAGCAAAACCTTTGCTAAACAATGCAAACATGGAAATGCAATATCAGTAGCAAGATCAGCCATTTGTTTAAAGCTATTCTATTAAAATTTCCTACAAAACAGTTAAATAATCTGCTCAGAGACATGCTACAAGATCAAACAAACAAATTCTTACAAACTTTACACTTGGTGAAAATCATAAGATACACGACAGACTAAACATTCATAATTTAAGTATCAAAACATCCAAACATATAATTATAATACATTATTTATTACCTATTTATCAGTCGTATTATTATTTCGCTTTTTATAAACATTGCCTAATTCACGTATAATAATAGAGTTTTAATTGTAGTCACGGTTGAAAACTAACAAAAAAAATACTAAGGTCTATAGGACAGACGATGCGAGCGAGACGAGTCAACCATCCGCATATTATGATGTCAGCTTTTGGAGTTGCATCTCTGGATATACATATAAAATGGACGATCTTACAATAGTTACTCATTCGCTACTTTGAACTCAGCACGAATACTAACCAAGATGCTTAAATACGTGAGTCTTTAAATTATTTATTTATTTTTAAAGCATGTAATCATAGAAAGTTCTCTTTGAGATTTAATTTTAATAATGTTGTTAGGGTAAATATTTTGAAAGTAGGTCGCGTCCGTTAAGTGTTGTCGATATATTTCTTAAGTACAGTAATGATCAAATGTGAGAACAATGAGTATTTTTTTTTAATTGTACAGTATGGTTGACTACACATTGTTTTTTGTAAGTTTCTATCTATGAATGTATTGGAAAACTAAAAGTAAAATACTTCTGTTCCAAGCTTCAATAACAAAATACCGTATCTCGTTTATTGTAACTTACGAGAAACGTTGCAAAGATTAAGTTAAGGGAGGTAGGTCGTTGCATTGATTCATATTGCTGGTAACATAAATAAATTGGTTACCGTAAAGTAAAGTCATGGCCGACGACATGGATTTTGTTATTGCCCATATCGAAAATTCGGTTGAGGCTCGCAAAATCTTACTTCATCTTTAAGATGTAACGGAAACTAACATCTTTACCGCACTTGCTTAAACCGAGAATTTTGTTTTGTAAAAATTCATTAAAACAATAACAAGTCCAATAGGGTTGTTACTATACTGAGGTTGTAACTATACCGAGATCTTAGAACTTATATCTCAAGGTGGGTGGCGCATTTGCGTTGTAGATGTCTATGGACTCCAGTAACCACTTAACACCAGGTGGGCTGTGAGCTCGTCCACCCATCTTAGCAATAAAAAAAACTGTATTCTTTCACAAAAACTACACGACATGATTCAAATTCAGATCTTATAAGGAAACACCCAAAAAATTGATGGTCTAACAGAGAATACGTAAAATACAAATCAATTGTAATTTCAATCGCTCATGGAAAAACATAGGGGAATAGAATTACGCACAATAAAGTAATAAAAGTTACTGTTGTATATTTTCTCTAAATAATTAGCAACTGTTCGTTTATTTATCTGTAATTATGCTGTAATAAATTATTACACTTATTAGTTGAAATTAGATGAACTTACCGTAATTTTACTTAGGACCTTTACTTAGGATAATCTTATTAAGGATAAAATTTTAATCTTTTTTAATCAGGTCACAGTCGCTTGCGTGCTGGTAGCCCTTTGCTCAGGTGCTCCACAACAAAATCCCCAAGATGTTCAGATCCTACGTTTTGACAGCAACGTGGAACCCGATGGCTACAGCTTTGCGTAAGATATACTTTAGTCAATTAAAGTATTTTGTTTACGTTTGTAAGACAATCTCCAACATATGGCACTCGAACGCGAATCCGATAATGCAAACTAGAACGGATCTTAAATTGAATGTTAATAGTTCAAATGAAAATAGTACGTCCACATCAAGGCCCAAATTGTAGTTGTCATGTACAGTGAAGTAAATATAAAAGTACTCTCCCATCGGATAGTGGTAATACTCACTCACACTAGAACGGTAAAAATATCCTAACCTTTTTTCTGCACCACGTCCTAGTTTGAGCACTATACCATAGATAGAAATGATGTGAGTTTGCACATGTTTGTGTCGCGATTTTGTCTATTCTACTGTGGAACAAACACCTCTTCCAGTTTAAATCGCGGGAAAGTCGTTTTTCTAGTACAATTTAGACTTCGAAATTTTCAAATTTTATATTAGTTATAAACACCAATAAAACCTGTTTATTGGGTACATCGTCTGTAAAACTTCCTGTTCGCGCACTTAAAAATAATTACACTAATATCGAATTTGAAGCTTCCATTCGAACAGATTATGAAGGTGCGGCAAATATATAAATTTTAGACCTATACAAAATTTAACGTAGCATTTATATGATGCATTATGGTATCCATCAGCCTCGGTGCTATATCATTAAAAATACATTAGGTTTACCAAAATCACGTCAAGGTCTTAACTTCGTCATTTTTGTTTACACAAAATCTACATAAAATTTGGAAACGCATCAAATTAAGTACAGTTAATGTCTATTTATAATGTTATACGTCAAGGAGTTACGACAAGGAATTGTATTTTAACGTATAATGTAGCAATGAACAAACATTAAAATTTTCATTTAGATTTGTAAATCAATCTAATCAGGCTAATAAACGAGCTGTCTTATGAATTAAAACATAAAATGGAATATTCATATTTTACAAAAAATAGGAATATATAAAATAGGATTATATTTTTATTCATATTAATGCAAAATGCAAATCTCATTAACTCTTCAATTATACGGCAATGCTAATTGCAAAGATTATAACATTCTAGGCAATCACTTTAACACACCTGATTAATCGTTCAGCAAACAAATAATATAAAATACCATACTAGTATACTTGGTGCTTAGTTTTGGAACTCCATGCCGTTACGCAATCCGATTGAGGTTTCGACCTCATTACTCAAGAGCTGTGATGTCTATGGGCTCGAACCACTGTCCCAATTGTGCCATAAGCATATAAACCGTTTTAATGAAATTCACTAATATCATCGATACTGACAACACGTTTTACATAAGTCTTTCTATGCAGGTACGAAACTAGTGACGGTACATCCAGACAAGAAGAAGGCAAACTCGACAACCCACAGTCCGAGAATGCAGCTCTGACAGTTACTGGACAGTATGCTTACGTAGCTCCTGACGGCAAGCACTACACTGTCACTTTCACAGCGGGACCCAACGGCTTCCAACCCAAAACCTCATTGGGCCAGAAGTAAAAACCCCAAAAACCTGTGTACATAAATAATACTCCGTCTCAACGTAAGTTAGACAATGATTTTGTAGGCAGCTAAGAGATCTCGATGTTATCATCTATCCTTGTCATGTCCAGTGACAAAAGCAATTTCTAAATTCTCGTGCCATATGGACACTATCTTTTATTTGTACTTTTTTTTAATAAATCAAAATGTCAATTATGAATAAACAATTGATAATACAATTTCGTTTATTTTTATTTAAGTGCCACTGAACTATGTTAAAAAAAATTCCTTAAATAATTTCAGTATTTGTATAAGAATCCAAATTTTGTAGTTAGCTTTAATTGGAGGAATAATTCACACTCAATATTAAGTAGTTACCATAGCCCACGGAAGAGTACTGAATAATAATGTTTAAAAGAAAGCTAATTAAGTAAGGTAAGCATTACAAAACGACCGACCACCGCTAATATAAGAGGCCCATCAGAAGGAGATCCAACAGGCACTAAAATATGTTGAAGCTTATGGTACTTTGGTAGAGCATAATATTATTACGATTGATTTGGTTGTGATCACATACACCCGTATTGTTGTTTAAAATGAATTTATAATATTTCTTCGTCTGCTATCTTAAAAAATAAATATAAACTTACTGAATAATGAGAAAGGGGTGGTATTTTTGTGTATTAAAATTTAAAAAAAGAAATTTGATAAGATAGAGCTAGACATAAACAAACAAGGCTTAATTAAATAACATTATATCTTCCTTATTGTTAATAGTTTAATCGTGTTTAAAGCTTATAGTTTTTTAGTATAGTGTGATAATTATATCCTTGATATCCTTGAAATTTAAAATAAAAATTCGTTTATAGATTTTTCGAACACCAACCCTACCGATACCTTCCTAAGAAATAGCAAAGGAGCACTTACATTTAACAATCTATAAATAAGCAGTTGAGTTCTATACAAGGTCAAAATGTACTATGAATAAGTTTTAAATCATATTTCCACAATAGTATAATTAAGCCTCATACTTTGTTATAAAAAACGTAGAGTAAAACCAACTTTAGACCATAACAAATAACATAATAGATTTTATTTAAGCTTTTGATGGTGTTTAGTCATCGAGAAAAACATTTGCAAGGATTTACTGTTCAAAAAAAAAAAAAATTGCCTTGATGTCTAAACAATTAAGTAATCAAAAGATAAAAATAGACAACTGCTATTTTTCATAAATTTTATTTGAATGTCAATACATCCAGAAAACAAAATTATAAGATTGACTAACAATATAAATAGAATTTATATGATAAAAAATTTGGATTTACTTTTTTTTTACTGAAAACGCACACTCCATACTCTTGTTATTAAACTTTTTTTTTTTATTGCTTAGGTAGGTGGACGAGCTCACAGCCCACCTGGTGTTAAGTGGTTACTGGAGCCCATAGACATCTACAACGTAAATGCGCCACCCACCTTGAGATATAAGTTCTAAGGTCTCAGTATAGTTACAACGGCTGCCCCACCCTTCAAACCGAAACGCATTACTGCTTCACGGTAGAAATAGGCGGACCAGAATATCAATTTGTGAAGATAACACAAATTCAATTTTTATTACAAAATTCGAACATTAACTAAACAAGAATTAATAACTTGATCTTTTGCTGCAATAAGACAGCATATACATAGTACTTGTATGCAATATGCATAAACTTACGATCGTGTAAAAAGTAATTTCATACGAAGAAAATAAAACGTAACATATATAATACTTATGCAGTAACACATTACCGAAAATTTATATTAAATTACATATTACAAAATAACATCATCATGCATCTTCTTCACGCCTGCAACAAAATGAAGGAAAACTGTTTACACAAAGGTGTAATAATATTAAAATAGAAATTTCACACTGCAAATGTTGAATGCATGTTTCGTAAAGCAAGCTAAATGCCAAAGCACACACATCTCGAAGGTTCTCGGTATCTGTGTAGGCACTACGAAGTTTATAATTTTGTAACCTTCACGCATTTGCCGTCATTGTATTATTGTGAACATTAAATATATGGTATGCTATTACAATGATGTATCTAATTAATTTGAGGTTGGTCACTTCTACTCTGAGTAAAATTTAGTACTACCAAATTTGTTGAAATGTGAAATAATAGCAAATATACGCTAGGTCTAAATTTTCGTTTTGTTATAAATGCTACGAACCATCGTACCATCTGTGATCAGGGCAGAGTTGACTATTACTATCTAGAACACTAGGTATATTCCGCCATAACATGTTTCAACAGATCAGCGTTGCGATGGACCATCCTTCACTACAATGAGCTCCCCTCCTCGTTGCCTTCCCCGAGCTTTACACATGCCCTTCTCTAAACAAAATTTTAAAATGACGGTAGGCAGCAGCTTGGATTTTCTTCAAACATTAGCGAATTAGATGAAACAATAACCCCTTACGATATGGTGGGGCAGGAAGATCGTTTGTCTTCAATTGATCTGAAAACAATATTCAAAACGGGAAGCGCAAAGCATACAAAAAGATAATTAACAAAATTCACAACATTGAACATACGGAACTTGACAGGTAAACTGAGGCGCATATTTTACAAAACACGAATTAACTGCATTACGAAAACCCAATTATCGTAGTTGACACCTACTCCATTCTGACCTGAAACAGCGGCAAACTATCACTGGCCTCCTAGAAAAATCATCACGGTTCCTTCTGTTCCACTCTCAGTATTACTGGAAGCCACTAGTAGCAGCAATGAAAACACGGGTCACCGTACTTGTCGAACTCGCCGATTTTTTTTCCCTTCCTATGCTGATAGCCTTGAGAGGCTATTTCAGCTTCTCCTTGACGTGTAGATGAGCTCATGGGGGAGAGTGCTGCTAACACTGGCCCTAGAAAGAGCAGTGCTTCCAGAATCTACCACCGGATCGAATACACGACCCACTGAGAAGATCCGGCGAGAAACTCAGTGGGCTGTCTATGGGTTAATTTACTCGTCGAACTTTTCGTCCCAAGCGACAGGTTCTGCGAGCATGGGCACCGGTGCTTGAAGTCAATCAACGAAAAGCCCTACGTGAACTTTATAGCCATAGCAGTTGCCCGCTAAGTTTTTTGCTTCTCAACTGGTCGCAATTCCGATCTTGTGATAGATAGACTCGTGAAGGAGATAGCCTTGAGATGTTAGGCCTCGTCAGAGGATGCTCAAGCAGCTGTCAACACACTTTCTCTTGCAACCTTGAATTCTCGGGACGAAACGCTATCCTTCTACCCGAAAAAAAAGCGATGATTTGCGTGCGTCATTGGAGACTATAATTAATCAATGATGATTAACACAGATTATACATTAAAATTTAACAATTAGCCACATATGATGACATGTTACTTGGTCATTAATGTTAAAAATGTAAATGAATAGCTTTTATTTAGTAATTAATATATGACACAAATAGTTTTATACCATTTTAATAATTTTTAAATTTATTGTTTTTCCATTATTTGTTTTACCATTATTACTAGTTTTATTATTGGGGTCCAGTTATTAAGTACCTACAGAATTAAGTATCCTTCTTTGTGTATAGACAAAGCAGTCATACAAGATTCAATAATCTTGTGCATCGGTTGCAAAGGAACAAACAAAATACGGACTTTCTTAACCGCAACCGCCGCCCGTGTAATTAACACTGTCAACTTTAAGCACTTCTTAAAATTTATTAGTCACGTACGAAATATTTACAACACGTTATGTAACGTAAGTATTTATCGGAATTAACGAGGAACCAAAAACGATTATCATTCGTCATTAATGTCTGATCGATGCGTCAAGTTGCTGGATATCGTGACTGAGCTTTTGCTCGCTCCCCTGTCCTGGTCAAGCTGCAAAGGCTTCCGGGCCACCAGTAATTCTTCGTTCCTAAAAAAAACTTCAAGATAAATATTAATAGGCGTTGACAGTTCACTAGAGTATTAACTGAATTTTTCTCGAGTCGTAAGCGATATTTAAAAAAATACAGCTTAATATCATGTTTAATAAATACTAGGTATATTTTAAAGAGTATTCTTCTTCTCAGTCGGACACTCTTATTAGAGTGGTCGTGGTTGAGCTGACGATGTATATGCATCGATATCGATATCGATCTGTGGTTTTAGTGTTGGGAATCACCATTACTATCACTGATTTTGGTTATCAGGCGAAGCTCCAAAACAATTGAAACACGACTACGAAGACATTTCCTCTGAATAATAACTACGAGACTTTTAGTATTATTACAAGTCTCTTTACTTTCCTTGCATTTGAGTAGGGTCTCGTCATATAAAAAATAACATATATTAAGTATATTACGAAATGAATTACAATAATATATAAACATAGTTGAGTTGTGACATTTTTAAGTTTAAACAAGTGATTGAAAGCAGCCGTTGTACAAGATTTATTTATAGAGTTACAAAATTACATGTGATGAAAACGGGACCTTTGACATTTCACATCGAAGAGGTCATGATTCGTTTGTAGTCAGCTGCCTAAAGCTGTGATTATATGCGGATTATGATTTCACGGACAATATCTGCTATACAAAAAGTACGGGCTTAAGAAACTGAATAAGTTTTTAAACAAACAATATTATATTAGACCAACGTTGACGTTAGACTGGTAGGTGCTTTATAAAATTTAAAGAATATTTATTATAAAATCTTAATGTAATATAATAAATCAAATCTTCACTTAAAAAAACTAAAGTACTAATTAAATCGAAACAGATAGATACAAAAGTCATTATTTTCTCCAAAAAAGTTACATTATTGATTAAATTTGTTTTTCTCCCGTTGTGAAATAAATCAGTACGATTGATTACGTTAATCAATACTGTTCATTAAGAAGTTACAACACGATTCACAATATATAATGACCACAAATACTAGATACAGCTGTAATTCAACTATTACACGCAGTTTTTGTCAAAGAGAAACTTATGAAGGTAAACTACATAATATGTAATCCTACCTATTAACGAAAAGCTATAATGCATTACCCCCTTTTCTTTTTAGGGACTTTACTTGATTGAGTAGACGTCCACTTTCTCTTAAATGTTAAAATACAGTATTTTGTTCGGTTTTCGCGAATATTAGACATAATTAAAACTTCATTATGAAATGACACGTATAAAAACAATAAAATTTTATAGAAAATAAGACAGTAGTCAGCAACATATCAAAATAAATAAACTTTACAACACCTTAGTCGTCCGTGACCACGAAAAATGTAAAGTTAACAGTAAACTGTAAAGTATAGTGGTCGAAACGTTAGAAATAATTTAATGACAATAAAAACGCGAAATTAAACATTAAAAGTAGTGCTAATTATGTCGTAAGTGGTAAGTGAGTAGCTAAGTACCCCAATATGGCGGGACGATAGCGTGATTGCCACCAACCATTTCATCATTATACGTTTTGGCATAAACATCGTTCAGCATTGACAGTCGATACTGATTGAATTCCGCTTATGGGAGGTTCAACTTTATGTTTTCGTGTCGCTGTATTTCAAAAAAATTTATGAAAAGCAACACGATACAGCTATGCATGTGCAATCAAATTCCGACGTATTTATGAAAGCGTTAAAACGTATGTATTGAAGTATCCACAAATATGATTTTTTTTTGACGCAATTCTCTTTTTTTAAATTCTAAGGCACAGGATGTGACATTATTTTTAAAGCCAAAAGGAATAATTATCTGTACCGTATAGTTATTTTTTTTATAAAGTAATGCACATTAAACTTAGGATAAGAATACGCAAGAGATTAAATTTGGAAATACGCTTAGGGACGATAACTTTTTAATTACTTTTTAATTTTATTATTTATAAAAAAAGACCCTCCGGCACCTTGCAATGGATTTACTTCTGGATTTACGGTCACCTGGCTAATGTCAACCCTCCTTGGGTTGGGTGACCGGTCGTAAAACTCGTACCAAATCTGTACGCAGATAAGGTAAGAAGATATGCTGCACCAAACCCACATAACGTGGGAATAATGGCATGAAAAAGAATAAAAACGAAAGGTATAATATTTATGTAAAACCTTTTTTTTTATCTGTATGTTTTCACACCCTAATAACTCAATTGATAATCATTAAATCTCAAACACACGTTATCAAATGTTGTTTCTTTGCCATTATCTTGTGCACCGGCTTACGGTCTACTTAACATTAAGTTAATTAATTTATTAAGTAATTTATTAATGGTTTCCGGTAACCACTTAACGTTAAGTAGACATCAAAAATTTCTATTTCTCCACCCACCTCGAGATATAAGAACTAAGTCTCAGTAAAAAAGCTCTAAAGCAAAAATAGTTCCCAATTGAAATTCGAATTCGGAAAGGGCATGACGCTAATATGGTAGGCACATGTCCGGCGATACCCGTTTTCTTTTTCTTCTTTTGGTGTTACTTTTTTACATTCGTTTTTGGTTCCATGAATTTAATTATTTTTTTTTTGACATTTGCAACAATTTATAACATTTACACTTCGGTAATATTTGATTTTCAAACATCAAAAGATATCACATATTATTCTTTCCTTTTTTTATAGCTTAGATGGGTGGAGGAGCTCACGGTCTAACCTGGTGTTAAGTGGTAACCGGAGCCCATAGACATCTACAACGTAAGTGCCACCACCCACCTTGAGACATGGGTTCTAAGGACTCACTTTTAACAGTACAACGGCTGCCAAGCCCTTCAAACCGAAGCGCATTATTGCTTCACGGCAGAAATAGGTATGACGGTGGTACTTAGCCATGCGACTCACAAGACGTCCTACCTTCAGTATTTTTATAATAAAGACGAAATCACATTATTATGAAAATAATAAAAAACGTTGTTCTACAACATACGTACTATACGTATGTATATCTAACTATATACATAATATACTATACAAATACGGTATATGTATTACAATAAAATATGTATTACTATGTAAAACATGCACCGATTCGTATTGTTTTTTTTTCATTTTGTATTATTTTATCTAAAGAATTTTTCTGATTTTCTAGTTCTACGCAAACCCATGTACTTACTATTAATCAGTTCTTGAAACTTATTATTAGTCTTAGTATTATGATGTAGTAGTGAGTTACTATAAAAGCTGTTACGCCGTTGGTTTCAATGAGCAACACAAAAAATACTCATGCATTAAAATTTCAGTAAAGTTATTATCCAACCCCCTAAACAATGAGAATTAAGCTATTTAACATTCTTGATGCTACCCGTTAAACCAATTTGCAATACAATCTATATATTAATACGTGAAGCAAAAACTTTGTATCCCTTTTTACGAAAATTGCGCGGACGGAGGAGTATGAAATTTTCCACACTTGAGAATATAGAGAAGAAGTGCACAATGCTAATATTTTTTTTAAATAAAGCATAAAAGATACATTAAATCAATAAAGAAAACATTACACACATTACATACCATGTATTTGACGCACACACGCATGCATACTATTTATTGTCAAACTTTGGTTCTTGACGTCTGTTGTCAAATTGAAAATAGATTAAATATTGTTTGTCTTTATTTTTTATAATGTAATCTTGGCGAAATTTGTGATTATAGAAGTATAAAATACAATCATAATAGTGTACAAACTTACAATTAAAATTAATTATAGTCGAATTTCGACTACTGCGGAACCTCTAGTTTATATTAATCAAGTAATTTCCTTAAGTAATTTAATAGCAAACTTTCGTAAACATAAACTCAGAAAAGTCTAGAATACCAAAGAAAGTATTCAAGCTCAGGGTGTATTAAGGTGTGAACAAAAATTTAATAACAAGGTAATTAATCATAGCAGATTTCTGTAGGCCGTAGGGACTGATGAGTTTACAGATTGATATCAATACACACAGAAATAGCAAAAGACAAAACAATTAAGTGCCACTCCAACAGTTTTTTAAAGCATGTGAATCTTTTATAATTGTAGATTTTTTTTTGCTCACAATTTCAATCAGAAAGCAAAAGGGAAAATGTGATACATTAAAGAAATTACAATTTAGCACTTAAAACAACACGCTCTGTAATTTCTCAATAGCAAACTTGGTCTTATAGATTACAAACTTCAATCATGTGTGTATGATTTTTTTTAAGTATAGCAATTTATTTGATTACCCTCAATAACAAAGTTCTATTTTAAAGACTCAATTGGAGTCACTGGCTTATTTTATTAATTAGTTTGTCTTGTGTCTTGTACAATAAGAACTTTTATAATTAAATGACGGAAAACCATGGCGCAATGTCGATAGACCATCTATTGCTATTAAATCGTAAAAGGAGTGTTTTATTTTACACTTCTATACTAATGTATAAATCTACAGTGGTTTTTACGGATGTTCCGTTATAACTATTGAACCATGCATGCGATTGACTTGAAACTTGGTATTCATATAGAAAATACATGTACTTAATGGATAGGCAATAGATAATATTTATATGAGTGTTGGACTCCCTAATAACAATGACAATAAATAATAATTTTAATTTTAAATGCAGCGAAGCGGGCGAGTACGGCTAGTCATTTATAACCATCTTATTTTATGTGTTTGATTTTTTAATAATTACAATCCCATTAGATTTGTCAAATATTATCATATTGTTAATCAGTAAATACTTGTTTCAAAAAAGAAAGATAATAAGATCATAATAAAATAGAAACATAATAGAGAAAAATTTAAATAGGTCGAATGGGAACCTGAAAATAAATTGAAAGAAGTCAGTGAACCATTGTCAATAGCTAGTCTGTAGCGTTATTCATTATAAAATAATTTATGATCGTGGCCAACTGGACTTGCTACTCCTACTCGTACTGCTATATTTTCCATCTGCAGTAGTCATTAATTTCATTTTCCAATTTAAATGTTCTACTGGTTCCTACCGGACTTGGAAAGAACAGTTGACATCAGACAGATGGTCTATTGTAAAACTGTAAGACAACTCAACAACAATAAAAGTACACGTTGTTTTGAAATCACCTCTAGAAGATAAGGACATACATAAAATAAAACAAATAGCAAAATGTTCCATCTACGTTCGTTCTTATTAATTAGCTTTCTGTGCTACAAAACATACCAGGCAGATGGTGGTGTTGATAAATCTTTTTTATGATTGAAGGATTACTGGTGGTCCGGAGGCCTTTCCAGTTTCACCAGGACAGGCGGGCGAGCAAAGACTCAGCCAAGAGCCGTGGGATTTGCTACAGCTGCCCGAGCGCCTCCAAAGAAGACCTGGCAACTTTAGAGCAGCTGCTACGCGAATGACTCTACTACCGGATCAAAAGCGCGACCCGCTGAGAAGATCCGGCGAGAAACTCAGTGGGCTGATGCTTATGTTACGTTGCACGTCAAACTCTTTGCCGTACTACCTACTCCTAGCGTTAGAGCTGAAGGCGTCTAATGCAAGAGTTATTGGATCTAATGGATCCGTAAGGACGTGGTTGATAATTCATGATACTATATGACGTAATAGCTACATGTCGAGGGGTGAAAGATTATTTGGAAATTTTGAAAAGCCCCTGTCTAATAAAGCAAGGAGATTATGACTAGACAGTGGCGGATATTCCGAGGCCCATTGCGTCCCAATATTAAGATAACAACGACCCAAAAGTAAAGTTGTTTTCACATCTGCAAGTTGAAAAATTGACATACCTAATGCAAAACGTAACCATTTCAGCAAAGAATAAGATGCGAACGTGATAAAAGCGTTCATATATAAATAAATAATTTATAATAATCATGCGTTTTATCATAGGGAGATATAAATCTGTCCAGTAAATTATGTGTGGACGCGAACGGTGTCATCAATCGTGACTAACTTGAGTTCCTGAATCGTATCGGATCCCTAACTAACGTGTTGACAGTACAGTGTAAAGGTCGAGCATGATCCATTAAGGCGACATTTGATTCTTCATAAATGATTTCAATAATTTCATAAGGTGTATTCAGATAAAACAAACGGACTTACTCATGGTTCACGTGGCTTAAAATAGTCATAGGGTCCTGTAGTCATATAAATAACTCACTACCTATTTTGAGACATGTGGTCGTAATATCAATTTTACTGTATTAAATAATACTATTTTTCAGTATCCATGTTTTATTACATACATGAGTGCCGCCACCCCCTTAAGATATGAGTTCTAAGGTATCAGTATAGTTGCAACGGCCGCCCCACCCTTCAAACCGAAACGCATTGCTGCTTCAAGGTAGAAATATGCAGGGCGGTGGTATCTACCCGTGCGGACTCATAAGAGGTTCTACCACCAATAAAACCATAGAAGTTGAACCACGAATCACAAGGTCGAAGCCATAATTACTATTTAATCACAGACACCAAAATTAAATCCGTTTTTTTTTTTTATTGCTTAGATGAGTGGACGAGCTCACAGCCCACCTAGTGTTAATTGGTTACTGGAGCCCATAGACATCTACAACGTAAATGCGCCACCCATTTTGAGATATAAGTTCTAAGGTCTCAATTATAGTTACAACGGCTGCCCCACCCTTCAAACCGAAAAGCATTACTGCTTCACGGCAGAAATAGGTAGGTAGGTATAGGTATTTCTACGGCTCCACGCGTTTCTAATTTGTAATGTTGATGAAAAATTAAAATTACAACTTATTTTTAACGTGCATGCATATCTTTATAAAACATTAAGATATGATTGACTCTTAAACAATTATTGCAGAAATTGAAACAGGTAGAACTGTTTCTTGCCAAGAATAAATTACTATTTGAATAGATTAATTAATTACGATAAATGATGTTTACATTCATTAATAAATCATATTAAACTTAGCACGGGATATCTATGTAAATTAATTTAAAAAATACCCCGTGCATTGAAATTTTGAAATATCCGAAATATCAAATTACTGACCGGTCGAAAGAGATCATCATGATCATCGGTCATGCTGTAAACTAAATGTAGCTTCGCATATTTGTACAAAAACGGTTCTCTGAAGAAGTATACGAAATAATACTCGCTTATTTAGTGTTAGCGTAGTTGTATTGCTATAAAAGCTGTGTTTTCCTGTACTTACTCCTTTACTGGTGGTAGGACCTCTTGTGAGTCCGCGCGGGTAGGTACCACCACCCTGCCTATTTCTGCAGTGAAGCAGTAATGCGTTTCGGTTTGAAGGGTGGGGCAACCGTTGTAACTATACTTGAAACCTTAGAACTTATATCTTAAGGTGGGTGGCGCATGTACGTTCTAGATGTCTATGGGCTCCAGTAACCTCTTTGGGCTGTGAGATCGTCGACTGAGATAGGCACTAAAAAAAAAAAAATTTGACCGTTTTGTTATCTAATATATAAAATTCTCGTGTCACAATGTTCGTTCCCATACTCCTCCGAAACCGCTTGACCGATTCTCATGAAATTTTTTATGCATATTCAGTAAGCCTGAGAATCGGCTACTATCTATTTTTCATACCCCTAAGTGATTAGGGTTGTCCACCCCTAACATATTTTTTTTATTTGGACATATTTTTTTTTGTTATAATGAGGTATTATGTGGTTGAATGAGGTTTAGTTATTTTAATTATATATTCCCTCATCGTTCACAGCACTTCATACCTCTTTCACTCATTTACCACATCCTTACACACTTACAATAAGTTAGTTTTTTTTTCTACACTAGAAATTCTCTAGAAATCTTATATATGGAAAACAATGTTTGCCGGGTCAGCTAGTAATATATATAATGATATGGATTATTCTAAATAACTAAACTTAATTGCGTTTTCTGTACAATATTAAGAAAACAACATTTAAAGCCTTCATTTTCCGTTTAAAATAATTATTTGACAGAGTTTAATTGAATTAAATACAACTGAACTCCTCTTTTATCTCAATAGCAAAGAGTTCAGTTAATCCATATTAGAAAAACCTATTTTTTAAACTAAAAAGTTTCATAGCTTTTACATAAAAAATACATGAAAAAGGTTTTTCTTTGCATATATAATAAAACGATTTAAAATAAAATTAAGAAACTCGATTTTTATTGTTTGCGTCTAATTTAATATTAGTTTACAATGTAAATTTGTATTTTACTATTTTATACATAGGTATATTAAATTGTAGTATGTGTATTCTATAATACTGAGATGTTATTTTAAGGAAGATTTTTGTTTTGAGTTTGTTCTTTTTTTTGTTTGTTTATGTTGTCGTTTGTTATTCTTTTATCAATGCACCTACCATGCATTATCTCTGCACCACCCTATGGTCGACTGGAAGAGAATGCCCATGGCATTAAGTCCGCCTGTGTACAAGTTTTGTTTTGTGCATAAAGTATAAATAAATAAATAAATTTTACAGGCATAGGAAATTTGATGTAAGCATTACAGATTTACATAATTCCGTAAAGTTTTTAAATAAACTAAAACTGCATCATTGTACAACCTTACCGACGAATCAGCGACACAGTCTTACAATATTAAGTGCCATTGCAAACATCCGAATTACATCACGAAACAAATTTGAAATTGCTTCTTGTCCATTAACATGCTTTTTGTTATGTAGGTAGACGATTCAGCTATTTATTTACAATTGAATACGACGAACTTAGGAACGTAAACCATTTCATAATGTTATTTTTTGCTTTACATTTGTATTGAAAAATTATGATTACAAAAATTACACACATGATAAAGGAAAGGAGGAATGGAAGCTGTCATGTTGTAAGTTACTAGTATGTAGTAAGGTCGGAAGGGTAGGTGCCACTAATCTGATTATATCTACATAGACATTTTGAAGTCGTCGTGGGAAGGATAAGACGTCCGGTGCATTCGTATCTAGCGATGTACCGGTGTTCGAATCCCGCAGGCGGGTACCAATTTTTCTAATGAAATACGTACTTAACAAATGCTCACGATTGACTTCCACGGTGAAGGAATAACATCGTGTAATAAAAATCAAACCCACAAAAATTATAATTTGCGTAATTACTGGTCTCTTGTGAGTCCGCACGGGTAGGTACCACCGCCCCGCCTATTTCTGCCGTGAAGCAGTAATGCGTTTCAGTTTGAAGTGTGGGGCAGCCGTTGTGACTAACTGAGACCTTAGAACTTATTTCTCAAGGTGTGTGGCGCATTTACGTTGCAGATGTCTATGGGCTCCAGTAACCACTTAACACCAGGTGGGCTGTGAGCTCGTCCACCCATCTAAGCAATTAAAATATCTACATAGACATCCGCTAGACTTTAAAATTGAGTCTTATACCTCGTGTGTTAAGGGTGGCTGCATTCTCATTGTAACGTTTATGGGTCCCACTAGCTACTTAACACCAGATGGGCCGTGAACTTGCTTCCCGCTTACGTAATAAAAATAAATTGAAAATTTTCCTGATTAATTACACTTAAATCTCGCGTTTATTATTTATTTATTTATTACATCTAAAGTTTCCTATATTGTGCAGTTTTCGTTGTCACTAATAAGTACAATAAGGCATACTTTGCAATATTAATTTTCACTACTTAGTACAAATGAGTCGACTATTATCAAAGCCGGCAATCTGACTTTTGGACAATGATTGGTAAATCAGAAAAACGAATTATTGACTTTGTATTCCATTGGCAGTCACAAAACTCTTCGGAACGACATCTTAGATAAATAACAGGTTAACTATTAACCTTTATTTAATGCAGGTTTTGAACCGTATTCTCTGAAGGAGACGATTATATTCAAATCAATCTGTATTGACATATCAATAAAAAAAATTTGTCCAAATGCACAGATTGCCACCTTTGATAATAGACGACTCAAATAAGCCAAATGTAACTATTTGGGCCGTGAGCTCATTCGTACGTCCGCACAATACTCGTAGAAATAAAATAAAATATGTGATTTACTGATTTTCATAAAACTAAAGAATCCTTATTCGTTGTAATACACTTCTGGTAACTCAAATCTATACTAATATATAGATCTACAGTGGTTTTTACGGATATTCCATTATAACTACTGAACCGTGCATCCGATTGACTTGAAACTTGGTATCCATGTAGAAAATACATGTACTTAATGGATACACTAATATTTATATGAGTGTTGGACTCCCTACACCAGTTGCGGGGGCGTTAATGATGATAATCTTTGTGGGGGTGAGAAATAATAATGTTAATTTTAAATGCCCAGCAAAGCGGACGGTTACAGCTAGTTATTATATAAATCATTATAAAAAGCTCATGGTCAATCTGGTGTTATGAAGATCATCGAAACTCATGTCTCTGCCCATAACAGACTTGCATTTTATCCCCAGGCCACAACCAATGTGTAATCGACTAGAGTACCATTTAAATCTATTAAATTAATAATTATTGAAGCATAATCTATTCTAAATTAAATATTATAGTATGTATTGTTTTCGACTTCGCAAGCTGCAGACATAAAACTTATCTTATAGTTTGATCTAGCATTTTGTGTTTTCATTACATCATTTCCAAACTTTACGATTTTCGTAGTCACGGACGACTGAAATAAAAATATTTAAAAATAGTTATTATTATTAATTAAATATAAACATCGATTTCAAAACGAATGTAATGCATGTAATTTTTTGGCGCATTTACGTTGTAGATGTCTATGGGCTCCAGTAACCACTTAACACCAGGTGGGCTGTGAGCTCGTCCATCCATCAAAGCAATAAAAAAAAAAAAAAAAAAAAAAAAAAAAAAAAAAAAAAAAAAAAAAAAAAAAAAAAAAAAAAAAAAAAAAAAAAAAAAAAAAAAAAAAAAAAAAAAAAAAAAAAAAAAAAAAAAAAAAAAAAAAGTTACTTTTTCGAATTTTACTCATTGCAAATTTATTCTCCCTGTTTATTAAAAATGTCCACCGTATATTTCGAGAAATATTTTGTTGTTGCATACCATTTGGTTTTAAAATAAAGTTGTCTCTATCTTGTTTCCCGAGCCTTATGACATGCCATTCTTCTATTAACGTTTGAAAAGAATCCTTAACAATAAGCAGCGGCTTCATCGTTCACTGGCAACTGCTAATATCCATAAACAACGGTGACTACTTACCATCAAGTGGGCTGCAAGCTCGTCTGCCTAAAAAGGCAATAAAGAAATGGCTTCTAAAAAATTACGTAACCATTACACATGGATTACACAGAATTTACAGAACTTATTTTATAAATTATCATTTACGACAGGCCTGATAACAAAACACAATAAAAACATTAAGGCAAATATGCATGGGAGGTCGCGTTAATGAACTCTGAAAATTGAACGAAAGGAACGATACTAATTTCAACCCAATCTCTTCGGATTTAAGAGCTACTTTCATTTCTAATCCTCTGTTGCAACGTAGATAAATGATTGGTTTACTGCACCTGTGAATGATGTTCATTGATCGGTCGGAATAGAACCTTGATTATAGCGGTAATTGTAAAATAAACATTTAACACTCAAGTTTTGACCTTTGTCAATTAGAGTGCGTGTATTTGGTTTTCATGAGTAAAAACTAGGTTTTTTACGTAGCCTAAAATACTAAAATGATACAAGGCATCATCCATGTCAATAGTAGATTAAGTAGTGTAATTGTTTAAAATAAATTGGGAGTAAAATTATTTCCTTGCATTATTAGTTAGATTAGTTTTCGTTATTGTGTTGTTTGTAAGGAACTTTGTGTACAAACGTAGCACATTTGTCTTGTTTAGTGCGCATTTTTTACTTGTTGTTTTTTATTGTGTATCTTTTTAGCTTGTAATGTATATTGAGTGCCTAATAAAGGAAAAAAAATGTCTACGTATGTGGCACTCTTTTTTTTTCCTACCTATTCTGATAGCCTTGAGAGGCTATATCAGTTTCGCCCTTACGTGTATGTGAGCTCACGGGGCTCAAGCCGGAGTGTTGCTAACACTGGCCCTAGCAAGAGCAGTGCTTCGCAGAATCTACCACCGGATCGGAAACGCGACTCACTGAGATGATCCGGCGAGAAACTCAGTGGGCTGTGTCTGTGGATTAATTCACTCGTCCAGCACTTCGTCGCAAGCGACGGGTTCGACGAGGATGGTGACCGGTACTTGTGGTACCTAAAAGCACCGTTAATGGATGGAGCACTCGTGAATGCTAACAGTGAATAAAAGCAGCTATATTGTCTACCATTAAGTATTCTTTTAAAACATGGCTTGAAATGGCCATATCATGTAATTTTCAAGAATGAAGAAAGAAGTTCATGCCTGCGTTAATTGGAACCTAGTGAATAAGAAGTTCGAATGTGGATATGGTTATGGATATATTAGGGCTGATACAATGTTTTTTTAATTGCTGAGATGGGTGGACGAGCTCACGATCCACCTGATTTTAAGTGGTTAGTGAACACCATGGACATCAGCAACGTAAATGATGCCACCCATCTTGAGAAATGAGTTTTAAGTCTCAGTTATTATACAAAGCCACCACCCCCTACCACCAATAACTACGCAAAATGTATAATAATAATTAGGGACTTAACAAAATAATCTCAAGCAACTTCTCAGACCTCGGAAAGCAACATTTAAAATATTCTGTTTTTAATAATGGCATTTATAAAACAATTAATTGCGATATAATCTTTGTTTGTAACTAATTTACGACTCTACCGCAAGTATAGGTAATAAAATATACAATTATTTTTATGAACAAAATAAAAGATACTTAATTAAAACCACAACAAAGCTAAGATTTTAAGCAGGATAACGTAAAAAACTAATGTGCAAACATTCTTGGAGTCCAAGTCGCTTGAGTACTATATTACTTTTATTTTTCTGCTATTGGTAGTAAACATTACTATTTTAGTGTTTATCCCTTCCAGTTGACATGATATGGACGGACTGCTTATCTGATCATTTGATATATTAAGTGTGTTACATAGTATTTACAAGGCTGTGCTGTCTCCCATAAATCCATAAAAATGTTTATCATGTTATTTTTATTGTCTATGGACATAACACACAATTCACGTGCTGTTCAGTGTATGCTAAAGCTTATAGACGATGCCCCAACCACACATGAAATCGAAGTCACAATTTATTTTGTTCAATAATTATCCTCCTTTCAAACCCGAACGCACGACTAGTCAACATATTTTAGATTTAAACTTATTTCGCGTGACTTTTCTTACGAGTATTTCGCGCCGTTGCTTTCAATGAAAAAAAGGCCTAGTGCAATTATCTTATTTTTTTATATTTTTTTACTATTCTCCATTCCTAATCGCTTTACTCTTGAAAGAGTGGCGAGTCTCGAGACAATTGTCGATGACCAACGTCGTTGATGGCGCGTCAAACCGCCCGGATTGTAAAATAACTCTTTGAACCCTTCAAACAGAAAGGCGGTTTCACCACGGAAATAGGCGGTATAGGCGGAATCATGTCCTTATTCAAAGAGGCTTGTGGAGAATATTAAGCGGTAAATAAGAGCGGCTTGGCTCTGCCCCTGGCATTGCTGACGTCCATGAGCGACGGTAACCACTTACCATCAGATGGGCCGTACGATCGTCTTCCTGCCTCGGGCAATAAATAAATTAAAAATCTAGGATAAGTTGCCCGAACAGTGAAAGACTTCGTCATAATTGTTTTGAACATTATGATGCGTGTAAACAGACCGTTGAATTTCCAAATTAAACACTTTGGATGCTTAATTCCTTAACTTCCCTGATTAAAGGAGAAACGTATACAAAGAGTTAAAAAATATTCTAAGCACGGGCAGTATTATCAAAATTTCGGTGACGATGTGCTTTTAGTAACTATGAACTGCTGGAACCGCTCAATAGCATGGTTATTAACATAAAGAAACAATTGAATTACAATTATCATCTCTGTTTTTAAAACTATAAATGCTCTATTGAACGAATATTAATGCGCACAAATTGTAATACGTGCAATGTTATTGTGAGGACTCAACAAAGCTCGTTGAACTCTAACTCCCTCACACCGCAGCAAATAATAAATAAATAAACAATAAATAAAATTTAAAAACATCTCGGTATATAACAGGACTCAATGTTTTATATATTGGTTTTATAATTACGATTAAATAACCAACTTAATTAAGTTCTAGAAGAATAGTTACCTAACAACTCGATTTAAATGAGAAAAAGAGCGTTTAGTCCTTAAGATACATCAAAAGTACAGTACCTACGCTTATTGATAAACGGAAGCTCAGAAACCGTAAAAAGTAATATTTAATTGAACATGAAACTCGTAAGGATTAATCCAAACGAAACAAACGTTCATGCCGCTCTCGTTCACGTCATGTGTGAGTGAATAATTAAACAAACGTGGCACGGCTTTGATGAAAGCAAACAATTGAGTCGACTATTATCAAAGCCGGCAATCTGACTTTTGGACAATTATTGGTAAATCAAAAAAACGAATTATTGACTTTGTATTCCATTGACAAAACTCTTCGGAACGACATCTTAGATAAATAACAGGTTAAGTATTAACCTTTATTTAATGCAGGTTTTAAACCGTATTCTTTGAAGGAGACGATTATATTCAAATCAATCTGTATTGACATATCAATAAATTTTTTTTGTCCAAATGCACAGATTGCCACCGTTGATAATAGACGACTCAATTAGTGGAACGATTCGTATGTCTTCTTTTCAACGATGCTAAGCCGTGTTTTAAGCACACATAGATAAGACTACCTTCTTGCCTATTTCTGCCCTGAAGCACTCCTTCGTTCGAAGAGTTTTGGCAGCCTCTATACTATAAAATAAGAGGGTCAGGAACGAAACCGTGCTTCAGCGCGTTCATATGTCCCGGAAAATGTTGCCTTCTATCAAAAAGCGCAAGATCGAATATCTCGGACACGTGCTCAGGAACGATAGATACATGCTGCTGCAGTTGATAATGATGGGCAAAGTGGACGGAAAGAGACGTGCTGGGCGAAGAAAGAAGCCATGGCTCCGGAATATCGCGGAATGGACCGGTATTGCCTCTGTCGAACAGCTGTTCCGGCTGGCTGCTGATAGAAATGAATATAGGAAGCTAACGGCCAACCTTCAGGATTGAAGAGGCACTGTAAGGAGAAGAAGAATACTATAAAATTGAGACCTAAACCTCATGCCTCTGGATGGGGGGCATCACCCACCTTATAACTTCAAGGCTTCCGTTAACCATTTGACACCAGATAGATCACCTATACAATTAAAACGTTAATTGCATGTCTCAAGTTAGTCAATTGAATTTATATCGAGCTGTCTATAGGCTCCGAAAGCTGTTTATCTGTATGCGTGTGATCAGAAAACTTGTCTGCTCATTTCTGTTACATATTAAAGTGATTAATATTTACTGGTGACTTCGATTAACTGTTTAATTACTTTTAAACTAAACGGAAGCCTTTGCTGGGTATCACATTCAAACGATAATGAAACTAAAGAACTCGTTTCGTCAATATAAACACATGCTTTATGAACCATAAATCTTATTGTAATCAGCAAAAGTGTTCGGAGCTTTTATTATAGTATAAAAAAATCACATTAATATACCGCAAAGAACTTTTCAAAAATTTTATATTACGTCACGCATGTTTTGCAAAACATAAAGAAAACAGTACATCGAGACGTTGAATTTTTTTTTTTTACGTAAAGTGAAACACATCATTACCGTCGTATTAAGCCTTCAAGGCACGTACTCGTTCGATAGGTATAGCACATCTGTGTGCTTCTGATCCGCTTGTATGTTCTATGCAAACGTATTAATAAATTATGTGATCCATGCGAACGGCACAGTCTCGTTCTAACTCTTGCGCAACGGGCCGCGGAACAGGCCGGCAGGATAGCGTTCCAATAAACGTCAAAGTGAGTAATCGTATTCATTGAAAATATACATAATTTTAATATAAATAAATAAATATAAATAAATAAATATTTACTAACAATCACGCCACGTTAACTGGTCCCGTGATAAGTTCGTAAAGAACTTGTGTTACAGGTACCAGAAAACGGATATAAATGTATGATTTTTATAATACACATACATATATTTAATATACATCCGTAACCCTGGAAAAGACATTTATATTTATCATACAAATATATTCCCTTGGCGGGATTCGAACCCGTATATAATCGTACTTATTACGTTATTAATAAGTTCTCGTAATTTATAACAATAGTAGAATAGAGTAACATATACGCAGTAACATATAGCAATACGAAAACATTGAATTCCGGGCATATTTGTGCAAACTTAAACAATATTAATGGCTTTCTATGAAAAATAAAATATTTCGTCTTTTATAAAATAGTACCAGTAAGCGGTAATAGAATTTATTTTCAAAATAAAATTGGAAAGCTTTGTTCGTAAATAAATTTAGCGAAGAATATAAAATAATCATTTGTATTGTCACAAAGAATGGAAACGATGATTGCGGAATATATTTTTATCGTATTTTCATTTATTAAAAACAATTATTCTTCAAAATCCAAGAAATAAATAAATAGTTTCAATAAATGATCAAAATATAATGTAACTACTCAAAAAAATGTATTTTAGAAGTTTTTACAAATATTTTAATAACAGTTTGATTACTACCAAAAGGTCATCTAAACCAAAAAAAAATTTCAAGTTTAATTACATGTAAACTTAAAGTACATTGTTGATGTCTATGGGCTCCAGTAACCACTTAACATCAGGTGGGCTGTGAGCTCGTCCATCCACATAAGCAATAAAAAAAATAAAAAATAAAAATACAGTGGCCTACGGTAACTATTTGAGAACAGGTAGGTCGTCTATACTGAATAGTGATATGCGCTATTTAAGCCTCAACCTAAAGTTCATTTTTTTTGGTGTTAAATCTAAAAATTTTAGTAACATTGAAAAACCCACTTCCTTTCATTTTATTGATCATGAATCAAATAAAAATGTAGCCAATTATACACACTATCCAACACAGTAAGTTTTGGGTAACAAAAAATATCAAATCAAAATATCAACGCGACATTTACCCACACTTTTTATGTAATAACCGTTGAAATTAAAAAATTTGAAATATTGATACAAAAAAAAACCGAAACAAATTACCCATTGATTCGTATAGTAAAAAACATTAAACACTTTCACGTTTTTTGGTATGTCTTTGACAGTGGTGTCAGATTACCGGTAATCTGAGGGTCATATTCGTCGTGTCGGGTTATAAAAGAAGTAATTCTCCACATAAATCAATCACATACAATTGACAAATTCATTTTGATTAAAATATCCATCAATCGCGTTTGAAATTAGCGATAAAATATTTATTCTGTTTGCAAAGGTCTTTTTGTAAAACATCTGTGAATATTTTATTTACTCGTTTTGTTTATCATTTACATTAATTTTTTTAATAGAAAAACTCTGGTTTTGTGGTGGCAGGATATTTTGTGTTTGCCTGCACTCAAAGACAAGGGTCTATAGATTCTGACACGAAGCGGGTATAGGTAGGCTTCGGTTTAAAGGGTTTCGGTTTCGGTTTAAACATGAGACTCTAACCTCATGTCTGAAGAAGGGTAGAGAGATATTCACGTTGTACTAGTGATCCCAATAATTTCTGAAGACCAAGCCGGTCGTGAATACGTTCGCACTCGTATTTTCTGTTCGATACAAGTTTGATTATTTCCTTGCTTTTGGGTAAATAAGATTGTTAAATAAAAACGGTCAATTAGAGATTTTAGATTTAATCAACTCGACGTAACGAATATCAACTGTTATATTATGTTTAAAAAAGTTGTTCACAAAAAATTTAGCGTTCATTTGATGTATCCGATTCATTTAGAAGCAATAAATGTCGTAAATGAACCGAAACGAAATATTATTTCTTATAAAAAAAGCGATCTTCAATAATGAACGCTACACGATGTAAACAGACTAAGAGATTGTATTAAAAAAAAAATAATTTTTTTTGTGTCTAATATTAATTTATTTATTATAAAAAAAAAGAACACAATAGTCCTAACCTAAAAGCACATGTTATTATCCGCAACATGCTTCGTCAGATTACAGAAATAAAGTTATCAGCAACATGCTTCGTCAAAAATTTGTATTAATTTAGATAAAAACAATACAACGTATTGTTAGCTTACAGCTTGACGTTTAAATCATTTGATAAGACAACACAATTTAACGACAGTGAAATTACTTAATTCACTATCTAAGTCCGCGCTGAGGAACTTTTTTTAATGGTATTTCAGTAAATTTTCTGGCATAACATCAATGCACTGTAGGTGAATTGTGTGTATGTGTGAATTGTAGGTGAAATGTGACTCCGAATTGTTTAACAAATCAATTGTTTAACGCTTATAAAAAATCGGTTAATAATGATTTATCGGTTATTAATAATTTTTATAATTTTCAGATAACTTTTAGGAACATAGATTTACAATTGTATTTTAGTGATAAACCATTTCCAAAGTATATATAACATAAAAAAAAATTAAAATATCGTTTCCTATTTAAGTCACTGAAAATAGATTTTTAGTTGCATTCAATTCAAAGCTTGAGCGTTATGTTCTTTCAATGACTAATGCGCTAAGGTAGTTAATGCGATCTAGAAATACATTTACAAATGCTTCATAATTTTAACATTATGTACGTTGCACTCTAGCTTTGACTAAAGTAGCAGTTTATTTAACTACACAAAATATAATAACGTGAAGTGTGTTCACTTGAAGTAACAAATTTGAATAATTTAGTTTCACAATAATAATTACATATTACTGTATTCACGGTCGAGTCAACAATGTCACGTTACCGAATGCAAACATAAGTGATGTGTACTGTTAAATAATTCTGTTACTCCCGTTGCAACTAAGAAATATTGTGAGACGTGATAATAAAAGGTGATTTATCCCGCTTTGGTCTGTGCTAATTAAAATAAACAGAAGCGACCAGGCGGCATCTACCGATCGCACATCCGCATTTCGGTTAAGTTTTATTTGAAAATATATTTGTCGAGTGCTTCAAATTTATTGATCTGCAGTTACGTCACGGATGTAATTAGCATTATGTCATGCATCACGGAAATATGTACATCAAACTGTATTACATACGATAGGCGTTAATTTAACTTTTTCTTGTACTGCTCAAACAAGTACGTTAAGTTACGCTTAAGAATTTGTTGATCACGAATCTATGCACGCTATTATTATTTTTGATAAAACACTAAACCAGGTACACACACCAAACAAGTGTAATATGTATTCTTTAAACGTCAGTACGTCTGACGTTTTTGGATCTGTAGGGTAAAGTTACCATTCCTAATCTAATAAAACAATATTTACAGATGGATCTACTCAGAAATATTAATATTATTGTGGTGATTGCTACATGCATATTACTCCAAGCAGAAGGAGCCGACAAATATACTGATGAGAAAAGACCGTACGAATTCGGTTTCACCATTGACGGGCAGCAGCATAGACACGAAAAGAAAGGTAATCCACTTAAGTACATCGTATGTGACGTAGCGTGGGTAGGCCTTCCACAAGATTTTACTGGTGGTAGGACCTCTTGTGAGTCCGTGCGGGTAGGTACCACCACCCTACCTATTTCTGCCGTGAACCAGTAATGCGTTTCGCTTTGAAGGTTGGGGCAGCCGTTGTAACTATACTGAGACCTTAGAACTTATATTAGGTGGGTGGCGCATTTACGTTATAGATGTCTATGAGCTCCAGTAACCACTTAACACCAGGTGGGCTGTGAGCTCGTCCACCCGTCTAAGCAATAAAAAAAATGGACCAACGACCTATTGAGGTTCGCGGGGATACGCTGGATGCAAGCAGCGCAGGACCGATCTTTGTACCTAGGCTTGGGGGAAGCCTATGTCTAGAAGTATGGGCTGCTAGAATAAAATACCGTGTGTGGAATACATTTACTCAATGCGGCTTATAATTATTTAAGCTTAGTTTTATATTAGTCATTTAAAGTTACGGTAACAAATAAAACAAACATTTATTTTTGGGATGTTAAGTAGGCTCCACACACATCACAACGTAAATGCCGACACCTACCTTAAGATGTGTGATTAAGCTCCTAATAATTATTTATCTTTGAAACTGGTACGCATGATTGCTACGCGGCAGAAAAGGCAAAATGTTAAACTGTATCTACCCGTCTAAGATTCAGCTATCAATCTGTACCTTTTGCACTGGTCTCCAATTAAAACCAGGTGTGTTATGAGTTAATGTTTAGTTCTGTCTATCTATATATTAATACGTGAAGCAAAAACTTTGTATCCCTTTTTACGAAAATTGCGCGGACGGAAGAGTATGAAATTTTCCACACTTATAGAGAACATAGAGAACAAGTGCACAATGCAATTTTTTTTTTAAATAATGCTTAAAAGATACATTAAATCAATAAAGAAAACATTACACATACTACATACCATGTATTTGACGCACACACGCATGCATACTATTTATTGTCAAACTTTTGTTCTTCACGTCTGTTGTAAAATTGAGAATAGAATAAATATTGATTGTCTTTCTTAATATTTTTATAGTGTAGTCTTGGCGAAATTTGTGATTATAGAAGTATAAAATACAATCATAATAGTGTACAAATTTACAATTCCAATTAATTATAGTCGAATTTCGACTACTGCGGGACCTCTAGTTTAAATTAAATTATCTATACCGTATTTTTTTAAATTATACTTTGTAATTTTTTGACAAAAGATATCATGTAATTAGATACGGTATGACTCCTATCATCAGTCATTGTATACACATAAGATACGAGCCACTTTTTCTGGAATTTATTAATGATTCCGTGATTGGCAAACAATTCGGTGTTACCTGAAATGTCATGAGCAATTAAAAAATTATAATTACAATCTAAATATGACCTCAATAGCGTATTGTTCTTCATAGGTCATTAAATTAAATTACGTAAAATTGCCTATTGAAAATTCATCCTCCGTTATTAATTTAAATGTGACGATCACAATATTTTGTCTTTTTATTATCACCAAAAGATAATGGCTAATGATAACTTCAAATCAGCTATAAAACCCAATGGCGACTACACAAAATTTCCATAATGAATTCATATAAAATAATATACGAAGCTTATTTGGTTTTTTTTCTTGTCTAACTATAAATATATATTTTTTTATTAGAGTTAATTATCTTCATTTCTGTTTATTGAATTTTTGAATTCATTACAATAATTCTTTGTAGTTTATTTTTTAATAATGTATCTAATATTATTCGGTAGAATTTATTTAATAATATTTACACGGTGATCTTTTCTATCTTCTCTGTATGCTCAGTTCCGTAGGTAAGATACAATGTACGTCGTTCTACTTTATCGTAGCAGATTCAATAATTCTGGGTGGGACTAAAAACGACAAAAATCCGAGACTAATCGAAGTAAGATTAATTCATGAATCTGTGAATACAACAGATCAACAGATTCTGTTCCGTTACAAATTGACTTAGCGAATGCATCCAAAATGTTTATGAAAAACCATAAGTTTATAGAATCTTGCATCCGTTTCAACACGCATTTAATCACTATTTACGTTTTGTATCCGAACACAAAGACAACTCCATTTATTACCAAAATCTTTTTAATCTTAAATTCTGTTTTTTTTTATTATTGTAATGACAGATCTCACAACTCGTAAGGTGCTCATTGATCACCAAGGCTATAAACAATGCCAAGGACATGTTCCTAACCACCCCTAATATCTTTTTTAGACTCATTTCATGTTTTACTGCTTTTGTCTGAGTTATACTATTGCCGTTTTCACTGTTCGAACGCTTCAGATTATCTAGATCATTAGAAGACATCATTCTGTTCTGTTTCCATGTTATATCATCTATTAAGCTACGTAGACTCTCAATTCCATTATTTACTGGAAAAGTCTCATGGTTCCAGAACAGTTTTGTCATTTTTGCTGTTAGAGAGTCATATAACCATATTGTGTGTATCGTTGTGTCTTGTATCTAGGAATATGGGTAAATTAGGAGTGGGACATAAAATTTATAAATATGTATGTATATGTGATTCATAAATATACTATTATTAGAATTTTAATAAAATAACAGGTACATAATTAAATTATATACTCGTAGTTGGTACAATGTGTTTTGTTTTGAGATGCAAATTTTTTTTCGTACCTAAGCTGATAGTCTTGAGAGGCTACGTCAGCGTAACCTTAGCGTGTAGGTGAGCTCTCGGGGCTCAAACCTGGAGGTGTTGCTAACACTAGCCCTAGCAGGCGCAGTGCTTCGCAGAATCTACCACCGGATCGGAAACGCCACCCACTGAGAAGATCCGGCGAGAAACTCAGTGGGCTGTGTCTGTGGGTTAATTTACTCGCCGAACCCTTCGTCGCAAGCCACGGGTTCGACGAAAACCGTGACCGATGCTTGAGGTACCTAAAAGCACTGTTAGTGGATTAGGAGGATCTGAAATGACGTGTTTAGGGCGACGTCAACTGTTTACCATTCGGTCTGCAGGATCGGAATTTCCGGCGGCCACAACAAGATGGTTTTCGTGTCATGCCGCCTTCTCAAAGTGGCGAGATGCTATTGTCATTGAAAGTTAGTAGGTAATAATTCTAACCCTTAACTTCTTTGAGTATCCAATCTAACTACATGCCAGTTCTCAAAAACTTTAATCTTTACAATCAACATATGAATTTATTAACCGATTTTTTTGATACAGAACAAATTTATTGTGATGGAACCTGAGAATTTTTCTTAGCAACTATAAGTTTTGTTTAATCAGACACTTCCTGGATTCTTGGCAGAGCCTGACAGAAACTGGAAAGGCCCCCAGGCCATTAGTAATACTTAATACCTAAAAAAAAAAATTCCTAAGCTCCATCGATAAACAAAGATCGATTGGACAAATATTGATTGAGAAACTTTTTAATATAAAATAAAATAATACTCTTAAATACTAAATTCATTAATCTTATCAAGCTTCGATCAATAAATATGTACATTAAAGTAATCATCGGTCAATCTGTCGATGCTTAACCTTTTTACGGTCAATAGTATTCGACTCGCAATTTAAAATTTTACTTCCTTATATACGAATATACGAATTTTATAAAATTGTATAAATTGCGTATTCTTTAGGATGCTCATAGAGGGGGTTTTTTACGATGAAAATGATCACTTAACGAAAACTTTACATAAATATTTGTTGTGTAGTTAGACTAACTCGGTGGTGTACGAGTAGTAGTTAGCGACCCTGAATGTTGCGCCAATCATACCCGATCCTGTGGACCGAATGGTAAACCATCGACGCCGCCCAAAGCACGTCATTACGGATCCTCCTGATCCATTAATGCTTTCAGGTACCTCAAGCACCGGTCACCGTCCTCGCCGAACCCATCGCTTGCGACGAAGTGCTCGACGAGTAAATTAACCCATGGACACAGCCCACTGAGTTTCTCGCCGGATCTACACAGTGGGTCGCGTTTCCGATCCGGTGGTAGATTCTGCGAAACACTGCTGTTGCTAGAGCCAGTGCTAGCAACACCCTCGGGTTTGAGCCCCGTGAGAACACCTACTAGATCGGTGAATTTAGAATAACCCCTCGAGGTTACTAGAATAGGTAGGAAAAATAATACTGTTGCGCCGAGGGTTGTAAGCTCGATTTGCATAATCATTCATCGGAAATGATATACTATGTTGAACAAGTTTGTTTGCTCTTTGTCTGGGTGCTTATTTCCTACATATGTATACATATATTTAAACGTATTTAAGTATGTTGGTCAGTCTCTAGTACCCATAACACAGGGAATCCATAATTGGAGCCGGATGACTGTACGTTATTTGTTCCCAATTATTATTATTATTATTATATTATTGTAATCTAAAAATTACGCTTACAGATAAGAACGGTATTATCATGGGAGAGTTCGGATTCATCACTGCCGATGATGTATATCATGTGACAGTGTACGCTACTGATGAAAATGGAAGATTCAAAATAATTTCTATGAAGAACATACATTTGAAATCACGTAAGTTGCCCTTAAGTCAATAGAAAAACTTTAGGGAGGTAATTAGCAAATTTCATTAGGCAGCAGCTTCGCTCTACTCCTGGTATTGCTGACGTCCATGAGCGGCGGTAACCAATTACCATCTGGTGGGCCGTATGCTCGTCTGCCTACAAAGGCAATAAATAAAAAAAGATTGCTTTGCGAAAACAATACGCAGATTAGTGATACCAACTCGAAGAAGACCAAAATTTTCCCTACAATTTTAAAACACCAATATCACATCTAGTTTTAAATATATAAAAAATACAAAAGAGTATTTAATGTCTAATTCAAAGATCTCGTAATGCAGTATCAATACATTCAATAATATTTTTCATTGCAGAATCAACATCGCAAAGACAGGGTCACTCGTTGCAATTACCAAACACACAAAACGCTATAGCGTCAACTCAATCGCCCACCCAAAAACCAGAAAACACCCTCAAAGCTATATCTATAGAACCACCAGCTAAATCCTGTTCGCATTGCAGTCTGCCCACAACTTCTACAGTTGCTCCGGCATCTGCTATACCAGCATTTAATAGTGGTGGAATTGGCGGCACAAAATCGGCCGCACAAAATAATCAAGTGCCAACTTACAATGTAAAACAAAACAATGCTGATTCACAATACCCTCAACAAGGAAATTTCAAAAACTTCCCAGGTCAACAATTCAATCCCCAAAATGTAGGAACCCAACAAACTCCTGACGCACAAAATAGCCACACATATCAAAATAATAAACAAACACAAAGAGCTTCTGGAAGCTTCGTACCACTGAGTGGTAGTGGAGGCTCACAAAACGGTTTTAAGCAAACTCCTGTCCAAGCTCTGTCTACAATAGCGAACCAAGGTGGAGACAATCCAGAATACCCAACTGGACTACGGAATAGCTTTGATTCCCCACAAGGACAACAAAATGAATTCGGTGCTCCACAGGGACAACAAATCAGCTTTGGTGCACCACAAGGAAATCAAAATGGATTCGGTGCCACACAGGGACAAAAAACCAGTTTTGGGGCCTCACAGGGAAATCAAAATGGATTCGGTGCTCCACATGTTGCAGCTGAAGGCTTAGGAACTTCCAAAGGATCATCTGATAGTAATATTTTCAACAACCAAAATTCAAAAACACCTAATTCATTTAATCAGGGCTCGGATGAACAAAGAGGAACACGTAATGAACAAACGGGTAACAGCGCTGGCGGTACTGCTAATGAAGGGATTAATAGTATTAACGCAGGTCAAACTACTACTGGAGTTGTTGTAGGATCTCGTTCACCTAAACTGTACAATGTAAAACCAGATCAATCTTCCAATGGCCTGAGCCCAAGAGAACAGTCTAGATTCGGACAAGCCAGTGGCAATAAAATTAGACCAGAAAATGATCAATCTAACAACGAGAAACCGACATTGACATACGCTCAAATCCAAATTGTTGATAAGAATACTGACATTCTCTCCAAACGCCCTGGAGAAAAAGACGGATTACCTAACGGTCTTACCGAAAACGACATGGTTCATCTTCTTTACACGTTCAATTACACTTTAGGTTTTCAAGCACATTTTGAAGAAGGATACTCGAACGGTGTCAAACAAGGATACTATTACGTTACAGGACGAAATGGAATCAGAACAAGGATCGATTACATAGCAGACGATAAAGGCTTTAGACCTAAGATATCCCAAGAGGTGCTTGATTTACTGTCTGAAGATGTACCAAAACCTGAAACAGAAAAAGACGAGAAATACGGTCTGAAGGGCTATGAATTTAAATGGTTATATTATCCTCTCGAGTCTAAAGCCCGGTAAAACTAAAAAAATTATATCATATTAGTTTGTAAGTAAATCTAATACTAAGTTAAAAATACATCACGAAAGTATTACAGTATATATATATTAGTTTGCTCTAAGAATATCTTGTATTTTAAAATTGGATGTTCTTGTAATTTGATTTGTAAAGATTCTATTTAATAGCAATCCTTTAGATTTTTTTACTAATTAAAGATAGTCAAAATAAATCAGCAAAACTTATGTTTGTGTTACACAATACCGTTTTCATTTTCGTAATATGTGAATTTATATTGATTTAGAGAAGGTAAGATAGGATGGTACCTTTTCTACTTAACGTCTTTAACTATCGAAAAAACTTTTTGCGGTGATTGTGTTCAAATTTTTTTGTAAAGTGTAATTATACAGTTTGTGTTACAGTATTCTAGTTTATGCTTAGTAAGAATGAGTAAATAGACATTCTGCTAAGTAATTAATAACGGTGCTGAAGTTAAAATACATATCCCATTATCCATATAATATATTATACCTATAAATAAATTTAAATATAATCCAGCAAAAATCTTATTCTATCTCTAATCAACATATCATTACTAATTCTGAAATAATATATATTCATAGAAATCGATTTGTACTTAGATATTACTGTGTTATTGGCGTTTATTAACACATAAAATATTTTTTAGTGAAAATTTTAACTTAATTGCAATGAAAATCCTTTTAAAGCGCCATCTGTTGTAGTTTTATTTTATTAATTTCCTATTTAAGCCCTAACTTTGCAGTTATACAAATGGTTTATATTAATTATAGTAGATGGCGCTATCACTAACAAAACTATGACTTAATAGACTTGTACTTAAAGGAATTTTATTAAAACCGTGTTAGTAAGCCGTGACGTAGGCCATCTACTTGAAGTCTTCAATTCAATTCAAATAGAAAACAAAAAAAACATGAAGCAGCGATTGTTATACTATCCATGTGAGTCTCTGTGATGAATATTGATATTAAGAAGCCGGAGATTCTGATTTAAGTACAGTCTGCAAGAAACTACATACTAATATAATCTCTTGTCAGTTCCTATGATGTCATATCATCAGGTGATCAAACACGGTTAGACAGGCAGGACGAAAACATAAATATTTGTTTCATTAACGCTTTTCGAAGAACACACAAACCAGTTAGCAGTAATCCGTGTCCAGTTAAAAATGCTTTCCCAATTCAAGAGATTCAAAAATCGTTTGGCCAAACCAATGTCATAAAATGTTGTTATATTATGGTGTTCTAAATTTTTATGCATTGCGTATTCAATGTAACTCTAATTCTATCCTCAGTTATTCGTATCAATAGTTTTCAGTAAGCATTTAACGGACGAATGGACAACAGTTACGTTTGGTTCACAAAAAAATTTCCAACCTTTGTATTTATGAATGAATCCTTGCAAATTGCGGAGAACTATCAGTGGGTGCTTTTGGCGGGAAACCGTAACGCAACCAGTCGTAGCAAAGTCAGCGCGTGCGCAACACGCGCTACTCACTACATATTTTACATTCAATGCGATCGCGAACTCGAAGTTTTGTCTCCTAGTATTTAAAACTTTTACCAATTTATTTAAATGGAAGTATTGAGGACGCAACTCGTTTCCATTGTAACGATTCTCTTTAACATGGTGTGAATGTACTTTGTTTGTTTACAAAAGGAGTGTTAGTTCTACTTTCTATAACTTCAAAAACAAAAGTCGGTGAATAAAATTAAAAAATAATAAGTCTTTATTTTTAGACTTGAACAAAGTCAGGCTCTAGAAGTAAGTTCATCACGTACATTTAAATAAATATCTAACACTTCTAAACTTAAAAATAATCTACATATAGCATTAACTTGACCTATGCAAATTAAAATACATGATAAATTAAATAGCAGATCCGATCAAACGGGCAAATGGGAGTGGCCAAAATGCACTTTTACATTTGAGCGATATCAAGTTGCTTAATACTTTTGAAATAAAAGAACACTAACATAAAATCTAACATGCACTGGTACACTAGCAATGATTTAAAAAATGAATCACTAGTTGTGAAGACTATGTAAGAACATTTACATCACGAATAGCCATGACGCTAAGATTTACTGACTTTTTTTTATAGCCCTTGTAGGCAGACGAGTATATGGCCCACCTGATGGTGAGTGATTACCAATGAGCCATGGGGAATGCCAGGGGCAAGGCCAAACCGCTGCCTACCATATAACCGACTTGCGCGTCTAGACTAGTAACCCGAATTACATCTAAACCTCCGACAAGAGAACACATAATTCTCCCTAATTTTTCCTTCTTCTGCTAGTCCCAACACTAATCCTATTGATTTGAAATTAACTGACATTCATTGTATAATCTGTAATTAAATGACATAGCGCCTAATTTAGTCCTTTGTATTGCGAACACCATCATTAATCACAGAATAATGTAATTCAAATGCCAAAACGAATGTTGTTTTCATTGAATGAGATTAGAATTTTTTGTAAGTTGTTATTTAAGTAATGTGTAATTAGACGTACCTAGACTAACTCCAACTAAATTGTTAAACGATTTTTACCGCGTTTTCCCGAAAATAACAATCAAAGGATTTTAAGAGAAGTTTGACAAAAAACTTCAATCATGAAAATATTTTTTTGTAAATTATGAGTGAGTGAGACCGTACAAATATTCTCAGTTTTTGTTTGTACTGTACCTATGCTTAGTAAAGTTTCAGAGATAAGGAGCGAAATGCTTGATTTTGATGAATTATTGCAATGCCTATTAGGCAATTGCAATTTCAACTAAAGATATAGTGCCTCATGTGCGCACTAAGTTTCTTTTACCTTTTTTTACAGTCCCCCACAACCCTATCTTATCTCTTTACTCTATAAACCTACGATTGGAGAACTTTACTCTTTCAATGTAACCATTTTAAGTTTTCGGTGAGTAAATTCCGAAAATATAGATACGTGACAGAAAGATCGAGTGTAATCTCTTTTCTAGTTCTTTAAATAGGCAGGTTACCTTGCCGTTGTCTGATATTCAGTGTTTAGCAAAGCTCATTAACTCAAAACATAAATTTAATTAACTACCTTAAAGCATCGTTGTACTTACCTCGCTTCTGTGGTAATCTACCCCGTTTATATATTTTAAGAAAATAATCTTTATAGTTTTGTGTAAATAATTGTCACAGCACCGCAGACCTAACAGCTCAAGAGCAGCTGCTTCGCGAATGTATCTACTATTGCTGCTCTTGAGCTGTTAGGTCTCCTTCGGAGGCGCTCGGGTAGCTGTTAGAAAAACCCCACCCCTCCTGGCTGAGCGTTTACTCGCCCACCTGTCCTGGTGAAACTGGAAAGGCCTTCGGGCCACCAGTAATCCTTCAATCATAAAAAAAAAAACTATAAATTATTGTCATGTACTGCACGATCTGAATTAATTATAACTATTTTAATGTTCTCATTTAAGTGAATTTATGTAATTCTTTTGAGAATAAAGAATATATTTAACCCGAAAGCATGGGTTCGAAGTATCAATTATGTTGAATCACGGTTGTATCATTCAAATTGGAACATAAAACTACTTGATGGCAATAACAAAAGAGATGGCGGAATTAAAACGTCTTCAATTACAATAGGTTGTATATTGAGCAAATCACCAGTAATTAAGCAAATTTAATATTTTCCCGTAAATCCTTCGAGAATAAGTTTTATACAAGTCTTTAGTTGGATATAGAATACAACTTTTTTTTTTATAGCTTAGATGGGTGGACGAGCTCACAGCCCACCTGGTGTTAAGTGGTTACTGGAGCCCATAGACATCTACAACGTAAATGCGCCACCCACCTTGAGATATAAGTTCTAAGGTCTCAGTATAGTTACAACGGCTGCCCTACCCTTCAAACCGAACCAACATCTGGTATTTTGACTATTAGACTATGGCCTTATAGGTGATTCCCTCGTTATCGGATATGCGAAACTTTAAATCAACTTATTAACCTTAGAATGCTTATAAGAAACTGGTGGTAGGAACTCTTGTGAATCCGTGCGGGTAGGTACCACCGCCCTGCCTATTTCTACCGTGAAGCAATAATGCGTTTCGGTTTGAAGGGTGGGGCAGCCGTTGTAACTATACTTGAGACCTTAGAACTTATATCTCAAGGTGGGTGGCGCATTTACGTCGTAGATGTCTATGGGCTCCAGTAACCACTTAACACCAGGTGGGCTGTGAGCTCGTCCACCCATATAGCAACAAAAAAAAAAAACGTAAGCGATCTACATATTATTATTATGTTTAAAATTTTCATTTGTTACGTTTTCACTGATTGTTCGGTCCGTTGCTTCCACATTAAACAGACTAAGAAATTAAGTAACCACTTTTAATTCAAAGGAATAGCTTCCGTTAATCTAAAAGTGTGTTCATTACTTTAGAATAGCATTACGAACCATGAATAAACTGGAATTATATTAAAATTTGCAAAGGTTCAAGCCTTCGTCTGGTGTAGTGGTAAAGGACATGGTCATTACACAAGGGGGTCGCAGGTTCTAATCCCGCCAAGCGTATTTGTATGATAAATATAAATATCTTTCCAGGGTTATGGATGTATATTAAATATATGTACGTGTATAATAAAAATCTTACATTTATTTCCGTTATCTGGTACCTGTAACACAAGTTCTTTACGAACTTATCACGGGACAAGTTAACGTGGCGTGATTGTTAGTAAATATTTATTTATTATATTATTCGTATAAATCAAAGACCTACTAACTTACACTAATAATAAATTTAGACGAATGCAATTAATGTATTTCTAATAAAATATCTGTGACCTCTCGCTCTGAATGACATCATTGCATTTAGTTGTCGCACTAGTCAACATGTTTTTGTAGCAAAAAAATTCTACTGTTTATCGAGATTCGAGTTTCTTTCTAAAAGGATAAATTCTTAATGAATAACATCATCATTTCACACGTGCTATAATATTATACTGTTTTTATTTTATTTTATTAAATCTAGAATATATAAATACTTATAAATACTCAATACTGCTTATAAATACTCAAATACTGTTTAAGTTAGTTGAAAATCAATGATACGACATAAAACAGATATTATAGCTTTAATTTTTTTTTGGTTTTTCTTTTTTTAATATATCTAATATTCGGATGGAAGTACTTGCTTTTATTTCGATGACCAACAATATTTTGCATCAACTTCCATTTAAAAATATTGAAATAACCATCTCATCTTCAGTACGCAGAGACTGAGTGATACAATTAATCTATGATCAAGATAATACAGCATAACTGAAATCAATAGCAAATGGCAAACCACAACTATAGTATCTTACGCAAAATATCGAATAGCTCATTTGTATTTCCGGTATTGTAGGTAACTACAAAACCTTAGGTATATCGACTTTAATTATAATAGTATTAACGTTTTTGAAATTGAATTTTAAAACAGTAAAATTCTGCTTAATGCTAACATTTTGTCGTGCTGTATGGATCTGAGTGTTGGGCGACGAAAGTTAAGCATGAAAGAGGAGTGCATGCGGCAGAGATGCGAATGTTGAGATGGATGTGTGGAGTGACAAGAATGGATAAGATAAAGAATGAGTATATCAGAGGAAGTGTGAAAGTGGCCCCGGTAAACAACAAATTAAGGAGCGGACGGTTAGCGTGGTATGGACATGTGATGCGTAGAGAGAAGATGCATGTGACTAGGAGATGTATGGAAATGGTAGTGCAAGGTAGAGGGGGAAGAGGTCGACCGAAGAAGACATGGATGGAGTGTGTGAATGACGATATGAGAGAGAGAGGAGTGAGTGTTGAGATGACGGCTGATAGAAGAGAATGGAAGAGAAAAATTAGCTGTGACGACCCCACCTAGTGGGATAAGGTGGAGAAAAAGAAGAAGACTAACATTTTAACAATATAGTACACGCGTACCAACCTAAGTTATTGATTAGCCCGTGTGCCAATTCCTTAACGATCCCGCTAATTATGTAACACCGTGTAATTTACATAAACATTTCCCTTTGGTGTTGTATAGATATGGTAGCATTATTACGGACCGCTGTCGATCACGTTCCTTTCCTGAATCATTATAAAATACCTATTTGTTATGCGTGGAACGCGACCATTTTCACTATCGTTCAATGTCCCATTGTACTAACACTTTCTATAGTAAGTCCAGTCTGGACATGCGGAATATCAAAATAAATATTCATTCCGTTGTGTGTGTGAATGTGATGTCAGTGTTATAAAATTGTGTTAATCTATTGCGATGGCTTTTGTTTTAGTCGTCTACTTTCACGAACATTTTCAATATTTTTTTTAAATATCCAGGTAAAGCCAAAATTTTTTTCTCGAAAAGAACATTTCTTCCATCGGTGTAGGCAGGAACTCAAGCAATATTCTTTCCACTTTTTAAGTTTATAGCTCCACCGGTTTAGGTTGTGGGTTTGCAATCCGGCACGAATGACTTCCACAGTGACGGAATTAAAGAACGTGCAATAAAATAAAAATTTATAAATTTGCGTAACTTTTAGTTGTGGGTGCTACGTTGTGCTTTTTTCCAACGGGACAAAGTCGTGCGCTCCGATTCAGTGTAACTATTATTCAAATGCAATTGAAATTTCAATATTTGAAGTGCATGAGCTCCAATGACTTGTTGTTGTCTGAAATAAAATAAATCATTTATTCATTCACTCAAATCATTCATTCATTGATTCATTCAATAACCACTTTACAGCGGGCTGATCGCGAACTCCTCTGTCTTGAACCAATAAATGTTAATCACAGTATTACAATTATAACAATTTTGAAACGCATCTCAAATTCGGAATAAAACACTATTCATAAATTATAACAAACTATAAATTAACTTTTATTTTAAACGTGAATTAATGTAGAACACGTTTTCATGAAACATAGTCGGAACGCCTACCTAGCCAATTTATAATTTGCTCAAGCATTAGACTGTCAACAATTGACGTTTCAATGTCACAAAATGATGAAGGTAACATGCATTACACATGGTTATCACACGATCCATAATATCGCGCGTATTTAAAATAAACCTAAAAAAAACTCCTACACGAAATAAGCACACCCAGGTATATCAGTAGTCCTTTTTTCCAAGGTATAAAATTCATGCGGCCAATTAGTAATTGCATTTTAAAATCTATATCCTTGCAATGTAAAACGATAGATTAATAATAATAAACAAAGCTGTAAATATGTATGTAAATACCTCAATGCTTCAATTAGCTAATTGTCATTTAGAATGAAAAATAAATATAACATAGTTCTATTGGTATTTTAAGAATGAAAAACAAAATTACTAGAAGTAGACTCTGAATTACAACTACTAAAGGAAACTGAGGAAAATTAAACATTTCTCGGAAAGGAAATTAGTAATAACGATTCTTACGTAATATAAAAAAAATAGGGGGCTGCGTCTTTTATTACAGAGCAAAGCGTAAAGTTAAAGCAAATATTTAACATAACCTAAATTGTGCTTAATTAATTAATACCCCCTAACTAACCCTAACAAGAGCAATAAAAAAAAACTGGTTTTATGGACTTTTTTTTTTTTTTATTATTGCCCTTGTAGGCAGACGAGCATACGGCCCACCTGATGGTGAGTGGTTACCGTCGCCCATGGACTTCAGCAATGCCAGGGGCAGAGCCAAGCCGCTGCCTACCGCTAAAACTGTAGGACTGTTTGACGGAAACGCGAGGAATGAAATTATGTGAATTGTTTTATTTCGTTAATTTAGTGTTTCTTCAGGTTTAAATTAGTAATAACGGTGGTTAACTATTTTTCATCTGTGAAAGTACACAAATGTGGGAAAATGAACTGAACCTTCACCAAAAGTCTTCTTCCAAAAAGTCAACTATAATAATTTCAGTAAACAGCCACCATTTTACTGAAACTTTATTTCTCATCTGGTTTCATTTAATTTCATTCGAATTGATTATAGTTTCCAATTATTTCTCTTCGTCTCACTTCGCTTCATATAACAGAATATGTATTTGTATTTAATAGTTGAAGATTTTTATAACCTCGACACTGGCAACAATGACCGCAGGAAGCCAATTGCCATACTTAAAAAAATGAGAAGAAGAACTGGTATAGTGTTAAATGCCAAAATCACGGAATACTTAAATCAAATTTGATACCAAACGAAGTACTCTCAGTCAACTCTGTGGTATCACGTTCATTTAATCAATTTTTTTTTCAAGAAAAATCGCGTTTTAATAGTTATGTTTGGCACGTAATATTACATGTCATACCACTGGTTTCCTGTATGGTGGTAACCACTCGCCAAGAGCATTGACGAGCGCCCACACATAATTGATCATAAATAACCTTGTCGAATCAACAGCAATTGATCACGCACCAAATTAAAATTATTTTCCTTAGAACATATCGCTATGATTGTAACAACGAACTGATTTGATTGTAAATCGGATTCAACATATTCATTATTTTTTGTATCTATCAGCAACTCTATTTTAGTTGCTATGCTAACGTTGTGATTCGTTGAGTACATACCTACTCGTAATTTGCTAAGCTATGTCATTAATACAGACTCAGTTCTCAGCGTTATTTGAAATTAGTTCAAATTTTTAATATTACAATTTTCTTTCGCAGATAATCCCTAAGTTTGTGATGAAAAATGCTTAGACAAGAACTTCTAGTGTTGGTGAGTACCTAATTCGGATAGAGCTGAGAAACGGAATTGGATTTTTACATCTTTCCAAATTTGTTTTATTGATAGTATCCCTGATAGTATGTCTTTGTCTCATGCATTAAATATTTTCGGTACCTACAATATAGGGGAAAATCTTGGCTTAGAGCCATTGATTTTTCCTATTATATTTATTTATAAGTTACCAACAAAATAAAAACCAAATACTATTTATAACATTTCCTGATTAACAATACAAAATTGTTGAACATTCGAATACAAAATTTCACTTAAGAATTAAATTTAAAATTTAGAAACACTACGATAATATATGCAATGAGTTATTGATAAAAAAAAAAGTTTTGTTATGTACAGCAAAAATAACACAAAAATTTAACTATCAAACTAGGTGTGTTTGAGAAGTAAAATCAATTTGTTATCGGTACTGAAACCTTTTCAATTTATCCGTCCATTAATGCTCAATGAACCGGATAGTTAAAACATTATACATCGCATTGACTTCCTCCTCGTTGCTTGTTCGTTTCTTTCATGTACGTGACGTAATACTAACATGAATTTCACTTTTTTATGTTTAGTCATCGTTTTGTACTTTTGCGGCACCCACTCGGTGAGTTGCATTAAGCAATAACAAAGACAGGACAAAAGAGATCTACGCAAATATTGCTGCTAATCAGTTTTTCAAAGACAAACGAACGGGCGGCTTATGAACGCGTTGGACTAATACGCGCACCGGTGTTATAATATAATAAAATACGAGTTGTTTGATTATTTTTAAAACTGAAAATGAACTTATTATAAAAATGAAATAGTTTAGGATGATTTAGAATTAATAGTTAGGATTTACTGGCGGTAGGACGTCTTGTGAGTCCGCGCGGGTAGGTACCACCACTCTGCCTATTTCTGCCGTGAAGCAGTAATGCCGTGAAGTAGTAATGCGTTGAAGGGTGGGGCAGCCGTTGTAACTATACTGAGACCTTAGAACTTATAACTCAGGTGGATGGCGCATTTACGTTGTAGATTTCTATGGGCTCTAGTAACCACTTAACACCAGGTAGGCTGTGATTTTTTTTTATTGCTTAGATGGGTGGATGAGCTCGTCCACCCATCTAAGCAATAAAATAAAATTAAAAGTTTAGATTCTTATTTTGAGAGAAAACAGAGCTCTCTATCTAGATCCTCATGTCGGCGAAAACTAGACTTCTTTATGTGCTTATTTAAATGAATCGCTGTAAAGGTACATGTGCTTTCATTAAGCACATGTATGTGCTTAATGAAAGCACATGTGTCCTAAAGTTCATTACTTTAGGAGCTTTTGTTTGAGGTAAATAATTGTTTTTTGACTTATATTTAAACAATCCTTAATCTTTCAGCACTACAATAAAGACGTTGTTTGCATTAAAGATCAGGTATTTTCTTATTCTTTTATTTTTCTCAAATTATTCTTCATCTCGCCTCAATCATTCTTCAAACAGAATGTAAATCAAATCTCAATGTAATAGATTTCAACCCCGGAAATTTTAATACTAATTTATATTGATATGCCATCTTAGTACACAAAACTGCATCTATTTACAATTCAATATATTAGTACATAACATCGGTCGTTATGAAACTATAGACACTCCAATATAGGTAGACGTTGGGGGCGAAGCCCTCGTTCATAATTATATAATAGTGTGCCTGTCTTTCAAACCGGAAAGTGTAAATAATTGGGAACGAACACGCAAAATTACGGTATCTACCCGTACGCACTTAAAATACGTCCTACTATGAGTGGACAAACTAGATCACATAGTAACAAATAGTCTACAAAGCCAACCATAAAATTTCAGGGTCAAGAACCGCTTTGTAAAACCGTCGAGAGGCCAAACAGAAGACGTGGAAATGACATAAACAATAATATACCATCATACGATCCGTACATACCAAGATCAACAGCGATCGTTTACAAGTGCTCTTCATTAGAATGTAAACCGATTATAATTCGATCTTTAACTCAGTTGACTCCTAACCAAGACTTGAAGGCTTGTTTTACTCATAACGAAGAATACGTTTGCGAAACCATACGTTACGGTTATTTGAAAAACGTGGACAAAATATTGTTCTTATCGAGTATCATACGCAACAAAATGTTTTACAATGTCGATTGTTTACATTACTCAGACGGTAGGCGCGTGTGCCTTATGAAGGACGGTGTTGATTCATATTCAGAGTTAGTCGATTTTGGGACTATAGCAAGGCGAGATGCGCCCAATGTTTATTCGGAGGACGAGTTTATCTGCGAGGAAGATCGTAATAGAATTATTAACTGTGACCTTAATCTGAACGTTCCGTATCCTGGCGGTATTCGTTTGAAGAAATTCAAGTCTGTCGATGAAATAATTATGAAAACAGGTCCTTACGTTGTGTTACTGAAACCGAAATGTATGGGAGCGTGGTGCGGATACAGCGGTCGGGTGTCATTCACACGTAGAGCCTCTAAAAGATACGAGCCCCCAGGCGGAAAAACATACCGTTGTTATTATGCAAAAAATCAGCAAATTTGCAAAGAATTAGACGAAAACGGACTTTTGAATTGATAATTCTAATATGTTTAATATTTAGCGGTTAGTAGCTAGTTTAGTCAAATAATATCTTTGAAATTCCAAGCCTTTGATTGTTCATAAACAAAACACGCTTCTATAGAAAATCCAACTAAAAAATAGAAAATTAAGTTTTAATAAATTTTAATTAAAAATAGTGTAAGAAAAAAATATTTTATTGTAAGAAATCGTGGAGTGCTTTTCAGGTATCATCAAAATAACCCTTCTACTCATATCTGTTCATAAAATATTTATAACTAGTGATACCATGCACCCCACGCTTTTTTTTATAATAAAATATTTTTTTCTTACACTATTTTTAATTCAAATTTATTAAAAATATTTTTCTATTTTTTAGTTGGGTTTTCTATAAAAGCGTATTTTGTTAGTTTTTTTAAACTATTATTTATTTTTCATTTTTAGTTGAATTTAAATTTTTCATCGGTCCTCAATAAGTATACCAATTTTCGAGTTAATCAGACGTTTTGTAGGGGGTCAAAATAATGTTCAAAGATTCCGTTACATACTAATGAAGCTAATAAAAGCTTATTAAAATACATCCATTCGAATCAACATTATTTATGAAACGATTGTCCCTATACTTCAACTGGCAACTGCAGCTACAATATAACAATGAATATGCAATACATTAACAATTTTATTGTTTTCGTACACCTCATTACAATAGAATGAAACAACCGCGTTGTGACGTCCAGTACGTATTTGGGAGTGTATATAAAAGAATGTACATATTGTAATACTTGAGTTATTATTTCTGATGACGTAACCGCTGATAGGCATAACGAGACCTGTCATAGCGCTTTCTTAATATCTCATGCAGCAGGTTGTAAGAAACTATTGTAAAATACGATTTAAATGGTAATCTAACAATTTATCAGCTGGCGCACGTGTCAAGGACTTCCAGCGTATTCTTTTATCGACGTATGAATATAATAAGACCAAAGATTTCACTTCCAAGACGTTTTTAATGAAAGGACGATTGACGACTATGTAGGTCGCTGCCATTGAGAAACGATCATTGACCAAATAACGAGGTTAAACATACGTGAACGATATTACGTTTTGAACGGTGCTGTCGGTCATTCCAATACGAACATGAGAAACAGTAGTATTGTCTCACATTATAACGAATAAAGATGATTTTTTATTGCTTAGTTGGGTGGACGAGCTCACGGCCCACCTGGTGTTAAGTGGTGACTAGAGCCCATAGACATATACTACGTAAATGCGCCACCCACCTTGAGATATAAGTCCTAAGGTCTCAAGTATAGCTACAACGGCTGCCCCACCATTCAAACCCAAACGAATTACTGCCTCACAGCAGAAATAGGCAGGGTGGTGATACCTACCCGCGCGGACTCACAAGAGGTCCTACCACAGGTATAAAGTTAATTATTTTATTATTATATTATTTATTATTATATTAGTAACCAGTTCATTATATTATTATTTTCTAACTATACATTAAACTATATAGTCTCGTTTGACGCCAGGATGCGAGCACTCAGTGTCTTCATCATAGTTTTTGAACTACAAAATGTAAACTTGCTAAACATTTCATAAATTTCATAACAATGTTTCATAAGATATTATTTAAGACCTGTCTTTATTAGGTAAATATTGTACTATCAATATAGCGTTTCTTTTTTAGACCGTTGCTAGAGCTACTAGGATACACTGTATAGCCTAGATTGCATAACAAACTTCAGTATATAGATAGCTATAATTATATGTATATTCTTTTTCGATTAGTTAACTTCTCCAAGCCAATCTATATTGAAAAATATTATTGAAAAATCTAAGCGTATCGGATGCCTTTATAAAGGCATCAAAAACTACAAAACAATATCAGAATTCGAGCAAGCCTCACGATAAGTTATTTCATTATTGTCCAGTCTCAAATTCACGACACTGTATTCGCAAGGCGCACGTGACATAACTGAATCTTTAGTTCCGAGCGCTATGGATATTTTCGTGTTTCACAATACAAGGTACACGTCTACATTTCCTAAAGAGTGAAAGCAGTTTAATGCACGACCAAACGCTGACTATTATAAAACAAAACAGGACTTGACCTGTAATGAAACTTGATTAAGAAGTCCATTTTCACTGGTAGTAGGACCTCTTGTGAGTCCGCGCGGGTGGGTACCACCACGCTGCCTATTTCTGCCGTGAACCAGTAATGCGTTTCGGTTTGAAGGGTGGGGCAGCCGTTGTAACTTACTTGAGACCTTAGAACTTATATCTCAAGGTGGGTGGCGTATATACGTTGTGTATGTCTATGGGCTCCAGTAACTACTTAGCATCAGGTGGGCTGTGAGCTCGTCCACCCATCTAAGCAATAAAAAAAAACAGTCTGACCATAAATAATTTTACTAGAAAAATATCGGACAAGTGCGAGTAAGATTCGCGCTCGGGGGGTTCCGCGTGCTTATGCTCTTCGTACACAAAGTAATCCTCCATAACTAATGTCATTCTTGTATTGCACATGTGCCCCACATACACACAATACAAAGTCTTAACTATTTTTTTCGTATGGATTTACAACACGTGCCCGATGGTTTCAGCTGCACTAAATTTCTAATTAAAGAATAATAACACACGCTGCCTTTTCCAGGATAAAGAGTTGCTTGTGTTATTATCTGGTTCACATACCATGATCTGATTTGTAGATTCCTTATTACCGGAAAAGCGAACACACTATCATATTTATTATAGGAAATAATAACCGTTCAACTTATAAAGTAACTTTACGGAAAATCATCCAAATCTGCTATTGTTTGGTCATTGAGGAAAATCATCCGAGTATAATTTTTTCTTCACACTTCAAATATTATTTATCTCCCCTTTATATATTCAGTTAGACAATAAGAAACACTAGGCTGTACGTGCAAGTTTTTTAATTATTGATCAACATTTTAACTTTTTAACATTAATTCGGTCTTTATGCTTACATAATGACCGAATTAATCTTTAATGCTCCTGAATTGTTGAGAAGTTTTAATTGAAAAAGGTTCTCATAAATTCAGGAGTATACAATATATGCAGTATTCAACTTCAATTATGGTTTGATGGGGTGTAATCTTACCCATCATCGAAAATAAAATTGTATTTATTCAGACTTTTTAGTCAGTCGGTTATGTAACGGCACAGAAATCGGAATCAGAAATACATTCTAAAAAAAAATACGTCTAATTTTTTAACCTCTTTATTTTTTTTTAATAGAATTATTTTTAAAAAAAAAAGTTTGTCATTCATTTGTTTAAAAGGTTCGTGTAGAATAGTAGGTAGACCTTTTTCATTATTAGAATTTAATTTAGACATTACCATAATATTACATAGACGACAAGCACTAAAACTAGTATTAGGCAGTCATAGCTATTTCTAAACTATGAACCAAAGTGACCTATACGGAACCAGTTCTGTCAACTTCAAATAATATTAAAACCAAAGGCCACGTGATTAATCAGTCGGTCATCTAAAACCAATTACATAGTACACAAAAGCTGGACGATATGTATAATTATATTCAATCAAGAGATGTCGAATTTACCCATCTATAATGATTTACAAAATAAGTGATACTTAAAATTCATGAGTAATTGCCGAACTTGCGGAGCGGAAGCTTGACTTGCTGTTACCTAGCTATTAGTAGATTTTATCAGCCCAATACTATGCATAACGTTTCTGGAGGGTAATATAAGTACCGACAAAACTAAAATTTCGGAGCGTTTTCGTAAGTTTGAAGAAATTAATTCAATGATGGAGCCCTTTGGTTAGTGGTGAGAAATGAGGAAAGAGATTCCGGTTTTAATGTTCCCTGACATTGGGTAAAATGTACCGGAGACCTATTCCAATTCTATCAAAGTTAATGGAGCAATCACTATTTGAAAACCACTAGCTAAAGCTAAGAGTAAAATATTGTGAGTTAGAAAAGTTAGAGAAAAAAAACTATAACTTTAGATTATTAAGCACTTGAAAAAAATTAAAAAAACACCGTAATTCGTTCCCAATCTGGTTTATATGCAAAATGCAACATACCAATAAAGAACAAACGCGTTTTTAGTTGCACAATATTTTAAAATTTTCTTACTACATGATATGAACAGAGGATTGCACGTTTTTGTTTATCTCAAAGTCTTGAGAAGGAAAATTTTAAATAAAAGGTGATAAAATACTTACGTACAACATTTAAAGTTTACACATCATACTAGTCTTAACCAAATACAATGACTGCTGAGTAATATTAGTAAATAAATTTTATTGGTAATTTCAATAGAATTAATTTTCTTAATATCACAATAACAATAGCATAACAAGTGCATTTCCCAGAGATTGCTCACCAAACTCGGAAGTCGATAATTGAAAAGGTAGCTGCAAACAATGGAATAACTAATGAGATTGGTGACATTAAAAAACGCTTGAAAACATTAACAATTTATAAAATGTAGAAATTGCATCGGTTTTTAGCTATTGTAGACTCAATTAAAACGATTTCCACAGTATAATCTCACATTTTCCGATCGACATTACATTCTTTCAGACTTTTCGAATACTACACAGCTTTCGTGGTCAAGGACGATTCAAGTTTATTAAATGGGTATCGCATGGGTAGAATATTTTCCGTAAAACTCTCTAATCCAAAAAACATAAAACTGTCAATTTTTCTCATGATTGATGACGTCATTAAGCTGGAGTGCCCGATAGCCACTTAACTCCAATTAGAGATTGAGCGCGTTTAACAAACTACTCTAGACTATTTGGTTGTTACAAATAAAAATACTGATAATATAAATATGTATACTTAAAACAAGTTGAGTTGATTGAAAGATAATTGAACTCAGATTGATTACGGGAAGTAATAAATCAGATTTCATAATAATTGTGAAACGTGCATATTATGCTGATTTGCGTTGTGTACAAAACGGATTGAAATGTTTTGACTGATTAAATTTGTTTTTATTTATTTATTATTGTTAACATAGAGTAGAAAAACAATCATAATTTGCATCTGTGCTTGAACTAGGTGATAAAACCTGAATCCCAAACAACAGTGCTCCTCATACAAAGAATACAAAAGTTTTACTTCAGAAATAGCTCCTCGTACAAAGAATACAACAGCTGTACTTCAGATACAGAGAAATAGAAAATTACTAGACAAAAATTTAACTGAAATTCATGGATCGCTTAAAAGTGACAATATGTGAGCTTAAAATATTACAACGTGTAATAACAAAAAATATCGAAATGAATGTATTAATGTAAATGTAATGTAATATTAAATTAACGATATGTTATTTAGTGTGTTAGAATATTTATGTGGTGGTAGAACGTCTTGTTTGCCGCGAAGCAATCCCCTTCTCGCGTCGTTTTCCTCATTACTGAGGGTCGTGACTCCCCCGCTGCCTCAGTTTCTCCCGTACGATTTCCCTCCATCTTCTACGATCCTTAGCTTTGTGAAGGGCATTGTGGAAGTTGATGTCCAGAGAAGATCGTATTTGGTCCGACCATCTCGTAGGACTGCGTCCTCTGGGACGTTTGCCATCTACCTTTCCTGTCACCATCAGCTGTTCAAGAACCGCGAAGCAATAGTTCGTTCTAATTCCGTAGCATTATAGAAATTAGATTTAGAACGCAAGTCTCCAAGTCGGTAGCGGCATTTACGTTGTTGATGTCTATGAGGCGTGAGCTTGTCACCCGTCTAAGCAATAAATGAAAATAAAAAAAGACGTGTGGCACTCGGGGACTGCCGCGTTAAAGCTATTGCAAAGCATTTTTTATCAACTTATGCAATTACAATTAGACAATAATAATTTAATATTAAAACAATAATAAAAATAAGACCACGCTATATTTATAAGCATTAACAAAAGCAAAACATTAACTGTCCCCTTCACACTACACACATAAGCTAGACCGCGTGAGAGAGAGATGGGCAGACTTTTCATGATGCTCATGCAGTGCGACGTGACACCGCGCGCTTCTTCACAAACACTACACAAGCGCAACGTGTGAATGTGTTGAACTCGAGCTACATAGTAAGTATAGTGGGGGTGTCAGGTTATTTTCGTTACGGAATTTATTGATTCAGTCGCCGCGCTCAAGGCCTGCGATAGAAGCTGTGCAGTAGCTTAAAAAGTAGAAACTAAAAGCTTCTAGATCATCTTAATCCAGCTTGAAAAGCTTCTAGATCATCTTGATCTTGTATCCAGCTCTTCGCAGCACACAGTCACAGTAATGCTAGTGCAAGTAGTAGCAAGCTGCTATGAATTATAACAGCACTAGATCACCAAACAATGATCATGAGTCTTTAGGGGTAAACTTTCGTTTGGGGCATTGCCTTTGTATTAAACTAAGCTCTGCCTAACATGCTGAACCATTACAATTATCAAAATTTCTGATCCAATTAATGCAAGCGACAATGCGGTTCAAAATCCCTTCGTTTCTGTGTCTAATAAAGAACACGAAGCATTACCATACGCGTTCGTCGCGCTGGCGATCGTTTAATTCGTGGGACACCCACTTAACAAGTTTTACCTTGCCAATTTGAAGCAAATAGACCAATATTGTTTTGATGCTAATGTTGAAAGCTGCTGTTAACTCAGCGTTGATTGAGTATCGTCAACTTCCGCTATCGCCTTTGATTCGTTGTTGTTGACTATAATTGTAGGGCGACCACGTGGTTCTTTATTTAGATCAAAATTTCCATTTCAGAAGCGTTCAAACCAATAACGAGCTATGGGCTCGTTTGTAGTGTTCACTTCGTATCTTATCTTATACCTTTAAACGAGCAATTGTATATATATATAAAATATAATCTGAATCTCGGAAACGACTCCAACGATTTTTATAAAATTTAGTATATAGGGGATTTCGGGGGCGATAAATCGATCTAGCTACGATTTATTTTCAGAAAATGTTGTTTTAATCGTGTTTTCAATCATCAACTTTATCGATAATTAACTTTATGACTCTTCCCGACATCTATTGGCGAATAATAATACTATTTTTTATAATTGAGAGCAACTAACTGCCTTAAAGACACAATAACACTAAAGCTATTTCAGCAGATTGCGTTGTTAAGACACCCGAAAAACACAATTTATCACAAAAAAAAAAAATACCGAGCAAAGCTCGGTCATTGTCTAGTACTTCATTAATCTTGTAAGCCGTTTGTGCAGCATCGCTACCGCGACGGAATTCGTTTTCGATTGTTACTCCATAGTACAAGTATGCTTAGTGTGTCCGTATTGATGAAAACTATACAAATATAATGAAAACAAAATACGTCAATAAACAAAAGACTGAATTTGTAAATGGATTTCCATTTCCATTTTCCATTTGAGTTTAGAATTGATTGCCAGCCATACATAAATTAAAGACGTATTTTTTAGTTACACGTCTATTACATCGTCATGAGTATTTTCATGGAATTGAAATTGAAAACAAAATGACGCTATAATAGGTTTATTTATAATGTGTTATTCTTATCTTATGTGATATTTTTTTGTTTTATTCTACAGAATATCTGTATAGTTTCTAAGGCTTTTATAATTATAGAAATCAAATTAGAAACAAAAGAGATTTTTTGCGTATTACCACGACATCTTCAAACTAGACTCTTCTTGCCTGCTTTTCCTTATAATTTTACCCAAAAATTAACATCCGGACGAAGCCAACGTCATCAAACCTGCATGACCCGGTTCATTTCGCTACACAGAATTGATCAATAATGTTATGTTGTAAAAATACATCATGACGCAATTATTAACTTGAGCGGAGACAGCATTAATGAAAAATAATTAATGGTTATTTTATAATTTCTCCTAATATGCTGGCGGTAGTTAAGGTGCGGCAACGTTAGATTATTTTAATATTGTTATTATGCCATACTGGAATCAGGTATTTTGAGCGATGCTACTTAATAGCGTCACGCGTTAAAAGATCGTTTTATGACCAGCGATTATTTACTGTGTATTACACGTATTTTGTTTTTTGTTTTTTTTTTATCTATTACAAGGGAAATCAACAGGTTTGTTTACAAGATTGTATTCTATTGAATAGATTACATAATAGACTTTAATAGACTTTAAATCCATGGTCGATTATACCAAGGAGGTTTTCCAGAAAAAACAAAAAAACATTAATGGAATGCCGTAAGTAATCCTCGCATTACTGACAAGCAAACAAAAATCGCCAAACAAAAACAAATCGAACGCCATTTAAGATCATTGAACACATTAAATTGAAAGTAATCGTCAGTTGCATAAGCGCAAAAACTCCTAAGGAATTGATACGAAATAGTCGTGTCCAATAAACGAGCTTGTCTGAGCAGTGAGCAGAGCAACACTTAGCGCAAGTGGTCCGCAATGAGACAAAGAACGAATGTGGAGCAAGTTATCGAACGGACTGTCCATTACGTAATGCACTAAAGGTAAAGTAGGGCTGTCATGTAACATTTAATATAGCCATTACATTTAATAACAAAATCTGTTCTTTGTATTTAATTAAATTTATATGTATAAAGAATCAGAAACAAGTCAAACAGAAACAGTTTTATTTTATATTTTTATTATATTGCCATAGGAGTTTTTGTGAGGTAGTATAAATTATCTACTTTCGGTCTTCTATTACGAATACTATGAACTTTTCATTTACCACTTGTATCAGTTTATATTGTATTCTAAATAATAACGATAGATGTAGATAGGTAATTCTTTATTGAAATACCACAGGCAAAAAACTAGCAGTAAACTTTAAAACAATTGAAAATGATACAAATGGCGTTCTAATAGCTAATGCTCCTCCTTAATGATTCTCTATGAAGGAAGAACTATGCAATAATCAACCTTTTTTTTTTCGGGCCGGGGTCCGAACCTCCTACGAGGTCCCCGCGCCTAGGGGGCGCGCGGGGCATGTGAGACTCAACGATCTACAGGTGTTGAGAGCAGATCGCGGGCCCAAGGATTTTAGGGCCCGCCCACTAAACGGCTCCCCTGCACTCTTACACCCGACGTCCAATCTCCGTCCAGGGTCAGAAACCGGTCAGAGTAGGGGGGTTCCCGCGGTCAACACTACAACCAGACACGCGGCGCCACCCCGAGGACGCCCGACCGACGGGTCGTCGAGGCGACAGTCGACGACCAACGACGTCGGTCTCCGCGGTACGGCGGCCGTACCAGGCCGCCAAGGCGATGCCGCTGGTGTTCCGGGATCCCCGCTGAGCCAGAAACAGCCTGCCGGGTCGGAACACGATACACCGCCGACCGGGTTGCTCTTCCACAGTATGTTCGGCGACGACAGCGACGACGAAAATGCGGACCGCATCGCAGTCCGCCGCCACCGACGCGTCGTCCCGTCCTCCTGGTGCCAGAGCGCTAGAGTGACGGTAGCGTGCGGCGCAGCCTCAACCCCCTTAGGTCGCGCCGTGACCATTACCGGGAGGAGACTGCCTCCTCATAGGGGCCGGAGCTAGACAAACGCCCTCCTCCGACCCCCGGGCAATGATCAACCTTATGCTATGTCTTTTGCTATATTACATAATGATGGTCAGCCGTTAGTTTATAGATATGCAGTTCCAAAACTCATCGAACTAATACAATCTGCAAAACATTTTCCGGATTAGTATCAACACTTAAATTTCCTGCCTTAATCCCTAAATCTCCAATCTTAAACAAACTGTTATTGTGATATTACAATCATAGCTGAGACTCCAACTTCAACTCAATCCGGTAGTAGTATTTATCAGTATTTCAGTAACTAGTAAGCAGCATTTACGTTAGACTAAAGAGCCTCTTGTTGTCCGCAAGTAGGTTTACTCAACAAATAATGAGTAGCAAAAATGAGATCAAACTCGTACTTTGGTTTTTGACAGCCCTAAACCAAATACTTTTACAAGCGCGCACCGCGACCGTACCTGTTCTGGGAACTCTCGTGTTGTCTATTAGAACTTAGAACACACCCACAAAGTTTACATAAATCGTATCTTTGATATCCGTTGACCTACATACTTCAAAACCCACATTAAACTAAAACACCGGATCATATCATTCACTTTCCAGCAGAAACTTCATTGACAATAACAGGTGTTCCCCAGACGAATTAATGACCTCGTTAATACCACGATTGAGTAACGATTGAGACATGAGGTCGCTGTTACAAATATTTCCATAGTTTGTAGTTTTCTTTTTGTAATTCGATCGTGACTCACCATAAACCTACACATTCATGGTACATACATAATAATATATTTTATGGCCACATTGCAAAACTTCATAAATTAATATCGTTTCAAAATATACTTGATTTTGGCTGCATTATTATGATCATTGGTGTTTCGTAAAGTAGCGGTAACATAAACAAGGTATATTTACAAGTATTGAAGGAAGTAAATATAATACCTAGTATTAAAAAATACTTCAGAGTACACACAGGAACACACAGGAAACTTAATATCAAATTTTACATATCCAAAGATATTTGAAAAATGTATATGTAATTCCTTTCACATGGGCAAAAGCAATGAATACAAAGCCCTTTTACCTTATAATAAACTGTCGAATAAAGACTCATAAAATTGTTAGCTTCCTTTTCTGTTTATTATATAGTACCTTTCACTGATACCACTCACGAGACAACGATGCAATCATTGCTCAATTAAACCCAGAAACTTTTACTATGTGGTGTGTTTCTTAATGCGGACAAGACTAGGATTACCAGTGATATACGAAATAAATACTTACAAACATACATTTTGAGTTATGCTTTACAAAGCGAGCACTTCCCGTGGAATCTTACTCACATCTCTGGGCCGTGACGGCTTAGTACCAGCTAGTTCCATTTGACTACCCACAGAAGAGGGTCAATTGGATTGTCTAAAGTTTGCATTTCATGGAGAATAGGAGATTTTTGGGAGTCTATGGTGCTTTCTGTGTGTTTCATATCGTTTATTCTATGGGAGGGTTTTCGGAGGATATTTTTGAGAAGATTTAGTCTTTTGCTTTTCACTATCACACCACCCGCTACCGGGGCACACTTTACCCCTACTAGCCGGAAACAATTTATTCACTGACAGTTCATTTTCAAACAATATTTATGCTGATCCTTCCTATCCTATCCTTATTTAGACTAGCTATCCTTATTTAGACTTATCCCGCTTTGGTATAAACTTTACTCCCAAGCTATTTTGTGCTGTGATGTGTTTTTTTTATTAAATCGAAGTATCTTCAGCGGTGGGCTATTGCTCTGGACATGCTGAACCACTCACCATCACGTGGGCCGGGTGGTCGTCTGCCTACAAAACCTAACCTTGATAGTCAATTAAAAATAAAGCCTTATCAGAACATATTACGATGTCTCATCGCAAACAATAAACAAAAACGAATTAGTTTACAAGATGTGTAAGTACACAATAAAAAATGTTTATTAAGTGACAAAATTGTTGTATTTGTGTAAAGCTGTCATAAATCGTACTGAAAATTGTGAACACGCGAGTTTGTAGCAAAATGAATTATCAATTCAGTTACGATAGTAGGTATACATAATTTATATGTATAATCAACGTTAACCGATATATGAATTAAACACAGGTTAATATGAACGAGAGTTACTCAATTATATTGGAGATAATATGCTCTGTATCGGCAGTAGATAGCAGTTTTTTAATGCTAATGTATTGTATGACAGTAATAAAAAAATTCTAAAATCGGAATAAAAAGTTATTCAAAGTCTAAGAACAGATTCTTCTCAGGATTTGGGTCTTATTGAAACGGGAACTAATATTAACATTAATATTCACATAATTTATAATATGACCAAACATAATTAAAATAAATGATTTTTCATTCCTGCCATTAATTATAGACCGCTTGCACTACATAAGACGTGCATACATTTATTGTTGATATTCGTCGGCTATTAACCTAACATAATAACCACTGTCGTTTCTTACCAACGCAACGCCGCCTTCAGAAATCATAATATTATTCATGGTAATGAAATCTTATTACAAAAACAACTGAATTAAGTGAAACGTCAGTTACAATAAAAAGTTGAGTTTTCTCATGGCCACTACTTTTTTTGAAGAAACTTTAATAATAGGTCGTTATGAGCCACATCATTTCGAGCCGGTCCGAGAATAACATAATGAACGCTAACGTCATCAAATGAATATTCAAAAATGTTAACTCAATTTAATTGTGGAAATCGCAACGTCTTTTGTAGTACTCATTCGCCTTTGTTTGACGTTAATTAACTCACATCCACTGAATCGAAAACACACTAAAACTAAATTTCGCATAGTCAAGAAAAATAGCATTACTTAAAAATAACTTTAAATATCTAGCAGTTTTAATTAGAAACTAAATTACAAAACATTATGTTAAACTGAATACGAAACATCAAATGAGCGTACCACGGAAATACATAATACAGATGAAGTAACGCTTACGTATGACTACATGTTATTAGTAAATGTGTATAATAACATTAATAACTTATCTATATATTAATACGTGAAGCAAAAACTTTGTATCTCTTTTTACGAAAATTGCGCGGACGGAGGAGTATGAAATTTTTCCTCGCTTATAGAGAAAATAGAGAAGGAGTGCAGAATGCTAATATTTTTTTTAAATTATGCATAAAAGATACAAAAAATAAATAAATAAAAAAGAATTACACACATCATGTATTTGATACATACACGCATGCATACTATTTGCTTATTGTCAAACTTTTCTTATTGCTCACAGTCTGTGGTCAAATTAAGAATGCTATAAATATTGTTTGTCTTTATTAATAATTGTCTAAAGTGTAGTCTTGGTAAAACCTGTGATTATAGAAGTATAATAGTTATTAATCTTTGACAATAGAATCATAATAGTGTACAAACTTGTNTGTATTTGATACATACACGCATGCATACTATTTGCTTATTGTCAAACTTTTCTTATTGCTCACAGTCTGTGGTCAAATTAAGAATGCTATAAATATTGTTTGTCTTTATTAATAATTGTCTAAAGTGTAGTCTTGGTAAAACCTGTGATTATAGAAGTATAATAGTTATTAATCTTTGACAATAGAATCATAATAGTGTACAAACTTGTAATTTCAATTAATTATAATCGAATTTCGATTACCGGGGTACCACTAGTGTTGTTACTTGTTTCATATTAAATTTGCACTTGAAATAGAGTTGACGTTCTTATATGAATTGAAAGCGATGACTACAGCTGCTGTCGCATGTCGGTCTAGGTCGTGAAGATACAAATTTACAAGTCACAATCGTTAGCGGCATAACTTTGCACGAAGTAACGGTTATGTTTTCTTACTTCGACGCCTGAGAATCTTTAACTTATTTAAAATGCTGGTCGGCATATACATTGTAGAACTGTCCGTGATCTAATTTGTAAGACACCCGGTGTATTGATTGAGAGATGCGACGATTATGGTATTCAAATCCTGAAAAAAATTCCTAAATTTTATGAGTTGCTCATCTAGCGCAAAAAATAAATATTTAGTTAAATAAATAGGTTTTAGAATAAGAAAGCCGAAATGACAAACTGGCACCAAGAAGTTAGAGAAAGGTTGCGGTATTGAAAAGAGACTTGTTCAGTACTGTAATGAACACGATTATAATACAAATAAATCTGATCATATATTTTATTATTATCATATATTTTATCATTATCATATTTTATATTTTATCATTACCAATACAGTGATCAACTGCGTACTTACTTACAGTGGGAAAAATAACAATTTTTGCCTTAATAAATTAACATGGTAAACTCAGGTTTGCAATGCTAATTTGTGTGGGCTATTTCATTGCGTAACTATGTAACAGCATCCAAGTGGTAATAATGAAAAAACTAGGTGCTCAGAAAGAATGCTGACAAGGTCGACCGCACTACTTGTAGTACGATTCATTCATTGCAAACACAATCTGAGCATATCTTTAATTTAAATACTAAAATATAATGTCATATGAAATATGGTCTTGGCTTGGGACATTAAAACATACTAAACAGAAATAAGTTACCATTTAGATTACAGTAGGTATATGTTAGAAGATAATTAAAGATTTTATTTACAAATATGCGTTGTATTTTGGATATTTGAGCATCAAATCGGATGATTAAGATGTGAGGACGAATTTTTTATGATAAACAAATTAGCCTAATTTACTGTCAAACAAACTTTAAAATGAAGAGCAGAATTAAGTGGAAACGCGGCCATTCCAATAATCAATCAAGCTTAAAAATATCTGACAAAAACGAAATGACACTGACTACATTTAAATATTGAATTAAACAAACACAATAGTTTTTTAACAATTTAATATCAATGACTGTAATTATTAGGACATGAAATGCTCATTACTCATGAATCCAAGCAATGACTTCAATGTGAATTATTGCTGAGTTACCGCTTTCGTGTAGCATGCGACATCTTGGCAAGACAACAAATTTGTAATTGGGTATCATCACGCTATTTGATTATGAATGAATGTTAATTACGTTGCCTCTGGCTATGTGTTATGTGAACATAAGCGGATCGATTGAATTAAGTCATCGCTTGTATTATTGAATCGATTTAAATACTAAGAAAACAAATTAGCAAAGGGTTATTTCTCTTTGAGGATTTAAAAAAATGCTTGTATGCTCTTAAAGTTTCTCAAGGACGTCAGCAAAACCTAAGTAGAAGCTGATTTTTACAAAAGACAAGCCAGACTTTAAGCCTCAACGACTAATTGAAACCCGATAAAATCCACTTTTTTAATCGCTACACATTCAACGACCTTAAACACAAACACACTGAGCCGCGAATACCAAATCTCTTTCAGAAAGATTACTGACCTCCGATTCTAGGACCCCATGGTATTGCAATCAAGGTCACTAGCCACTCGATCGACGAGGCGATTGTTGAATCTGTTTTACAGCCAAATAAAAGCACCAACAAACGAAGTGTGAAAACCACATGTCTTTATATCGTTCGATTACACATCAGCAATAATATTTGTAAAATACTATATAGTAAACTAAAAAAATACGATTGATAAATTTAATACACAAAAAATCAGTGTCACTTGGAGCATCCTAACGAAATCTCATATATTCGAACTAGTTCTGGCATTTAAAAGTTATGATAGAAGAAATAAACTCTCATATGTATGTGTGAGCCCAAAAAATATTACAATCCTTTTTGGGCAGCCGTGTTAAAAGCATCAAAAGCCGCCTTACCCTATTTGTCAGTACCAAATCAGTTTTTGCGAAACAAAAATCCTTTATAACTACCAACATCAAGGTATACGTTTCCGTGTGAATAACTTCCAGATAATTGAATGAGAACACGAAAATAGTTTTCGCCTTGGTCTATTGCATTATTATATAGTAGAGTGCAAACGCCTAGCCAAGGATCGCACACAATAGATTATTTAGGCAAGGTCTCCGCCGAAGTACCCACGTTTGATAGCGGGTAAGGCGATAGATGCAATTTATTATCACCCACATTTGTCAAATACTGGGTAAGCAGCAAATACGCGTGTTCAATTCTGTTTATGAATAAAACGTTATTTCTGTTTTTGTTGCACTTAATATTTCGAATTACATTTTCGTGAGCAAATCATTTTACATTTATCACTTAACTGATAACTTTGATATGAATCATATGGTAATACGTTAGATGGAGCTCAAAATAATTTCTAAGCCACACGTGTTTAGAAAGTTCTTATTCCTTTAACGTGCTTACAATTGAGAGATTATCGGTATTGTTTTAACTATTTGGCATTGAAAATCAACTGACGTTTGTTCGTATGTTTATATGGGCATTGTGAGCACATTACTTTTAGTTTAAGAAATACTACATAAAAAAAAAACTTACAAAACGCGCCCGGTGTAACAACAAAATAAAATTATCAACATCGTCCGCCCACAAAAACATACTTGATACAGGCGAGTAATGTTGCAATCGCGACTCATATAACAGGCATGTTTATTTAAAAAAAAAAAAGACTATCACTGTAACAAATCAGTCACGTTCAGAACAATAAAAAACAATTGCATCTATTTCAGCCATCTGGTTGAAACAGACCGTGATGCGATAAATCAGAATCATTTTAAACAATGCAATCAACGTATGTGAAAAATATTACGTGAAACTTCATATTCCTAAACGCAAGGCTTCCGTCGTGACTCCGTAATAATTCAATGTCATTTCGAACTGATAATTAATGCGTATATCAGCAAAGGTGAAATTTAAGTGTAAGATGTATTACATGCAATAAAGTCAAGGTAGCAGCGATTTGCTACCGAAAAACGTAAGAAAATGTAAACAGCAACGCTAATAATAATTATAAAGGCTATCGGTACGGTAGTTATATATTATTAGTTTTGAATATATTTTTAGTTTTGAAGGCTACTGCTCGGTACTAATAATAGGTAATAGTTGACCATTCAGAAAACTATTAATAATTATTTTAAGTGAACACTTAAACTGATTTATGTTTTTGTTTTTTTTTATTATGTTTGTTTTATTTATGTTAAATTATTTTGATTTGATTTTTTTTAATAAAAAAAAGGATTTTAAGTGAACACTTAAAATTATATAAGTATGTATACAAGTCATTACAAGAATACTACTGTGGAAAATTGAGGATATAAAGTTATTGCTTTAACAGATCAGGGTCAACTTTTTAAATTTGTTTGATTGACTAGGGCGTTAACAAACCAAAAGATTTATCAGTACAATTAGCTTGGAATATTATTATGGTTATCATAATGCTCAGATAGCAGCATTTAATATATTGGCAATAATTTGAAAAGAATAGAACCTATGGAAAAAAACCTAAAAGTCTAGCCTATCTATCTATTAGGCTACAGTTTGGCTAAGTCCCTGGCATAGCCCGCTTCCTTGATGTTACAACACAAGTTTTTGCCTTTACATTTTGTGCCGTTATAATAATAATAATGCCTTTATTTCCCGAAAATTTTACATTTTAAGCTAACAATTTTAAGTAGACTAAAAAATAACTGAAAACAATATAACAAATTAAAACAAAATATAAAAAACAAAATCTGCACTTCTACTATAGAATGTCTCTTATCTCGGTGTGCATTTCGGCAAAGGCCTCCTCCAACTCTTTCCACTGCTTTCTGTCTGCTGCTACTCTAACCCAAAGGGGTCCACAGGTAACTCTTAGTTCGTCCTCCCATCTTCTTGGTTTGCAACCTCGGCTCCACGCTTCATCCCTGGGTTACCCTACTGTCACCTGTTTGCTCCATGTTTGTGCTGTTAACTTATAAGTAAACAAAATCCATTTAATAGTTGATCAAGTATTGCCTAATAGTATCGGAATATACGGTGTCAATAAAACTAAAGTAATGTAACAGTCGTTCTAAAAACCAGGAAATTTTAAATTATATTGCAAAACAATTTACATTACGTGTATCCGCAATTTTACGCAGCAATTTTAAAGGTTCTGCTATATATTATTCATTAATGAAATCGTTTATAGCAACCACACAGCCTTTCGTAACATTCTGTGGGTAAAATACCAAGTGTTCAATCTTAAACTTAAGTTACTCTGTTTCCTGCTACATACTAGATTTAAGATAGAAGTAGGTAGTAAGAAGCATGCGCTTGGAATGACGTCACATAACTACGATCCAACTAATGCAATAACATCAAAGATTTCAACCTCCGATAGCGTGGGTGAAAGCGGCCACCGTCCTGCCAAGTGGTCCTCTCGTGTCCCGATTTGGAAACCTGCACAAGCTTCTGTCGCAAATATCTCATGTATTTCCGAAGAAATCATTGCACAGTAAGCATTCCGTCAACGTGCGGTTATCTTTGTTGGAGTATAATATATTTCATAGGTCATAGAAGCTCACGTTAATCCAAAATCTAGGGCCTTATCTTGATCCAACGATTCAAACGCAAATTTCATGGTATAATCTCGTATACAATCTATCATGATGTATCACCAGAACAAACTATAAAGTAGATTGATGTATGAGCTCTCTGCTTTCCGATTATTATTATTTTCGAAAAAATTTCCCATGCTAGCCCAGCTGGACATCTCTGAATTAGAAAGCGTGCTCTTTGGAGACATGCCAAAGTGTCTCAGTTAGTTGCGCAACAGGCTGGTTGTATAACGACAGTTGCAATACATGCTAATGTATAGCTTCCGAACGAACATGTCAATTCATTTAGCGACATGTGTACTGACCGTCAAAACAAAAACGTTTTGCTAACAATACTTTGTAGCATTCGAGAATTTTACAGTTACGGATTTTAATCGATAGTTCAATATTTAAATAACAAATTCCGCTTAAATGATAAACACTAAAATGTTGAGAACATATCTTTTACAGATAAATATGTTTATGTGCGATGCTTACAGATTTCCCTAGTGCATCGCGCGTATTTTGAAAATCATACTTCCAGCGTCTTAATTTAATGTAAATTTTCATGATATCTCATTGTTATTAGCTGTAGATGCATTTTTTTCTATGTGAGAGTCTTTTGACGTATTTCTTACATTCTATAATGTGGTTACCGACTTACTTTAAATATTACCAGTTCCATATCGAACACATTCAGACTCGATGAGTCCGAAACGAAAATAAAAACGTTAATTATAATAAGATTGCATTATTCTCGGCCTTAAAATATTTAACGAACGAATTTACACTAATCCCAACATAAGTAATAAATAGTGAAACTTAATGCCACAATTGCCCAGATTCGAGCCAACATATACAACAAATATTTATTTGTGAGATAACATAAAAACTAGTAGATTTTTCTGATTAATGAACCTTGCTTCAAGTAGCCATAAATTAGCAAATTGGGACGGAGTAGAGTGCAAGCACAAAAACCACTTCACTTGATTGAGTGAATGTCATACGGACGTTTAACCCAAATCTATCCGTCAATGCGACATACAAAAGGCCCTTTACTGCCCAACTGACTAATTTATGAACCAGAAACTTTTTTTTCATCGTCTTGTTACAGTCAACTATTTTTTCTGATTTAAGAATATGAAGTACCTAATATTTATTTACTTAAATTTAATTGACGAGCGATTTCATAATACTATATTACGTATAATGTTATTTAACTATTAGCATGTTATATGTTATAGTTATTAAACACAAAAAGCTTATTCAAACCATGAGATACCTACATGGGATTTGTCTCTTCGTCTTTCCCACCATACCATGAAATTTAGTGAATTTTACCAAACAAAGTGTACTTTCTATTTTATTGCCTGCGTCGTTTAAGTTCGTAAGAAATCCAGAAACGATGTGATGTTATCAACTGCCACAATAAATTAATAGACAATTTAAAGAATACAAAGGGACTTTTTTAAATATTCGTAGCCTAATAGATAAAACGCTCGGTATGCACAAATTCGAATCCTAGAGCACTCATGATCACTATTAATTTCTTCGGTGAGGCATAAAATGATGTGCTAAAAAGCAAAACTCACTTATAATGATAGTTAAGTAATTACCTGGTACTGCGGTAAAGATTTTTATAGCTCATATAGACAAGTAAAATCCCGCCAATTTCAGCCGCGAAGAAAATGCCTCGAATTGAAACTTAGACCCCAAGTCGGAAGTAACAATTAATCTATATCTACGCTTAAACTTCATAAACATTAATAAGCTCTATTTAAGGAAACGAATTACGAAACATAATTTAACAATTAGTAATTAATTTCCCAATCTAGATCTATACGATATCTTGCTTAGAATTATAAAAATATCGGCATAATAGAACAATATCTTGTCAAGATTTTCAAATAATTAGGTCCAGTTTTATGAAACAGTGACGTCACCAAAAAGATNACGCTTAAACTTCATAAACATTAATAAGCTCTATTTAAGGAAACGAATTACGAAACATAATTTAACAATTAGTAATTAATTTCCCAATCTAGATCTATACGATATCTTGCTTAGAATTATAAAAATATCGGCATAATAGAACAATATCTTGTCAAGATTTTCAAATAATTAGGTCCAGTTTTATGAAACAGTGACGTCACCAAAAAGATAAAAAGAAAAGGGATGCGTAATTTACAAAATTTCTCAAAAGTCACTAAATGACCATTCTGAAAAATGGATAGGGTTGAAACTTTATCATATTCAGAGAATAAAAGCAGTAGGTATGTCTTCATGCCTTGGAGATAAAACTCCTTCGTGAATTGTAGATGCAATATAAATATACACACATATATACAAAATTAAAACGAAAACAGCATTAACGTATAATACTTCAAGGACTATAAGCATTATTCCAATATTTTTAATGAAATCTAGTTTAGTTTAGGCAGCGGCTTGGCTCCACCCCTGGGATTGCTGAAGTCCATGGGCTACGGCTACCACTCACCATCAGGTGGGCCGTATGCTCGTCTGCCTACAAGGGCAATAAAAAAAAGATTACGTTACGCTTGTGAAATTCAATTCATTTATGGTTTAGGCCTTCGATAATTACTTAAGGTGCTTCCAAATAAAAACCAAGCCATCCGATTCTACATACGCATTATTTAATTAGGCTCTTCGAAATGACAGGTCCAATTGTACAGTGAAGGTTTATGTCCGCCGTGCTGTCACACGCTGATTACGTCAGCGCTTTCGTCTCGTGAGAAACTTCGTGCATTGTGGCGTTTAAGCATCACTTTCATTGTTTATGCGGAACTTCGCGGAACAACCGATAAGACGAGTGGATACGAACGTTAACCTCAAACTAATAATGGTGCATACGTTTTATTTAGAACTAATTCTGGTCATGACTAAGATTGAACTCATATAGACACCTTTTTAGTGGAATATTTGTCGCCTTCTGTGAACTTGATTTTTTTATATGTAAAATTAAAATACGAATAATTAATAAGTCCAAAGACCCCATAGACACAACCCACTGAGTTTCTCACCAGATCTTCTGGGTCACGATTCAGATCCGGTAGTAGATTCTGGAGAAGCACTGCTATTGTAGGGCTAGTGTTAGCAAATTCTCTCAGGTTGAGCCCGTGAGCTCACATACCGCGTGTAGTCGGGATATCTCCTTAGACTGGCTACCAACGAGTAGATAGGGAAAAAAAAAGAAAACGAAAGACGTACAATATAACCCTTAGTATTTTTCAATTTGGCAAAAATTTTACAAGAAAAATTTATTTGCATTCAAAATATGTGATTCTAAAACATACTGAAAACGTTTCGACAAGAACTGAATGACGTCAACTTTAAGTGGCTTATTTTAAAATACTTCTTTAATCTTGCTACATACATTAAATTTGAATAAACATTTCTGCTTCACTAATCTGAACACTTCATTACTACGACGGTGACGAGAGATATAATCACAAACATGTACAATGGATACAAGCTGCTTTTAACTAATCGTCAAAAGCTGCACAATAGCGTTGCAACAAGTACGGTTATAGCAAAACCAGGGCCGTAGTTAGAATTTCTATTAATTTAATCTTTCACCTTTATCCTTTCTTTATAGCGTTGTTCGTTAGCACAAAATGAAATAAAATGACTCGAGTTAAATAAAATATTTAAACAAATAAGACAACAGCTCAACAATTGTTGTGAACAATTTGAAATATTGCGTTGAAATCTAGTTTGTCTCACGAACTGAAACATAATCATACATTAAAATGAATGTGATGGATAAACATGATAAAATATGTTCAATTTATATTACACGTCTCTATTTTAAAAGCTATATCATAATGGCCTTTAAAAGACCATCGACCGCGTAATTATGAGCTATAAAAATTTAAAAGTAATCTCTTTTAAGGATGAATTAACAGAAATACAAAATTTGAATACGGTTTTGGCCGTTTTGGCTACAACGATGAATAGGAGGTTGTATAGTCGATTTCGATCGTAGATTTTTTGTCTGCAATCTGTTTGGATTTTGAAATTTATTAGAGACTAATTTTGGAGATTTAGGGATAGAAAGGCAGCGACTTGGCTCTGCCCCTGGCATTGCTGACATCCATGAGCAACGGTAACCACTTACCAACAGGTGGACCGTATATTCGTCTGCTTACAAAGGCAAAAAATAATAATAATAAAACACCCTAGAGCTCATACTGCCTATGGCCCTTATTATGGTTACGGCGTTAGGAATGCGAATGTCAGTCGGCGACTGTACGTCGCGACATTGTGCATCACACGAGTCTAATGTTTGTCTCTAATGAGCTTTTAACTTTCTTTCAAGTATGAATACTTATTTCCTTGTACCTTGCATTGTCTACTAATGACCAAATTAAAAGTTCGCTAAGTGTTTTCTTCAAATATGTGTACCGCTATATCCACGTTAGTGGGTACAAACTAAGATATTCTATTTTAACAGTTGCCCACGATAAATTAATATACTTTAATTATTCCATTGTTTAGTAGATTTTCAATTGTTAAATAGTCGGGTAGCAGGATATGTACAAAACAACATAATATGTTAATGTCTCTCAAAACATGTTGGATAAAGCAGTTAATGCCCATTAAACAAATACATCAAATTTTTTTTGTCATTTAAATTGAGAAACTTATATGGAAAGCAAATTGTCGTAATATTAGTATTTTATATAGACTTATCTCAAATCTAATGAATTAGGTACCATAAAAGCCTATAGCCTTGTGGGCAGCACCCTCACACCCACGTCTTCTTGCTAAGGAATTCTTGGACAAGGAAATTGAGAATAGTCAGTACCTACGTACAGACTTGGTATTCGCAATTGCTCATAGCTTGGCGCCCACGCGTAACTAACTACCTGAGTTAGTGATCTCATATCTCGACAGCTCTGTCACAACCGCAACTACTACATAGAATGAAAATTTAAATTTAAATTATACATCCATGTGGTTTAATGTTATTTGAAAAAATATCCAACAAAAACAGAACGCGGAAGACTTAATTGTTTCTCATCTGTTGCTATTTTTTGTTTTGTCGTGTGATCAAATTAAAATGACTCCGTAATTAAAAGTATGCGAGTAAAAAATTTAGAATATAAAACTGAATAACCTTGCAACAAAAACCAAAACGTTAATCTGACTCTGAAAATGTTATCTCTGTAATCTATGACCATAAATTGTTTCTTTTTTAATCCTGTAAAAGACCGAGGACAAATATAGTGAGATACTCAAACCGCAGTTTTAGTCTTACGATTATACAATACCATTTATGGCTATCCAATGGCTTCGTTGTAAACAATGAATCACAGATCATGACTAAAATACAATTTTATGGTCACCTCGTAAAATATATACGGGAAACAATGCTGATGTTTCCGGTACATCATTGAACTCTTTTATTTTTGGTATTATCACAGATATTAGTTTGTTCATAAGGAGTAAAAAATCATCATATTATTATGGAAAAAAATATACGATTTAAGTGTTCCAAAATGAATTAACACATATCACTGTAAGATATTTCATAATTATATTTAATATGAATAATATCATCTATTTTACCTGCCTGATACCAATCTTGTTTTATCTCATTTTAAAATTAAGAGTCACATAATTTGTATTTTGTCACATAATTGCTTTGTAGCGTGGCAAAGTTTTTCTAACACTCATTTTAGATATAATAATAATATTAAATAATTAATTTAAAAAATAACAGTGACAAATTATGATATACATACGAGATATCTCACACGATCCTCAATTAGATAAATGGAAGAATTCCAACAAATTACTAAGCTAATGAATTCCATGGAATTCTACTTGCATAATATTATTTACAGCAAGTAATTTAAAGCATGTATCACTGCATTCTTACGATCACAATATAATTTGAATATATTAATTGTATTAAGTAAACAACTGTATGCATAAATCTTCTTGGGAGCAAACCTTATTACTTAAGAGGAAGCAGACCGTCAATGCAAATAACAAAACTGGATACATGTGTTATTCGCTTTATTCGGTTTATTTATATTTATTTAGCTAGTAGCAGCTTGAAAATTGTAAAACAAAATGTTAAAAATTATTACTATTGTACCTAGATCAGTCTTTAAGTTAAACTGAATAAAAATAATGAAATACGTACACAACAAATGTTCACGATTGACTTCCACGGTGAAGGAATAACATCGTGTAATAAAAATCAAACCCGCAAAATTGTAATTTGCGTAATTACTGGTGGTAGGACCTCTTGTGAGTCCGCGCGGGTAGGTACCACCACCCTGACTATTTCTGCCGTGAAGCAGTAATGCATTTCGGTTTGAATGGTGGGGCAGCCGTTGTAACTATACTTGAGAGCTTAGAACTTATATCTCAAGGTGGGTGGCGCATTTACGTTGTGGATGTCTATGGGCTCCTGTAACCACTTAACACCAGGTCCACCCATCTAAGCAATAAAAAAAAAGGTCTGTACAACTCTTAATAAAAAAAATCACAATTTAGATTACGGTGACGAATGATTCTTACAACTTAACTACATACTTCATTGTTACCTGCCCGTAGTAGCAGTATCTTCACCGAATACTTAATTCCTTAATAATACTAATAATACTTTCTACTTAATTCCTGACATCTAAGCTCCCCGGTTCTTATATTAATTATTAGCAGTATGTTGCAAACCGCACCAGTGTGTACCACTTCATTACGGATCCTCCTGATCCATTAACGGTGCTTTTAGGCACCACAAGCACCGGTCACCGTCGAACCTGTCGCTTGCGACGAAGGCCTCGACGAGCGAGTTAAGCCATAGACACAGCCCACTGAGTTTCTCGCCGGATCTTCTCAGTGGGTCGCGTTTCCGATCCGGTGGTAGATTCTGCGAAGCACTGCTCGTGCTAGGGTCGTTGTAAGCAACACTCCGGTTTGAGCCCCGTGAGCTCACCTACACACGTTATGGCGAGGCTGAAATAGCCTCTCAAGGCTATCAGCATAGATAGGAGAAAAATTCTATTTATTCGTCGGAGTAATCATGTGTTGCACTTTACCGTAAGATTAGTTATAGTATAAAAATCACTTTAATCGTAGGTAACTAAATTTATTTTATCTTTGTTAACTTAAAACTTCCAAAAGAAACGAAGATTTTAGAAGTGTTAAATACTTAGTATAAGTTTTCTGTATTCCTTCAGTCTACTACTTTAGGTGGGTGGCGCATTTACGTTGTGAATGTCTATGGGCTCCAGTAACCACTTAACACCAGATGGGCTGTGAGCTCGTCCACTCACCTAAGCAATAAAAAAAAACTTAACAGTTACAATTTTAAATACATTATGCTTATATTCAGATTCAGTATTTTGCGCACGTAACTTTTATGAATATGTGCATACATATTATGATCTATGATCTCATTAGTGCGGATGATGAAGTCCACGTTACTATTGTTTTGGAACCATTGTGTAATTTAGTTAAGTTAAATTCTTTGCAATTATGTATTATAAAAAATTCAGCCAAATTTGGAAAACGTTTTTGCCCCGTTTTTGCACGTTAATGACTTCACTATTTCTTATTTGCTATAATTTTTGTATCCGTCTTTCAAGAACATAACAATGATTTCATTTCAGACAACGCTGTAAAATTCTCAGCTCGGACTAATTACTTTAAATGCAAATTTATTCCTTATGATTTCCATAATAATAAATAATAATATTTCATTATAATTTTATTATATTATAAACGTTTTTTCTAGATCTATAAATTTTCCAATTATAGGTAGAACGAAAGACAGAATATCTTATATTTATGAAATCACTAAGCAACGTTTTCCTCTGTTAGTGTTATTGCCATGGAAATGTTGAATTAAGTTGATTAAAAGCCTCGGAGTGTTCCTACAAGGATACTGGCAGGTTTTCATATGATATTCTTGTTGTAAAGGGTTGGCTATACCCCTGGATTACGTCCATGATCGACGATAACCACACACCATTAGATGGATCGTGAAACTTTTGTGAAAAAAATAAACCACCGAGGATCGATTTCAGGGATAGCTTCCCCTTAATCATACAAAGAGGTATCAGCGATCATTTCTTGGATTGCATTTTACGGGAAAATATAAAAAGAAGATATAACCAAAAAATTATTTACTTCTCCATTCACCAACTATTGATAACGCTAAAACTAGTATTACCAATAATAATAAAAGGATAATAATAAACAAAGAAAATAATGATGGTGGACAATCAGAGTAGAAAATCATACTTAACTGTTTTGTCTTTGCCTATTTACAGTTTTCGTGGTCACGGACCCATGATTGATAAATTAATTTTAGCTTCATTCCTTCATGGCCATGAACCCACGAACTAAAATTTTCGACGCACTAAATAAAAACACGGTCATAAATAAAAACATATTATAATAATATTTGATTTCGCATTTTCGATTCGTAGAAATCTGAGAAAACACTAAGGAATAATTCTACTATGTCATTTTTCAAAGATGTTAATATTGCTTAAAATAAAAGCAGTAAATTCGTTTCATATGTAAATCATTCGAATTGAGTGTGGCAAATGCTTTGTCTATTTTGTAAGCGGTCTGTCTAATCGCATTTCCACATAAAAACAATACTTGAAGTAAGTGAATCAGTAGGAACGAATGAGATTTTGGTTATAGTTTTTGCGACGTGTCTAATGTTGCATGTGGACATTTCCGCGTAGTTCTTTAGTTATCAACCCACGTATAGCCCGAGGTTGTGGCGGCCCTCACAACATAGGTCTTAATCAGTGGAAAACATTGATATTCTATGTAGCATCGTATGAGTAGGTAGATGCTATTACAGCTGGCAACATTGATTTTAATAAAACGTTTCCTTAAACAAATGTCAAATAAAAAGAGAATCTAATGTCTATTATCTGTGTAACAGCATTTCCTGATAAAATGAAACTCTAGGAGCATAAGCGAACTGAAGTTTGGATGAAATATTAAAATTCACCATTTTCTACAGAACCAACATGATAGAAAATATTAGTCATTGTTTTTTTTAAATAAAATATTTTATTACCCCTGGATGTTTTTTTTCCGTTTAGAAAAATAAACAGCAAAAAAGGCAATAACAACTCGTAGTTTTAAAATATTAATTAGGAATTCCATTTTGCGTACTTGAAATGTTGAAAATGTTAATGCGAACTCGATTTAAAAAATATAAAATCATTGTTGAACACTCAAATGAAAACGTACTACCATAGTTTACTTCATGAAATACTCGTGTACACAAACATATGTATCGCTACGTCTTAAAAGACCTTCAAAGTCCAGTTAATATCTATTGTTTTAGAAATTGTTGAATCCGTCTCTAATTTACTACGAAACCATTGTCTTATATACCTAGCCGATTTTATGGGCACTACACTTAATAACAATGCATGTTTACCAACTTAAACCTTAAGTACCCATCAATGAAGAACTCACTTTGTCACAAACACTTCGCGAACTTTAATTAGAGTACAATTTATCAGTTTGCTTATTACCCGTCTGTGGTTCTAATTAGTGAGACACCCGGTGTCTCGTGTAAAGATACACTCTGATGTGTATTTCGGGCGAACAGTATAAGTCTACAAGTTTTATTTTATGATTGAAGGATTACTGGTGGCCCGAAGGCCTTTCCAGTTTCACCAGGATAAGTGGGTGAGTAAAGGCTCAGTCAAGAGGGGTGGGAATTGCTAACAACTGCCTGAGCGCCTCCGAAGGAGACCTAACAGCTCAAGAGCATCTGCTTCGCGAATGAATCTACTACCAGATCGGAATCGCGACCCGCTGAGAAGATCCGGCGAGAAACTCATTGGGCTAATGCAAGGGTTACGTTGCACGTCGAACTCTTTGTCGAGTTCTACGAGTACGGTTACCGGGGTCCCTAAGCCTGCTCCCAGTGAAGTCTGCAAGTGTCAATATCACTGCGCCATCTTTTCTTTCCATACTTGTCCATCAGCAAGCAACAGTGATAAAAGGGCCATCTCAACCTCTCGTATATCATTGGAAACAATGAGACTGTCCGTTCTATCTGTAGTTTATTTGTAAAATCCTTGACACCACAACTAATAAACTGTTGTTTCGAACGATCCCTACTGACTACTCCCACGCTCGGTTAAGTTGTGATTATGAACAAGACACTTCACTAATCACTAATTAACTACTACAGGCCTTGGTTTCAACCCACATCCATAGCACTTGATATGAAATGGATAAAACAAACTTTTACTCGGATAATATGAAATAAACTCTAAATAAAACCATTCTAGGCTCATATTAGTAGAGAGAAGTCTGTTTATAAGATAGCTTAGCAGTATTTGTGCAGTGGTTGTAAAATAAAATGTGTAGATACGGATCTCAAAACTTAGATAGAAGCAAACATGAGGATTATTTCCCTTTACAAGGTCATGCTATAGATGTATATGAATAATTAATTTGAGTTTTTCTAATAGCTGAACTGAAAGCTTATTCTAAGGTTGTTTATTTAAATCTTTAATAATTAATTACCGATATCTAATCTGTAAACCTCTAATTAGAGATGTAAATGTAAACCTCTAATTTACTGGTGGTAGGACCTCTTGTGAGTCCGCGCGGGTACGTACCACCGCCCTGCCTATTTCTGCCGTGAAGCAGTAATGCGTTTCGGTCTGAAGGGTAGGGCAGCCGTTGTAACTATACCGAGTTCTTAGAACTTATATTTCAAGATGGGTGGCGCATTTACGTTGTAGATGTCTATGGGCGCCAGTAACCACTTAACACCAGGTGGGCTGTGAGCTCGTCCACCCATCTAAGCAATAAATAAATAAAAGAGATTGTTAAACATAATAATTTCTTCTGAAACTAAATTGATATAGGTGGATTAAACAAAGGCAAAGTAAAATATTTATATTACCACTTTCCAGGTATTTGCCTGCAGTTCACTCGCGGCGTTAGACGGCTACAGTCCCCAACAAGACCCCGATCAGTTCCACATACAAACTGATGACGAGGACGAGCGCTACTTCCTCTACCAAACTCACAATGGACAGTATCGTAAAGAAAGGAGGTTAAAAGATGGATCCGTAGTTGGTGAGCGTTATATTAGCGTTAGCGTTTAAAATACAATATCGTAAGTGTTTTTGAAAAAGAATTAACTTCTCTTCAGTTTCTCTAAAACCATTGTAGACATAATTGTTGTGAGTAAAATTTAGCACAAAATTCAATAGTCGATAGTCACTTGTCCAAAAAACTGTTAAGTATTCAAAACGTCAAAACTAACATAACAAAAATAATAAAAAATTGCGAGAATAATCAGTCAGTGTACTTTCAACAAAGCCTTACCCTTTCTTAAGCGAGAATGTTTCTTTTTAATTAAACCAAGTGTGAATTAAGTCCCTCAGTTTATATGCATGAGATGAAGAAATTCAATAATATTGGTATCATTTTTAAAATGATCATTTATATTCTATGCATGAGGAACAAATTCGACAATTTTAATATCATTTTTAAAAGTAACATTTAAGTTAATACAATATTTTTTATGAATTTTCGAGAAATGTAATTTACGAATAGTACAAATTTACTTAGAGAATGGTTACAGGCACAACAGGCTGGGTTGGCGCAGATGGATTTCTACGCTTACAAGATTACATAGCTGACGACCAGGGTTATAGAATATACAAATCCAAAACTGTATATGTTGGACAAAACCGACCGATAAGTGTATGTATTAATCAATCCGCAGAATAAAGCTATCATTTTATGTTTTGGATATTAGTGCTCTGAGGAATTGTTTGAGATGACACCATCATCTGGTTTTTACCATCGCACCGCCCGCCTCCGGAGTAGAGTTCATCCATACTACCTGGAGCCACTGCGTTGATCCACAGTGCGTTTCCAGATATATTTTTTATCATGTACCATCTGGCTTTGGAATGAGCTCCCCTCCACGGTGTTTCCCGGGCGCTATGACATATCCTTCTTCAAACGAGGCTTGCGGAGAGTACTTAACGGTAGGCAGCGGCTTGGGTCTGCCCCTGGCATTGCTGAAGTCCATGGGCGACGGTAACCACTCACCATCAGGTGGGCCGTATGCCCATCTACCTACAAGGGCAATAAAAATAATAATAATAATAATAAGGTGGATGATGTAATGATCTATTTTATGGTAAGCTCAATCGACTCAGAACGAAGCAAATGATTTGATGTAATCAAACTATATTAATGATCTGTTTAAAAAGTATTATCTATCTAATAATCTCTATACTTCAATAATGAAACGGATGAAACCTAATAAGTTGTTGAAATAGTCAAATATAATACATATATGTACCTTAATAAGGATATGATTCTCGGTACTGTTTTGATGATTTTAATGCCTCAAATTTTATATTTTCAGGAGTCTTTGAATATAGCGAAAACCGCACCCACAGACTCGGGATATGGAGTGACGCGAGCGCCCGCCGTACAACGTAATCGAGGGCCGCCCCGATTCACATCTACGACACATTCACCACTACCTTCTTCCACTATAGAACCACCGCACTTCTCCTCCTCAGATGTCACAATTACACCAGCCCCACCTACATTTTCCCATCCGAGCTCAACTCCACGAGTATTTGTATCACCAAACTCTATTGATTCTTCTACAGCTTATGATTACAGACCTACTGTAACATCAGTGACCAACAGAGACGCTACAACACCAAACCCTTATGCCTACGAACCCCCGAATACCAATTCACTTGACGACGGGTATTATGCTAGTGACAGTCAAAGATATGACGTATTTAATCCTAATTCGTATAGACATGCCGATGATTGGTTGCGGCGGCAGCGACCAACCGCCGAACTAGGAGACGGCTATACTCCACAATTCTCAACTTACGATGGTGCGCCGTTTAGAAGAAACGGTTTCAGATATTATCTTCCAAAGCAGTACCACGAGGAAAACACGGGAGATGTTAACGATAGAATAGGCAGCTTCGGTTATGTAGATCCTTTTGGTATTCGACGAGTTATTTATTACAATACCGCTCCCGGGGAAGGTTTTCAGATAAGAAAAAACAATAGATACGTCGGACACGACGCAACTCCTTACGATCCACGACCGATTGCTAAAAAATAGAAAAAAATAATCGAAAACGTACATATGCGTCAGTGTGAATAAAGTTACCTAATTTATTTATTGACCAGTATTGCTAGGTTCAAAAAAAACGAAATTAGTGAAGGCAAAACTATTAGATTTATCGAACGAAACGAAAATTTCTTAGCCAATTACTACTTAATTTGAATGTGTATAATTACCATAGATTACAGAACGCTATCTATAAAAAATGAAATGTTATGTTATGAGCTTCTTCGGACACATCATGCGGTCTCCCAGACATGAATTAGAGATGCTCATAATTTTGGGCTGCATAGAAGACAAGTTCGCCGTGGGTAGAACACCAGCCAGATGGTGAGATCTGATTAAGAAAGTGGTTGGTGATAGCTTATACAATGCGATCCATGCCACCCATGACCGAACACTATGGAGGAAAGTACCACATGTGGTCGTGATCCTTGGCAGTGAGGGTAAAATGAAGAAGATCTATAATATTTCTTATCCGAACAAATAAACAATCGAATTTATCACCGTTAGAAAACCAAAATATAAATATATTTAATTTAAGTGCCATCGTATGGGAAAACACCTAGAAGAAAAATAATAATAAATTATTATTACATACTGTTCTTTGACATTTTCTTACGCGGTTAGAAATACTCGTTTACCGTTAAAGCTCTAAAAATACGAAATGTTCACGATATTTTATGAAGAAAATTAGAGTTTGTAGTATCAGAGTCAGTGAACTCATTAAAATATATGAAAATGGTAATGTACAACTTGTGTGGGCGCTTAAAATGGTCAATCGTATTTGGGCCTGTCTTTTGGTACCGTTCATTTTCCACCAAATATAAAAATGTGTTTTGATCATACATAAGTAGCATATAACTAATAATAAAAGTACGTTATTAACTTATGCAGTAATGCATTTTAATAATAAAAGGTGGATGTTTTGAGTCAAGGCGAATAATTTGTCATTATTAAATATCAGGCATCTAAGCATCATCATCATCATCATTTTTATTTTTCAATAAAATGGCAACTTGTTGCTTTGACTACTGGGGAATTAATTTATTTTAAAATCATTTGCAAATTTTCTTCTTTGTTAAGTTCTGAAGATTTTTGTACTTATATTAGTTCACCTTTAAACCTTTACAGGACTTGTAATAAATAATACTTGCTAATATTATTATTGTAAATTTTATTTTTATTTAACAAAACGTGTTTAATAAATAATAAAAAAATACAAAAAATGTTTTATTTTTAATGTACAGACACTATTGCAATGAAATTGTGACTTCGACTTCAAATCAGAGTAATCGATGCTTTGGCCAAAAACAATAAAAACAGCGAAACGATGTCTTTTAAGACTGGCAAACGCTTTGTGTATTTGTATTTTTGTGTAAATAAATACAGTACAAACTTCGACAATCAGTTAGTGCTTTAAAATAAAATAAACAATATAAAAAAAAATGTAAACAACAATTTTCTCTTTTCGATATTTATTACAGATTGTTGAACGTAATAAAATAATAAAACTTCCTAATAATTAATGTTAACTACTTCTTGGAATAAAGTTAAGTGATACAGGTTTGTTTGGTTTATTTATAAGCAGTGTCTTCACTCCAAGCTCCTCGCCGGCCCATTGGATTTCAAACTCACGAATTAACTGGAGAATTACAAGAGTATTTTAAGACACAATATCACATTTGTTTTTCCCGAGTTGTTTCATACAAAAACTTCCAAAATACTACTACTTCGAATTAACAATATATGAAAAAACGAAGACTGATGTTCCATAATATTCTTATCCATATCTTTTAATAACTCAATACAAAAATTCTGACTCTTGACTTGCGATAACTTGAAATGTAGTACACCTAATAATTCAAGAATGGCTTACGCGTCAATAAAACGAATGTAAAGGTTAGAGGTTGACTAACAAAAAAAAACAGTTTTAACCAAAAAATGTGTCTTAAAATAGATCAATACCCTTACCCTCATTAAGGTAATGCAAATATTTTGCTCGGCCAGTCTTCTTGCAATACACGAACGGGGCCCGTGACCAAAAGGCAAGCTCAGAAACGGATGAATGGTCTCGTATTGCGGTGAACCACGCATCCAACGTTCAGGCTTGAAGGTTAAGGGGTCCCGTATGAACTGCGGCAACCGTGATGCCGTCATGTTTTGCGTCACTATAACAGTCTGTGGACAATTTAAGTGACATTTTTGTAAGATGGGTGGACGGGCTCACATATTAAGTGATTACCGGATCCCATATACATATTATATCAACCACAACAAAGCCGCCGCCCATCTTGAGATATTAGTTTTAAGTTTCAGTTTTTACAGTACAACGACTGCCCCACCCTTCGAACCGAAACCATTACTGCTTCATGGCAGAAATAGGCAGGGTGTTGGTACCTGCCGATGCGTCCTCATAAGGCGCCCTACCACCAGTAATATTATAAATAATTAGTAATAACAGTAATTTAAAACAATGATGACACTAATCATATTAACCATGACGAGACAGTTTTGATAAAACGCAGTTTATATACCTATGGAAAGAGAGTCGCTTCTGTCATATCTACGCCTGGTTCTGTCGTCAGGTTTAAAAGTCACCTACTATCACTAGTACTACATAGAATCGCTCGCCCCGTACATCCATGGTACATCCCAGAAGATAATATCTGTGCCCGTATCATACGGCTCTAAAATGGACGCCTCTTCTCCGTGTACACTCAGCGTCATAATAAGGTCGTCTCCAAATTACACTTTAATTTTTTAATTTTTTTATTGCCATTGTAGGCAGACGAGCATACGACCCACCTGATGGTAAGTGGTCATCGTCGCTCATGGACGTCAGCAATGCCAGGGGCAGAGCCAAGCCGCTGCCTACCTTCATATTAGTTCGGAACAACTCGGCTGTGCTATTGACATTGCTAATAAGTAATGAGTGAGTAAGTTCTCACTATCCCGTTAGCCCACTGAATTTCTCGCCGGATCTACTTGGTGAGTCGCGTTTCCGATCCGATGGAAGATTCTGCGAAACACTGCTCTTGCTAGGGCCAGTGTTAGCAACACTCCCAGTTTGAGCCCCGTGAGCTCACCTACTAGCTCGATGAATCTAGAATAGCCCCTCGAGGTTACTAGAATAGGTAGGAAAAAAAATACTATCCTGTATGAACGTATACCATTGGCAACAGTGGAGATCAGTTTTCTTTAAATCAGTTTGAGCCCTCAAAATGATACCACAAGGAATTACTACAAAAACAAATCTAGAACCGAAAAATAGTAATATCAATTATACCGGTCGTCTAGCCTAAGCCGAAGAATTATTAAAGGATTTTGGTCAGTCAAAGAAGGAGAATGAAATGAGATTGATATACATAGAAAAAGTTATACATACTCCCTTAGGAATGGAATATCCTTTTAAAACTATATCCTTCTGTAACCATCTGCCTATTCCAATCGATACCGGATTAAGTCTCAAACTCTCTTTAATACTGCTTCTCACGTATGACGCTTTAGAAATAACGTCAGCGGTTATCTCATCATCTTTCTTTGGTAATAATGTATGTAGCTCTTCAAATATTTCGTCCTGGCATCTCTTATTACGGGCTATATGGTACAATACGAAGCTTGTCGTGTAGGCTGTCTGTAACATGACATGACTTAAGTAACAAAAGGTTTCACTCCCTCTATGCATTAAATGCTAAAATTTCAAACACTCACTGTGTCGATTGCGGCCATTAGAATATCAACCATCATTCCCATGATATCCTTATGATCCAGCTGGGATTGTTGAAGAAATGTTTTTAACAAAGATTTATCGTTTTTACTATCATCGGATTCGAAGAGATTAATCTTTCTAATCAATATATCTGTGGAAATTCTGTAATGTAAATAAATTGATTATTCTGTTAAAGATTTTGTAATGTTTCTTAAGGGGTTTTTTATTTAGTTGCAACGAACAAGCCTTAATTTGGTCATGATTTTTTTTTTTGTTATTGGCTTATTTCTTTTTTCAAAAGTGACAAAAATTTCGATACAATTTTTTCTCTACTTATACATATATTTAATATTTCACCCAACGGCCGATAATGGATGAAGTTTTTTGGGTGCAATACATATCTATTTATAACTATTTTTACGCTCTACAGCCTAATTTCAACTTAAAAGGTGTCACTTGCGTCTCATTGGTGCTAAACGGTACCTATTAGATTAATTAAGAGTCCTCGAAAAAATAGGTACAATAAAAACAAACTGCCTTTTTTAAATTTCGAAAACAAAAGAGAAAATATATAATATATGTAGATATTACAATGAAATGAATTTGAATCTTCTAATCTAGCGATTATATTAATTATTCGGCGAACACTGGTTATGTTCATTATTTAACACAGGTACGTACTTCTCTAAATAGATTTGAGAGTTCACGAGTTTCTTGTATAGTGGAGTACTAAAAATTTTCCAGAGAAATCCTTTATCAAGCTTCATGACCCCAGAATTTGATCCGAATGCTGCCGCTATCGTTTTGCTGCTGCGACTCTCGGGATCTTGCTCGCTCAAAGCGAAACTATTGAAGCGTTCGTTAAAAGCTGCTACACCTATGACTGAAAAAAAAACATTTGAATATACTTTTTTTTTTGTACAAGCAATTTATAATATGTAGACATTCATTCGAACTCACTTTCTAAGTTGAGGCGATTTAGAAACGTTAAAAAATCATTTTTAGATGACACCTTGTCTCTCTTTATCCACTCAACGAATTCTTTCGCGATATTATCGGTGTCCGAGACGTGAGTTTTAACACTTTGTGGACTCGTGAAATTCTTTTGAAATATGCTTCTGAGTCTCCACCAATCGGGTCCGTTGCTAAAATATCGTAACGGTTAAAATACTATTTGAAATTGTCTCAATTTTTAAGATTAATTTAATTAATTAATTAAATTTTTTATAGGTTTGTGTTCCTAATTCTTCTTTCCTTTTGCGGGCCTACTGGAAGAGATTTCAACATGAAATAAATAGTGCCCTAGTACTCCGTATCCTTATTTTCGTGTTTCTTCTAAGAGCTGTGTGTAAAAAGTAAAAAATATATTAAATAAATAAATAAATATTTAAGTTCTGTACTTTTGATCTGCAGATTAATAGATCTTTTAAGAAGTCTGGGGGCACCCACTTTACACAAAAGGATCCGTTCGTTATAAAAACAAATGTGCCGGCCCGGTATTTGGAATTGAGAATGAATTATCATATTCTAAGATTTTTGGATGGGACAAAAGGTAAATAATTTAAGGCATTCACGTCCGATTTTGATCTTGTGAAACATTGCGATCAACAATATAATACAATAAACAATACCGGATTTTCTCAAAATGCATATATGCAGATGCAGATCTCAAAACTCACAGTTTTATTAACAATCTAATTGATACGCGTTTGTCAAAACATGGCCTTATCTTTCTTTAAATTGTTGTACAAACAAACACTATCGTGCCTAATCGTTTACTATAGATTAAAGTGAATTGAGGTCAGTCTTATTTCTGCCATAGAAACCGCTGTTTTTTGGCCTTAAATTCAGAGTGCAAGACCTTTTTATGGTTCTGAATTCTGAATATAAGCTACCAGCAGTAATTGCATAAATTAATAGATATTTCAGGTAGTAGTAGTTTTATGACAAAGACTAGAATCGCGCTTAAGACTTCTTCAAGATAAGCCTGACGATGTTTCGAATAACAACATTAAGACAATCGGCTTACAGAGAACCTTCCTGTTTTTGTCTCCATATAAAAGATGATTCTGCTTCGTATTAAACACGTATTTATTTTACGTTAACCTACGCAGAATCTTCTCGAGAATGTTCTTTTTGTTTCGCTGCATCCTCAATACCATTTCTCAATATTTATTATAGTGTTACGTTTCGGATATATTGAATGTTATCAACAGTAATAAAAACGGGTCGATGATTAATTTTACCACTATTTTGTAATATTGTAACTATTATCTATACAAGATTAACAAATTAATAAACGTTGCATGCAACGGCTCTAAGTCAAGTTTTTCTCTTGTGTTATGGCTGCCAAAAACTGGCACGACACAATAGTGTGAATATAAAAACACTAGCGGCCCGCTTCGGCTCCGCTCGGGTCTTTAGCAAAATTTTCAACGATATTTAACGTTGTTTTATTTTTTAAATAAAATAACGCTTATTGGGGCATAACTATAAAAGTTAGACATATGCTGTCGCGACACTTTTTGTAAATAATAATGTGTTCTACAAAGTCGTAGTCCATACATTATTTTATTCTATCATCGATAGTTTTCGCAGGGCACGCGATGTAAAGAATATTTTAGGTAATTTTTTTACACCTTGGGTTAAATTATTGGAGTTTTAGTAGGGATCCCAATTTTTTTTCAAAAAAGATTATAGCATATGTCACTCTGGAATAGTGTAGCTTCCAAACAGTGAAATAATTTTTCAAATCGGTTCAGTACTTTCGGAGCCTATTCAATACAAACAAACAAACAAATATTTCCTTTTTATAATATTATTAAGTAAAGAAACATAGATATTATGTCAGAAAAAACCAATGGGGTGTGACAACTTTATGGTCACTATAATTTGCCCTACGAAGCAAGCAATATAATCTATATACATATATAAAAATGAATTGCTGTTCGTTAGTCTAGCTAAAACTCGAGAACGGCTGGACTGATTTGGCTAATTTTAGTCTTGACTTATTTGTGGAAGTCCAGAGAAGGTTTAAAATGTAGATAAATATGAAAATGCTCGGAATTAAATAAGCAAATAGCAATTTTGCTTTTCCTTTGATGTGTCCCCTGTCGGACGGATTCCTTTTGTTTGTTTTAAGTTTATTTTATACAAAAGCTTAGGTATTTTATTTATCGATCGAGGCACTACGAAGTCTGCCGGGTCAGCTAGTTCCTTATAAAATTCTCATTACGTCGCAAGAAGCCCTCCAGTGTTGTATACATTCGGTTTGTTGGTTCTGTAGTAGTTCATAGCGGTATGACTGCGCCTCGCTGGATAGCGGTGGTCTTGTCGGAACACCGCCTCAATGTCATCCGGATCATAAACATGGACTAAATTGACAATCGGTTTTTCTCTAACTAAGCTACCATAACGTCGCCAATTCAATATTGCATTCTTATCTAAAGCTTCGGCGTCATAGTCACCTGAAAAAAAAGGTACTATTCATCAAATATATAAAGTCATAAAATTATCAGGAAAATAAGTGAAGATATTATAAGGTGACGTTTTAAAGCAATAATTAAAATCAATTAAAAAAGATCAAGTAGACAACAAAACAGTTTGAGTTAAATATTCCGTTCAATATTCTCTGATTCTCCAAAAAAGTGGTCATAATTTTATGAGCAAAAACAGGCCTATGAAACCATCTACACACACATAGGCAGTGACGTCTTAAACTAGGATGGGGCCATGGAGTTAATAAGTACCTACAACTGGAGTGCTGTCTAATGCCGAGAAATCGGTCTCGAAAGAGAATACTTTTTGGTCGCGGTGTCCTTGTCTAATGTGGTGACCATATAAAATTTATTTAAAGGACAAAATTATACACATGCATCAGTTTTGAATTTACCTTAAGTAATTCTGTGTAGCGCTATGTAAATACAAAACACGTGCTTGCAACAGTTTATTTATGTAAATTCAATTCTAAACATTTCTTCGTCGTCATGGTGACTTTTTTCGACGGTTTTTTTAGAAATTGCTTCGTAGTCGTAAATCTAGCACTGAGTTTTTTACAAACATCATTACCTCAGTTCTATTACTTAAACTTCCTCAAACTCATGTTTAACGTCCGAATACTCAACCGCGACTTAAATATTATGTTGAACTTAATTACGCAATTCCTACTTTAATGTACTGGCTAAGTGGGCAGTGCAAATTAAGATTTGACACACTGAGTAAGACACTGCAACACACATGGTCTGCGCGTATCGGGTGCTCTTTTCCTACATTCACATCTTCAATTGATTTAAAATTGCTTGTATTTTTACTTCTCTGCTATTTTCATGACACGTGTATATTAAGTCTACTAGTTATATTTTAGGAAATAAAACACAATGGGTAATAAATTGAAATGAACTGAAATTCATTTATTTGTTATAAATGTAGACAATTAAATAACTCTTAAATGACAAGTCAATAAACATAACACAATACACATAGTACTTGATCTCTATTTACGAAATATTGGTTATATTATTATTATTAAGTTCAGTTAATTTTCTGTAGTCTTATAATATAACATTTTCTCTATTTTATATAAATTCTTTTTTTCAACGAAATATATAATTTATGTTAATCAATATCTAAGTGGACCATGTGTATCATTATTATTTCGCAATTTAAATTTCAATTCAATTAAATTGCCATTTTTCTTTAATAAATCTAAAATCGACTTTATATTTACAATCACTATTTCGCGACTTTTAAGTTTTTGTTTCAAAACCTTAACATCTTGTCGTAATTTTGCTTTTCTCGGGGTATTTTTTATTTCTTGCGTTTGAGTACTTGATTCCTCTTGTTTGACCTTTATATAGGACATTTTCCAGAAATGCCAGTCATATTTACTAGAAGATCCTCCTCGTTCGCTTAACGTCAGGCAAATGATATACATGCTTGCGTGCGACGCTATTCAATACAATAAAAAAGTTCCAAAAATACCACGTGATGGCTCTTATAATATGAAAAATACATTGCAAAATTATAGTTTTTCACGATTGTTTTTTCAAATTTAGTATATGACATAGATTAAGTACAATTTACAAGACAAATGGTATTAAATATTATAATAAGAAATAATATCTCACATTTTAAAAATATATGCTCACACTAGTAAAAATTTATCAATGAATCTGACATATGGAAGGATATTCCACAAACTGGAGAGGATTCTCGCTTACAACCACTTACAATACAAGTATCCACCATGATTACACGGAAACTTTCACGATTTTCGAAAAAAACAAGCCACAAGCTGTATCAGTGCCCTTTTAACTTAGAACTACAAACGTAAATAGACGCCATTTTTCTTTTAATCCATTCATAGCTCTTTTTCGGTGATGCCAACAATTAATCTGGCTTCCCACCAAATTCAACATGAAAACCATCAGAAATCTACCTACCTACCATTTAATTTTCCATTAAACAGAGTTTTTATTATTATAGAACAAAAATTTTTTTGTTAATGAGTTTTATTAATATATGATGTTTTATCAAAAATCAATATATATCATATAATCAATACTTCTTATATAATTTATTTCAATAAATTATCATCATCAGAAACTAATTCCACCATAACTTTGTACGTTTCTTTTGAACCAATTTAATTTTTGACGTTGATGAAAATTCTAAATTGTCGCAACATTTTCTAGTTAAGTTTAAGTCACATCGTTTAAATAATATATATTTAGATATATTATTGTCATAAAATGTTTAAAATCCTGTAAAGTGGATTGATTTTAACCTTTTCGATAATTTTCAACAACGCCCAAGCTACTAAAAAATCCACTAACCACTAAAAGCCATTTTTGATAACTAAGACAGGGGTCCAAATTACGAGATTTTGTGGAAAATCCTCTAAGCTAGCAACATTGCTTTTTGTTTGTAAAATGTGCGAGAGGGACACCACCACTTAATAATCATTCTCTTTTCAGACCGTTTTTCCTTACATCTTTTGCTATTTAAAAATAAGCTTTAAGCCATAGAGATAAAGTATATTTTTAGTTTTTATGTCAAACGAAGTAAGCACTCCAGTTAGAATAGTAACTCTATGGATGGGGCTCTTGGGCACACAAGAATTTGAAGCCCTTTTTTTTGGAAAGTAAAAAAAGCGAATTATAATAACATTTTTTTTACTGAGTATGACCATTTATTATAGATCAAATAGAATGTAATATGTCATTAATGATATTAGAATGCTGTTGGTTTTTTGGTTACTATTTCGATAATGGTTTCTTTCGGGATTTCTGTTGAGCAAAATCTTCTATTATAGACATAGTATATGCCTTGTAAATACCTTCTGATTACTGATTTGTGAAAAAAGTGTAATTTGCCCAACAAAAATGTTTTGAGAATAAACGTGTGAGAGAAATTGTCGGTCTTTCGGGGCCCTCTGAGAATGGGGGCCCTGGGCACGGGCCCCGTGTGCCCTTATGGTAAAGACGGTATTGCACATAGGTATACGGTAAAGCTAAAGCTCGTAATTGAACAATAATAAGAACAATAGACACCACTTTATATCACATTCATGGACTAACAGAAAACCTTCGATACTATTTCATACGAAGTTATACAGGATACTCTCTAAATACACAAAATGTAGTGACAGAATCAATGAGAAAACTACTAAAGGAGATTAAGAACTTGACTAGCATTAAACTAGACACTATTTGCCCAAGTTTTCCATCGTGAAGAGGAGTAATAAAATGTGAATCCCGTTCCCAAAACAAATCAATGTAATACTGGAATACGCCATTAGCCAACTAGCCTAGAAAAAAGAGAGTTTTATAATCAACTGTACCAAAAAAAGAGATAGTAATAGAACTAGACAAAAGTGTTCTAGACGTAAGTGATTTGTTGAGCTGGATAGAAGTTTTTTTTTTCACCCACCATGAGATCTGAGATATAAGGTCTCAGAGTGCTCTGAGGAATTGTTCGAGATGATACCGGCATCTCGTTTTTACCACCGCACCGCCCGCCATCGGAGTAGAGTTCATCCGTACTACCTGGAGCCACTGCGATCATCCACAGTGCGTTTCCAGAGATCTTTTTTGCCACGTACCATCCGGCTATGGAATGAGCTCCCCTCCACGGTGTTTCCCGAGCGCTATGACATGTCCTTCTTCAAACGAGGCTTGTGGAGAGTATTAAGCGGTAGGCAGCGGCTTGGTTCTGCCCCTGGCATTGCTGAAGTCCNCTGTACCAAAAAAAGAGATAGTAATAGAACTAGACAAAAGTGTTCTAGACGTAAGTGATTTGTTGAGCTGGAAGGAAGTTTTTTTTTTTTCACCCACCATGAGATCTGAGTTATAAGGTCTCAGAATAGTTACAACGGCTGCTCCACCGTTCCAACCGAAACGCATTACTGCTTCACAGCAGAATTAGGCTGGGTGGTGGTACCTACCCATGCGGACTCACAAGAGGTCCTACCACCAATAGAAGCGGCTTGGCTGTGGCTAGTGACCTCAGATGCAAGAAAAACTATGTTACTACCTGGAAAGGACGATCAGACAAGCCCTACAAAGGCATACCATTGACACGTTTGGAAGATGATACTAAAAATATTTCGGGACCACAATGACCCCAGAAATGGAGATCTTCATACAAGATTTATTCCTTCTATCAATGCACTGTAATTAATTTAGATCTATATTTTTTTACTAGGACCAGAAAATAAACTGCTTTTAATTAATTAATTAATTAGTAATTGTGTGATTTGGATATGTGATGACCGCATGCTTGGATCATCCAAATACAAAAAACCTAAGCGAAACAGAACAAAGCGTAATTTTTAGGTATCTACATAATAGCCAAATACAGTAATTGCCACAAAAGTAGCTGAATCAAAATTGATGATATACGTAAATTGAGTAACTGCGACACACTTACGAATATGTGCCTACATCATATATTGGTCAAAGTCAAAGAGATCAGATATAACAACAGTTATCACAAATCACCAAGCAGTACAAAAAGGGGATTAAGAAATGCACTGTTTTCATTTTTATAATGTATCCATTATTGTGTGTGAAACCCTTCATTTTAGTTTATGTGATAATAATTATTAGAAAGATCCAAAACATTTGGATTTTTTTGATTTATTATGCGACGATATTTATTTTGCGATGCCACTACGCCGTAACTTTTTTTTTTAATGTTAAACGCACCCAACACGTGTTCGCGAACGAATTCTACGGTAATGGAATATTAACGTGTAGTTTAAAAGAATACCGCAATTTTTTTAAATCCGCTTAATTATTAGACGTGTTGTAGATGCGCACGGATAGATAACACAACCCTGCTGTTGCATACAATCCACAAACCTGCTACGAAGTACTCATGCGCCCCGTTTTGAAGTGTGGGATCAGCTGTAATATCTACAATTTTAGGTAAACACCTAACTCCAGATGGGCCATGAGCTCGTTCGCACGTAAGATTTACGAAATAAATCAAAACAACGTACGGTACATAATTCAAACTCAAATACTTGCCTATATTCAAAAATTCGTTTAAATTTTAATAAATTAATTTACTTACCAATTAAAGGTAGGTATTTATGAAGCGTACCAATAATGGGATAACTTCGAGGTCCCGGTATATCTTCGAAATTCATGAGATTATCTCCCTCTTCATTGACCTTACTGGCATGTTCACTACCCACAAAATTTTCAGACGCCCTTCTGTAAACACATTTCCTCGCCCGGTAGGGAATATTATTTTTAACTGTTAATCTAACAAACATGTTTCCTAAACTGAAGCATTAAGCGGTATGTGCGGACTGCATCGAATCACTGAGCCAAAGAATAGACTTACAAAAAATACACCGTCCATTGGGAATTATGTATTTGAACAAAAGATTATTCTGGACCGCACCGTAACTTTATCCATATTTGAATATTTGATTTCTCGAAGTGCGTCAACGATTTAAACAACATAAATAAGCTTCACCTACGTTCTAAAGTGCAGTATCTTTAATAAGACCAAGATTTTTACTTATTTCATACTATGAGTATTTATAAGTTATTTTATGAAATATCAAACAATTGTTTTTTTTTATTGCTTAGATGGTGGACGAGCTCACAGCCCACCTGGTGTTAAGTGGTTACTGGAGTCCATAGACATTTACAACGTAAATGCGCCACATTGAGATATAACTTCTAAGATCTCAGTATAGTTACAACGGCTGCCCTACCCTTCAAACCGAAACGCACTACTGCTTCACGGCAGAAACAGGCAGGGCGGTGGTACCTACCCGCGCGGACTCACAAGAGGTCCTACCACCAATAAAACATGTTTCCTACAATTCTAAAATTACTATCAGTCATTGCAAAGCAATTCGAACTATGAAAACATTATCGACAACTGTTTCCTTACGAAAACAAATTATAATCTTAGACAAAAAACGTTTTTCTCTGTATAAATCGGCTGGCTGACCACTTTGCTTCTTCTGAAGATTGTCATGTACACTTCTAGTGAACACGGTAACTGATTCGCCGTCCATGGAGTGCAATTATAATACTCCTTTCCTTAACCTATATGTGGTAGCTCTTTTTTGCATATTTTAATATTCAAACGAAGGGAAATTTCCTGTCACCGTAGTTTTCTGGTATGTGTGTTTTTTTGTTAATCAGTTGCAATGTATGAATTTGTATTCTCGCGAAACCGCCTGAGGTGCGTGCGGCTAAACCAGAAAATTGTGCGAAAAGAACCGTAACATTATCTAACAAACCAAGCATTCTAGCATTTCTATACTGTGCCTCTTTACCAATATCGAGGGTAGACTAAAAAGTATACACCGCATTATTTTTTAAAACTATTTAGACATGAGTCTTACAATGTGAACGGTCCTGCAATTGAAGTGGATCAAATCATTATGCATGCCGTGAAATACGATCAACGCGTATCTACCTTAAATTTATACACTACTGAAATAAATTTATAGATAAACATTTCAAACATCATTTTAAAAAATGATGTTTGAAATGCTGTGTTCATTTAAGAAATAGTGGTAAAAATGTTTAAAAAAAAGTGTTTTGTCGCTTTAAGTATTTAGACCAGACCAGTGCGAACGCTGAACCCTCAAGCGGTTGTTAAACAGCGCGGAATAATGTTGGAAAGTTTTTTAAGGAAATACAAATGTATAATTTTGCCTCTAGGTCTATCTAAACTTAGGGTTGAGATGGAGAAGCTCCCTTTGGCAGGTCTTCGAACGAGATGAATTGAAATTTATCCAATTCAACCCATTGAGGACAAATATTATTTGCAGGTTCAAAGACGAACCCTTTTGCTATTGCGCTGAAATTTCAGGAGGCGTATTATACCAAATGCCAGGCGATAATTTTTGGTAGCCATCGAAATATGAGTAAGATCAGTAATTTTAAGTTGCCGCCTGTTGTTTTCAATGACATAATCATCCCTTTTAGCCGAAACGTCAAAAATCTTGGATTACACATTGACACTACACTTGGTTGGAGAGCGCAAATAACATCCATTAGTCAAAAAGTTATCAGGACCTTGCGATCTCTCTATCGGCTAAAAAATATCCTACCATAGAATGTAAAGGCCATGCTTGTGCAGACTAATTTTCCCTATGGTCGACTGCGGTGATGTGTGCTACTATGACCTGGATGCAGATCTCCTCAACAAACTAGACGGCCTTCTCAATAATTGCATTCGATTCGTTTTCAATCTTAGAAAATATGACCATGTGTCCGCACATCGAACTCGTCTGAAATGTTTACCGATCCGTCAGCGTAGAGAGGAGAGAGCGCTGACTACCTTGTTTTCTCTTTTGGACTCTGCCTCCTCACCCTCTTACTTAAAATCGCATTTTAGATACTTGAACGCAATCCATGAGAAAAGTCTACGTTCTTCACATAATTGTCTCTTACAATGTCCTATTTATCGCTCAGATTTCTTACATTCTTCTTTCTTTGTACAGTCCATAATATTATGGAATTCGCTTCCCAAAGAAATCAGGATGACCAGCAATCGCTTTACTTCTAAACTCAAAGTTCGCGAATACATCCACAAAAAACTGGAAGAATCATCTCCAAACGAATTTATTTTATTTTTCAATTATTATTATTGTTATTTTTTACTTTTAGCCATTCTTAACTATCATACTAAATTGTGTATTTTCATGTGTATTTATATATTATTACTTTACATGTATATTAAATTGTAGTATGTTTATTTATGCATACAAAGTCATATGTAATCTATATAAGTACCTATATTTAACATTATGTGTATTCTATAATACTGAGATGTTACTTTAAGGAAGATTTTTGTTTTGATTTTCTTCTTTTTTGTTGTTGTTTGTTATTCTTTTGTTAATGCACCTACCATGCATTATCTCTGCGCCACCCTATGGTCGACTGGAAGAGAATGCCCATGGCATTAAGTCCGCTTGTATACAACTTTCGTTTTGTGCATAAAGTATTAATAAATAAATAAATAATATACAATGTACAATTGTTCGGAAAAAATTGGGAATCTTAAATTCGATGTAAATTGAGCAATATTAAGTTACCGAGCTATCTTAAGAGAAAGCTAAATTAGTTTGTAAAACAACGAAGAGTGAGCGTAAGCATATTGTAGGGTTCCTCTCCGAGGTCGTTTTAAAAGAGTAATTGAAATTAATTAAAATAATGTTTATTGGATTACATATATTGTACGAGAAGAAGAGGACCCTTAGGCAATCGATTAACGCGATAGCTGTGATTAGACTGTCTATAAGTGGGCTGGTTGTGCCTTCACTGATAATGCTATATAAGTGCTGACAAGGCAGAATTGTCGAGATGTACGACTGAGGACCATGCCATCTAATTACGGTTCAGTAGAAGGTTATAACAGTACACTCTAAATGCATTCGCGAAGCAGCTGCCCTTGAGCTGTTAGGTTTCCTTCGGAGACGCTCGGGCAGCTGTTAGCAAAACCGACCCCTCCTGGCTGAAGGGTTTTTCCAGTAATTCTTCCTTCATATTACTTCATAAACAGTACGCTCAAGATGCCAAAGCAATCTGCGCGCCTGGATAAAGAGTTGTGCTCTACAAAGTAAAGATCCAGCATCGCATGAAGTACTACTATCATCCATGGGCCGATACTTCCAAATATCAGCTACTTCAATTTGACTCCATACATTATAGCGCCATTTGCGATACATAACTATTTTTCGTGAAACTGATATTACTGAGATTTTAATTTTAAAATCTAGATATGAATGATCTTTGATCCCTTGTATAACTGAATTTCTCGTCTAAACTAATAATTTGTGTCTCAGACTAAAAAATCACAACCATAGTATTAATAACAGTAACTAATAAAATAATCTCTGAATTTACACTTCAACATAAATCATATTCCTCCTGTATAAATATGTCTTATATATATATAATTAACACACAAAAAAAATCCCTACCTAAGCCTTAAGAGGCTATGTCAGCGTAACCTAAGAAGTAGGTAAACTCACGGGGCTCAAACCTGATGATGTTGCTAACACGAACCCTAGCAAGAGCCGTGCTTCGCAGAATCTACCACCGAATCGGAAACGCGACCCACTGAGGGCGAGAAACTCAGTGGGCTGTGTCTGTGGGTTAATTTACTCGTCGAGCCCTTCGTCGCAAGCGACGGGTTCGACGAGAACGATGATCGGTGCTTGGGGTACCTAAAAACACCGTTAGTGGATCGGGAGGATCCGAATTTACGTGTTTTGGACGACGTCCGCTCTTTACCATTTGGTCCGCAAGATCGGTTATGTAATACACATATTAATTAACACTTGAATTGGGACTTTTTGGTGGAAACGTCAGGAGTAAAGCTGTGTGATTTGTTTTATTTTGTCTATTTAGTGTTTCTTCAGGTTTAAATGCATAATAACGGTAGTTTATTAACTGTTTAGTACTCTGTTTAGCTTCTCGGGATCCTCCATAAAGTCCACTAAGAAAGCCTTAGTAAATGACAACCATTTTACTGAAATTATATTTCATCCGATATCATCTCATTCCATGTTTCATAATATTAATCAACTTCATTTCATTTCACTTCATATTATCATTTGCAGAGTTAATTACTACATTAATCAAATTACTTTCTCAACTTCATTTATCTATACCGTCCCACACTGCTAATTTAATTACTTAAACTGATATTAAGAATGGTCAACATAGACAGTTTCCTTCGTTTTTTATTATCATTTTATACTGCAAATAATTAAAATGGCGAATTGTAAAAATGTTATTACTTAACACTGGCTAATACACAAACCGTACCGAAACCAAAAATAAAGAAGAAAAAAACATTTGAAATTTGAATTGACATGACCATATTTTATACACTTATTAATACACATGACCATAGATTATACACTTAATCACATGACATTGACAATTAAGTGATATCTATGTATGTTTCTTCAAGTGATTTTAAAAGACCAAAACATTGATGATGCCAGGAATACTTTGCAGAAGTGCTATGAATACGTTTCAAAAATTAAGACCTTTAACGAATTCTAAATGTAATTCTACTTTAATATTCGGAATAGAAACATCGTGTGATGATACTGGATGTGCTATAATCAACGAGGAAGGGAATATCATTGCGGAGTCCTTAAAATCCCAAAATTTAGTACATTTAAGAAATGGCGGAATTATACCTGATGTTGCTCAAGATCTTCATCGGAAATATATTGAACCAACAGTCACAGAAACATTACTAAAAGCTAATCTGTTGATGAAAGACATAAGCGCAATAGCTGTTACAGTAAAACCTGGTTTACCATTAAGTCTGGCTGTCGGCATGAAGTATGCCAAACATTTAGCACGAGTTAATGCTAAACCTATAATTCCTATTCACCATATGGAAGCACATGCATTGACAGTCAGAATGGAACACAATGTTAATTTCCCATATTTAGTGTTACTCATTTCTGGTGGTCATTGCTTATTGGCTGTGGTCCAAAATATAAACAAGTTCCTCCTTCTAGGTAAAAGTATAGACATGGCACCAGGTGAACTATTTGATAAAATTGCTAGGAGAATGAAACTTAGGAATGTACCTGAACTCTCCACTATGTGTGGAGGACAAGCTGTAGAAACAGCGGCATTAAGAGCCACCAATCCAGAGATGTTTAACCTTCCAATACCACTGGTACAAGTTAAAGATTGCAATTTTAGTTTTAATGGATTAAAAACTTCAGTTTTGTACCACCTGCGTAAGAAAGAAAAGGAACACAAAGTAGTTGCTGATGCATTAATACCTGAAATAAGTAATTTATGTTGTGCTGCATTGATAGCAACTACAAAACATCTTGTTCACAGGACACAACGTGCAATGCAATTCTGTTCTATCAATAATTTAATTCCAGAAAATAATAAACAATTAGTTTTATCTGGAGGTGTAGCATGTAATAATTACATTTTCAATGCCTTAAAAGCTGCAAGTGTTGATTATGGCTATAATGTATATAGACCATCAATGAAACTGTGCACCGATAATGGTATTATGATAGCATGGAATGGCTTAGAAAAATGGAGAAAAAATTTGGATATTATGACAAATTTCAACACATTAGACTTGGAAGCAACAAGTCAATTAGGTGAAAGCTTAATTGACCAAGTTGCAAGTGCAAAAATAAAAACGAAAATTTTTAAATTTCAGAAAGCTGTTCAATAATAACAGTACACTCGAGGCTTGATTGCCTAATTAAATTGGTCACCAGCAAAATCATGACCAAATGCAAATTTACATTGGTTTTAAACTACATATATATTTGCAGAAGTAAATCATGGGCAATTAATTGTTTAAGTACTAATGTTACTTTCAGTCAACACTATGTCACTACAGTGATAAAATACTGCTACTACTCATACCAGTATGATAAGATACAATGTACAAAACCATCATTTAAAAGAAATAGATTTTGTTACATAATGTATATTGATCTCATTTCTTTATGTAAGTTAGTATCTTTATTTATCATATAGGTAGTTGGCCCAACAATATCAACTTTTATGTTGAGCACTGTTGAATAGTAAAATTCAGTAAATACTATTGCTAAAGTTGTTGGTAACAATATTCCATATATAATAAGTGCAAATTAAAAAGTATTACAATTAAGATTAATCAGAACCCATTTGTCTATCCAACACAGGACCTACAAAAGATCTTTCATAAAAGCTCCAATAGTAACGGTTACTCTTTGATATTGATCATAGTTTATTGCATTATGCTCTTGAAAATATATTAAGTTACCATTTTGTAACTGTACGACAGTTTTAACCTTTTTTTGTAGTAGTAGTAGTAGTAAGTGGCAACTGCCAAATTTTTTATATCAAAAAGATATTTTTAAATGAAATCAAAAAACCTCTCAGTCAAATGGTACTAATTAAGAAAGGAATTAATAGAGGTGTTTAAAAAACTTGAGAAGCAATGTCCATTAAACTTTGTTGCATTTCCACATCTACCAATCAGGAAGAAACAGGAAGTTAAACAACACTCCTTCAGTCATCACGTTCCTACCAAAAGTCAATGAAAACTTTTGTTTGAATCTTAGTAAGTCAAATAGATTTCAACATTTACACTGAAGATCGAAAAAATCGTATAAAAAAATCTCCGTCGAGATAACTGTCCTGCCTGCGAGATTGATAACATTGATAAATTAGGCAAATATACACAATATTTTTATTTAACTGGTTGACTGGCATGTAAATGGTGTACAACTTAGTGGTTACACATTTAAGTACCTTTAGTGGCAAAACGCTTTAAATATCTCTCTTAATTATTAACATGCAAACTATTCCGTTGAATGATGAATGATGATTCCTCGGAGAAATAATGTACTCTGTTATATAATATATATGCAATACGTAACGTGCATACCTACGGACTACGGTTTTTCTATTAGTTATGAGAAATATTAAAATACACTAGGTTACCTACATCATTTTAATTTTCTACAACTGAATTCTCAAGCTATCTAGGCACAATCATATGATTTCCATGATCAACTTTTCATTTGTCAAGTCAACATGTCAATTGTCATGTCATTTTAGGATTTTTGGTTTAGAGTTCCAAGACTTTTCTTGTCATGTTACCTACATTTGTTCTGTTTTGAGAGTTCTGACTTTATTGTAAGTGTAGTGAGTGAATTAAATTAAAGTATAAATATAACAAGAAAAGCTCTTGCCAAATTATTCGTTATGACCTAACCTTATCAACATTCGTTCAGTGCTAGGCCAAAAGTACAGTTACTTTTTCTATAAATAGCCAATAAATTACAATATGGATATTTTGGAAAAGGTCTACCGAAATTGTCGACAACATCTATTAAATCTACCAGCAGCAGTACCAAAAAGTATAGATTTTTTAAATAAATCTGTTAATAATATAAAACTACCACCTTTCACAAGGGACAATGTACTTTATTATTACATACCAATGCAAGGGCTTGCTAGTTACACAACCCTATCAGTTAGTGTGATGAACCCTCATTTAATGGTCAGGTATGTAGCATATGAAACATTAACTAATCATTGGTTGATTAGTCATTTTCACACAATCCAAACTTAGTCCTTGTTCTATTTCAGGCTCTTCCCGCAAAGAGACATCACAGATGTATTGTTTCTTAGTGCTGGAACTGGGGCAGGTTTATGGCTTTGGGCGAGACCACACATGGCTGCAGCTGTTCCTGCACGTCGATTTTCTTGGGCGTTTTTAGGTGGTTGTCTCTGGCCTTTAGGTTCTATATTTTTATGGGCGATCCTAAGGAGTTCAGTAGGACAAAGGCCAGTCATTGGCACAATAATTGGTGTAACGACTGGAGCTATGCTTACAAATATAGCTTTAGATTATTTCCATTACATAGAACTTATGTTTTGTGGAGAATTACATTTACCTGAAGAAACCTATACCCCGAATAGTGATGATGAAAGATACGATATTGATATTTAAATGTTCATGGCAGCCTATGAAATGTTTTGAGTCATTTTAATCTTTGTAATTTTAGCACATTTGCAGTAAAACTCCTAAAATTGTTTTGACCCTGTAAGTCTTGCTAAATATGTATAAAATTTAGATAAGTTTATTCCAGCACTGATCGCTTTAAATAAATTATTTTAATTGAAAATTGTGTTAATTTATTGCATAATAAAATTATCAATATGTAATATTTAAATAAGGAAATAGCTTATTTTTTATTGCCTATATACTTAAAATTATATTATAAGAAAATATTTCAGTTGAATGTCACTTTATAATGTATGAAATCATATGAAAACTAAATGGTTTTTCAGCACAGGCACTCTTCGAGTTCATAACGCCACCATGGACTGCATTATATGTAACTGCCTATTGTGCCCAATAAATACTATTTATTTTAGTGAGCTATATAATTTTTCTTTGAAAGCTAGCAAAAGGTTTTGGTAAAAAAATGCATTTTGTTTTCTGAGAAAACTCAATGCCATAAATCTATTATCTGGACATGACATGAAGTTCTAATACTTAATCCCCATTACACTTACTGAGTGATAGCACAAATTGAGCCAATATTGAATGAAGTACAAATTTATCAGAATAAATGTGTCATTGGCCTAATAATGAAATAAATGAGAACACCATCTGATGTACTTGAATCAAGTTATATCAGAGATAAAATGAGACAGACAACAATTTTAAAATAGTTAAAATAATTACATTTAATCATGTTATGATTTCTAAGGCTTTCTTTTTATATATTGTTATAGGGACCCTAAATAAACTATCATTGAAGTCAAAAGAAACTACATAATATTTTTAATATAAATGTATTTATTTAAGTTTGTGTACAAATGGAACTTTTTAATTGTTTTGTGGAGGCTTAGACCATTCCACGTTCAAAATCAGATGATCATAACCATGACCATTAAGTGATTGAATTGCTTTCGCAGCATCTGCCCTGAACTTGAAGTGCACATAAGCAAATCCTTTGCAATGTCCAGTACTCTGAAATGAATTTTATAGTGGTTAAGTATTTTATTTTATTAATTTATGACAAGTTCCACTAGCATAATAAGTACTAATGTAAATTAAGTTGTTGGTGAAGCTGTCATTAAATAAAATATTATGTCGAAATACAATGTCGTTGTCGGGTGGTGATGCTGTCAGGCATTAATTTACTTGGACAGGAAGTCTACCATTTTTACTGGATGTTTCTAATAACCCAAATCGACTTGTAAACTTAAATCCTCAACCATATTTATTTATTTATTTGATTAGGTGGGTGGACGAGCTCATGGCTCATTTGGTGTTAAGTGGTTACTGGAGCCCATAGACATCTACAACGTAAATGCCGCCACTTACCTTGAGATATGAGTTCTAAGAACTCAGTTTTTTCAGAACATCGTGTGGGGCCCTTTGAAACGAAACGCATTACTACTTCACGGCAGAAATAGGCAGGATGGTGGTACCTACCCGTACAGACTCACTAGATGTTTCAAGTCAAAATATATATTAATACTAGCTGACCCGGCAAACATTGTTTTGCCATATATAAGATTTCTAGGGAATTTCTAGTGTAGAAAAAAAAAAAACTTATTGTAAGTGTGTAAGGATGTGATAAATGAGTGAAAGAGGTATGTAGTGCTGTGAACGATGAGGGAATATATAATAAAAATAACAAAACCTCATTCAACCACATAATACCTCATTATAACAAAAAAAAATGTCCAAATAAAAAAAAAATGTTAGTGGTGGACAACCCTAATCACTTAGGGGTATAAAAATAGGTTTTCATATTATCTTACTTTTTCCTTCGCAAGGTATAGTTTATGCACAGGGCCAAAACCTTTGACAAGGTCATCAATATCAGCTTCAACTGCAAAATTGCTAAGGTTTGATATACGGATGGCAGTTACGTCTTCACGACGCACAGGGGGCTGATCACGACCAGGTATACGTCCCGCAGACGAGGGCGGAATGTACTTGTTGCTAGCAGCAACTTTTGCCTCTGAAACATTTTTTTTTTAACTCAGTTAAACAATCAATCTTTTAAAAGTCCACAGAAATACTCATTAGAATCATCGGAAATTTAAATTTTAGTATAGGTCTTTTTCTACTTATATTCTTGAAGAAAAGGCAGATCCTGTTCTATCAAATATTATATTCTTTTGATGAATGTACTACAAATATAATTAGTATTACTAGACTTACCTGCAGCTTTGGCAGCTTCAGCAGCTTTAGCTTGTGCAATTTGAGTGTGCTTGAATGGACAATACAATGTCAAATGGTCTCCTTGACATGTACGACACTTAAAGATAACATTGCTGGATGGTGGCTAAAAACAAAGATTTGAATTTTTAACATTTTATATTTATGAATTTTTACTGAGATTTTACGTAGTTAAATATGGGCAGATTTTCCTATATTCGATGCATCATTAATGGCGTTAGTGATTAGCATTTCATTAATATGTGAAATCTTTGTTCTTTCAGGAATAGTCCGTGCTCAATTACACCAATCAAAGATACTGAATTTTACCAATTAGGTGTGTTTCATATGTAGTAATGATCAGAGCTTATGAATAAAGTGACAATTTACAAGTTTCTCAAAGAACTCATTTTAACCTGCTAATTAACAGACACTGTTTTGATTTCCCAATTGGGAATGAATGAAATATTTACATATATGTTTGTATGTAGATAATCATAATCTGAACATAGCACAATTATGAAAAACAAAGTTTAATGTCTTATTAAGTGAAAAATGTCTGAAACTCATGCAATAGTGTAACTTAAATAAATAATTTTCAATACATGTTATTGGACTATGAACCTTAAAATACTGGAAAATTACCTTAAGACCATCAAGCTCCCCGTCATCTGGGCGTTGACTCTCTTCCTTACTGGTGATGAACTGCATGAAGACATCTTCAGCTACATTGGTAGTAGCAGGGTTAGGTCCAGGCTTGTCGCTGGCTGAATCTCCAAATTTGCTCCAAGTTTTACGTTTGGCAATACTCTATAATAGTAAGTTTTGTTTTGTGACATGTAGACTACCTGGCCAGGCCCACTCAAGCTAAAATGTTTACTGGCGCAGAGACATCACAATTTAAAGAGTGGTCACAAATTTTTAGCAGTGTTACATAAACAATAATTAAATAGGTAAGGGATTAAAAGTATTTCACCAAAATGGTCCAGTCACATATTTGTGAAAACAATTGAAAGTACAAGTGTAACACTGTAAATATATTTGTATGTGAAGTATATCTAGGGCCTAATATCATTAAAGCTGATTTATTTTATAAGAACTACCATTAATTTAGAAAAGTTGTGGAACACTAGCAGTAATAGCTGAGTAGCTTGACATCACTAATAAATGTATACCTTTGAAACAACACGTTTTTCAATTTTGTATGTCCTGACAATTTTCACTTTCTTGTTATCATTGTCATATTTATATTCCGTAACAATTTTTAGTCCATTTTCAACCACTTCAGAAGGTGGTGGAAGTACACCTTGGTCAATCTCGACCTCATCAGCCCAGGAAGCCTGAAATTCTTCAGCAACAGGCATCTGTGAAAAATTTAAAGTTGTTCTTACGACAGACACAACAAACTTTTTTTTATTGATTATAGGAAACGAAGCATACAGCCCATTTCATGATAAGTAACCACCATCACTCAAGCACATTAGCAATTCCAGAAGCACAATCAAGCTGTTTTCTACTTCTGAACAGTCTTTTCAAATCTCCTTCAAAGAATTACATGTCATTGTGCTTGGTACATAGACATTAGAATTCATTATAAATTTGAATGGTATGTTGCTAAAATGATGGCCAAAAATGTACTGTAAATTATTCTAGTGGTTCCAGAAAGTGAAGATAAATTACGCTCCTGTGGCTGGGTTATCTCAAAAAATACCTTTGAGCACTTCCTATGGAACATACAGTAAAGAAATCAACGAGAACTGGAATCCTGCTGTAGAACCTTAGTTTCCAAATGATCTGTGAGAATGCGATGGTCGGCAATCCAAACAGCCCATATCCATTTAGAGACATGTGGAAGTAGCTAGTATTAGAGGCTAGGTCCATTATAGCACTCAACATAAGGACTGATGGGCTTCGTAAAGCATAAGTGTTTGCTGTTGAAGAACTTTACTGTTAAAGACTCTTAATATTTTAAAAGCCTTAGCTTTCCCTTTCATATCGCTCTACTACTGAACAGTTCCAGAAATATCAACCTTAAGATTCCCAATCCTCTCAAAAGGTTGTAAGAATACTCCTTGGAATTGCAGATTTCTTTTACTATCACACCTACTTTGGTGCAGAGTTCGACCTTACTACCCAAAATCAGTGCATTTCTAGATATATTCTTTGCTATATGCACCATTTGGCTTGAAATAATGTTCCCTCTATAGTTTTTTCTGAGGGATATAATAACTCCTTGAAATGGGATTTATAGGGCATATTCAGTTCTAGGTAGAGGCATGGCTACTACTGTGACATTGCTGATATCCATAAGTGACCGTAACCACTCATTATCATGTGTACCGTATACTTATATGCCTTCAGAGCCAATAAAAAAATATTACTTTAATTTAAATTGGAATTACAAAGCTGACAAGGCAATATAAAAAGAATGAGTTATACACAAATGAATTTTAATGGATTCCGAAGTTAAATAAAAGGTTGTTTGCGTAAATTTTATTCAATTATGATTTAATGGAATTGGAATATAAATTCAGAGCAGTTAGCGAACTAAGTGTTCTACCAACGAAGTGGTATATAACTTCACAAAAAAAAAAGATGTTACTTTACTCTACATTGGAGCCTAATCTTGAAATACGTAGAAAATACTGTTTTCAATGCTGCCATTATTTTAAATATTTTTGAATGCAAACATTGAGGTTAATATTAAAATTAAATGTTAATCAGAGAAACGTGAAATGAGGTTTATGTTGTTGGTGGTTATAAAAAATCAAGAATATGAAAGTTTAATTTGTTTCTACTTACGTCGAAACATATATTTTATACACCAATTGCTATTTTGCAATTTATCGTATGAAGTGATAATTGATAGGTAGGTTTGATCGAATGCTCCACTTGTTTTGCTGGATACAAATAGAAAGAAATCGTAACGTAGTCACGTCACACCACAGATCACTAATCCATAGATTATACACTTGATGGCTCCTCTTCACAATCGGCCAAGATGGGCGATTAAAGAAACTCACGATAGTGTAATAATGGCTCCTCTTCACCATCGGCCATGATGGGCCAACAAATGATCGTCCATCATCGCCGTCATGATCGGGCAACTCTCCACACAATCGTGAACGTTCATTTACTGACTCTACTGATATGTTAAGACGTCTAGGTATCGATGATGGAAATCGAGAGGATCGCGGCTGCGGTAATAATTTTAGTTAGCTCATATAGTCATTTATTTATTGTGCGCGAAAAAAGAATTGTGAAAATTCTTTTATTTATTTATAATTAATTAAACAAATGCTCACCCTTAATTTGGATCCCTTTACTAGATATGTTTATTTTTATCACTCAAATTAATTAACTTTGATCAATTATCGTTTGTTCGACGACTATTGGTGATTGTTCGATCATAAAAACAATTAAATTCCCAATTATTAATTATTTTATATCTAATAAGCAAACCATCACCTCACGCCTTCCTTGCACATGCATCGGTTTTGTCAGTCAGCTGGCAATGGCCGTATTTACTAGCGTTTTGTTATCAAGTGCGTTTATACTGTCTAGTTATTTTGTAGATAAAAGATAGAAAAAAATATTGAAAACTTCAACAAACTTCAACAATACTTCAACAAAAAAATGTCAGTGAAGACAGCCAATTAGTTGTTAAAGTACGATTACTGCGGTTTTAATAAATTCAGTTATTTTTAATGATATTAAATATTAACAAGCTTATAGAAATTTCAGTGATTTCTAATTACTCTAAGAATATTTTAGGAGTACAACTTTCGTGTTAAAATGATACTATTCATTACCATGCAATAGGAGATAGTAATGATACTTGTATTTTGTAATAAATTAATAATTCCTAAATTCATTGCGTAGTTCAAAAAATGGAAATGTATGCACACAAAATCTGTTTTTGTTGAAATGATAATTATTTATAAGTGCAAGAAATACATTGCAGGGACATGTAGTAGAAATTCATTTAATATGGAAGAATGAACTTGGTATATCTAAACTCTTTAAACAGGATTTTATTTTGCAATGTATACAACAGTAGCACAGCTAAAATAAAAACAGTAAGAGAAAGTGAAGAATAAAAAATTCAAAGAGGAGTCCGCCAAGGAGATCCTTTGTCACCGAAGTTGCTGTGGTTCTGGAGAACGTTTTTCGTCAATTAAACTGGGAAACAAGAGGGCTATCAATAGATGGAGACAACTTAACCCATTTAAGATTTGCAGATAACTTGATAATCTTTTCACCAACAAAAAATGAACTTCAAGCAATGCTTGGAGAACCAAATGAGGAAAGTCGGAAGGTAGGGCTGATTATGAACATTCAGAAGACTAAAGCTATAACTAACGATATAAAATACCCCATAACTATGAACAGCAACACTATTGAATATGTTGATGAATACGTTTACCTAGGCCAAATAAAATCGCCGTCAGACCTCACTTCAAAAGAAATAGAAAGACGAATATGGAATCTAAAAAAAGTGATGAAAAACAATGAAACAAGCATGACCATTAAAAGGAAACTCTTCAACACCTGCATCCTCCCTGTCCTTACATACGGATGTCAAACATGGGCCCTAACAAAGGCACATGCTCGAAGATTAGAAGTTTGTCAAAATGCTATAGAGAGGAGCATGAAGGGGAAAAGATTATCAGACAAAATAAGAACATCAACAATTAAAAACAAACTCAAACAGAGGATGTCTCAGTTACAATAAGGAAACTTAAATGGAAGTGGACGGGGCATACTATAAGAGAACAGGTATCCGAGAGACAGAAAAAGAAACCGAGGTAAACCATTTAGGAGATGGGTGGACGACATTAAGGCAGTTGCGGGAAGCACATGGACCAGAACAGCTGAAAATAGAAGCTTATGGAGGCAGTTGGAGGAGGCCTAGGTCTATAATAGACAAACAGACAAAAACTAATAATAATTTAGGTCAAAAAGAAAAAAATCCATAAAAATTTAATTAATATTAATACCACTACTTACTTAAAACATAGTAAAAAAAAACTAATAAAATGAAATAATAATTGTATATGTAAAAAAAAATGTATTTGTCTGAATAAAGGCTTTATTATTATTATTATTATTAAAAAAAAGACGAACAAACAATTTTTACATTCGATCATCAACGAACAAACGACGAACAAATAATTAAAAATAAAAAAATCCGAAAATCAAAAAAAGGGAGGCTAAGTTCAGTAAGCCAGCTTCCCCCTAGCACGGCATAGTGAGTGATAATCTATGTACCATAGATTATACACTTAATTAACTACATATGTGTATGTACCTACATTTGTAAACGCCAGTTTTGCAGATTGAATGCTATTGCAATGTTTATTCATTAGGTAATATTAGTCCGTCCCAGAGAACTAAAAATATTATTTTAGTAACTTTCAGGTAAGCACTTGCTAAATAGTTCTTTGCGAAATATTTTTAAAATAGTCGCTCAATATTATTAAATCACAGATCCGAATGATGTCAAAATGATCGTGGGCATGGCATTTACTTTCGTAGACGTTGAAGTTCGGAATGTTTTATGGATACAACATAGTTACAATAATAACTTATGCTTTTCGATTGAATTCCCTTGATTAAAACGAATCTATTAATTAAATTTATACATCACCACCTTTATGAGTATAAAATAAATGGGTGGATCAATGCAGTAGTGATAACATCATTTGTTTAAGTTGTAATATTTTTTGAAAATCAAACCGAATTTGAATTCGCTTAACGACACTAAGCTCTTTTATGTCTATGTTTATTTTTTTTCTAATTAGGCTATTATGGTTCTTAATGCAATTATTATTTAAAGTAAAAATCATTAATTAACTATATTTTTTTTTTATTTTAGGATATAATTAGCAAAATGCTAAAATTTTTAACAAGAGGGCGTTCTTCAAGCAAAAGTAGAAACAAACAGGGGCAAAAAAATACTAACAATAAGAATCTAATACAATGTAAAGTCTTGTTATTGGATGATACTGATTTAACTATAAATTTGTCCAAAAAAGCTAGTGCCGCTGAACTCTATGAACAAGTTTTTTATTCTTTAGATTTAATAGAGAAAGATTATTTTGGATTACAATTCACTGATACAAATAATGTGAAACATTGGCTTGATCCTACTAAAACCATAAAGAAACAGATAAAGATTGGCCCTCCTTATACTCTCAGACTTAGAGTTAAATTTTATTCTTCTGAGCCTAATAATCTTCGGGAAGAGTTGACTCGATATCAATTCTTTTTACAACTCAAAAAAGATTTACTAGAGAGTAGGTTACAATGTCCTAATACTACTGCTGTGGAATTAGCTGCTTTATCTTTGCAATCTGAACTGGGGGATTATGATGACACTGTACACACACCAGNTCCTTATACACTCAGACTTAGAGTTAAATTTTATTCTTCTGAGCCTAATAATCTTCGGGAAGAGTTGACTCGATATCAATTCTTTTTACAACTCAAAAAAGATTTACTAGAGAGTAGGTTACAATGTCCTAATACTACTGCTGTGGAATTAGCTGCTTTATCTTTGCAATCTGAACTGGGGGATTATGATGACACTGTACACACACCAGCAACAGTGTCAGAATTTAGATTTGTACCCAATCAAAGTGAAGAAATGGAAATTGAAATATTAGAGGAATTCAAAAAGTACAAAGGTCTCACTCCAGCTCAAGCTGAAGTCAATTATTTGAACAAAGCAAAATGGCTTGAAATGTATGGTGTTGATATGCACATTGTTCTTGGAAAGGATGGGTGTGAGTATCGCCTTGGCTTAACTCCTACTGGCATTCTTGTATTTGAAGCACAACAGACAATTGGGCTCTTCTTTTGGCCCAAGATAACAAAGCTAGACTTCAAGAAGAAGAAATTAACTCTGATAGTTGTAGAAGATGATGATCAGGGACACGAACAAGAACATACCTTTGTTTTTCGATTACATAATGAAAAAGCTTGTAAACATCTTTGGAAATGTGCTGTTGAATATCACACATTTTTCCGCCTAAGAGCACCAGTTAAAGGACCATCAGCTCGTCAAAATTTCTTCAGAATGGGTTCGAGATTTCAGTATTCTGGTAAGACTGAATATCAGACCACACAACAGAACCGTGCCCGTCGTACTGTACAGTTTGAGAGAAGGCCAAGCCAGAGGTTTGCACGTAGACAAAGCCATGTTTTAAGAGAACGTGAGAAACAAAACAGTACGAAATCTGAAGTAAATCCGTCAGAAACTAATGATGAAACACACAATAACTCTGCAGAAACTGCTACCATTTCTCCAGCTTCAGATGTTGATGCACTGTCAAGGAAGAGTAGTGCAAAGTCACAAAAATCGAATGTTGAACCTGATCTATTAGACACCCAAAATGATACAAAACTATCTTCAGTTTCTGATCATGTAGCAGAGCCAAAAGATAGTTTTACATCGATAAATGAGCAGAGTAAGATGTATGTATGAAATTATAAACATTAAACACACAAGAAATAATTTTACACACAAGTTATTATTTTAAAATACAAATTATATTAAACAAATTTATGAATAAATAAATTCTTTTTTTTTCAGTTCAAGGATTTTAAAAGGAAACAATGGCTTAAAACTCTCAGATCTTGATACTAAGATAAGCTCTGAAACAACAAATGGAAATATATCCGGACCTAACTCACCAAAAGTATTGGCTGAACCAGCTGTCACCAATCAGACCGGCTCTGCATATGTGTCAATTGTGGTAGTGGAACCGAATCAACAAGTAGCTAATAAAATTTTACCTACAAAGCAAACGGAAAAGAAAGAGGAAATAACTCCAAAGTTGCATACAATGTCGGCACTTTCTCCATGGTTGGTAAGTTCTGAGCCGAGTTCTCCTTCAGGTATTGGTGAGAAGGAGATTACTATCATCCATCGTAAATCAGTTATTACAACACAGCTTTAATTTACAGCAAGAAAGTAGTAATACTGTCCCATAAACTAGTAATTTTTATTTTGTTTTTGAAAGAGATTTATTCGGGTTAATTTGGAATAATTTATTTCCTTTATAAAATGACAATATTGATGTTATTTATTTCTTATTTTATGTGATTTTTATCGAAATATAAGTTTTAGTGCCTTAGATTTAATGCCTTATAAGTGTAAGTGTTAAGGTGCTCGCAATTATATATAGGAAAATCGTCTGATAGTATTTAGCTTATGAATTTAATGACGATAATTATATGGTATGAGAATCATTTAAATGTACTTAATTTTTATTATTATTTATCGTTCATTTTATACATTTATATCACAACTTAATTTAGATTTAGAAAAATATTTCCTTAAGTGTGTGTTATAAGCATAAGTATTTAGCATTTTATTGAATGCATTCAAAGGGACCCAATATAACATTCCATATTCTGCTCAAGATGTCTTGCAATGAAACCGTCCTATAAAACTATAGAATTATGGAAATAAACTACAATTAAATAAGTACAATTTAATAGATATATTTCAGTATTATACCCATCAGTTAAGGTGCCATAAACATGTCAATTTCCTTCATTGTAATCAATACTCATTGGATTTTTGATTTCACCTGATGGATTAAAAAAANAACATTCCATATTCTGCTCAAGATGTCTTGCAATGAAACCGTCCTATAAAACTATAGAATTATGGAAATAAACTACAATTAAATAAGTACAATTTAATAGATATATTTCAGTATTATACCCATCAGTTAAGGTGCCATAAACATGTCAATTTCCTTCATTGTAATCAATACTCATTGGATTTTTGATTTCACCTGATGGATTAAAAAAAGTTAAGGATCTACAACTATGAACATAAGGCTGCTATTTTGTACTTAAACAATAATTATATGATAGATAAAACAAAATTCATTTATTATTATTCGTGAAATGGTTTTGAGATTATTGTTTAAAATATTAACTGTGCTTAATTCAATTGATAACAGAACCTACCTAGACAGTAAATATATTGTCTGAACACTTAAGTGGTCCAGGGAGTCATAGGTATCAGGACTACCTGGTTAATAAAAAGTGTTCCTAACAAGTATTAAGGTGACTTTCTGTGCTTACTGGAATACCATTTTAAACAAAATTCTAACAGTCACAAAGAAAAGGCAGTTAAAAGTTAAGTTTTACAATATGATCCTGGTGATCATATTAGTGCCCAAATGCTTGATATTTGATTTTTTTTGAAATTGAAATTTTTCGAAGCTTTATTAAAAGTACTCAACAAAAATTTACAATGTATACATAAATCAGATATATTTAAATGAAGAAAATAATATTATCAGGAAATAGGTTCAATTCAGTCATGCAGAAATACCATTCTACTTACAAAAATGTGCTTAATGCTATTTATTAGGCACTTTTAGACTTCCTAAACCATATGAGATGTATCTCTTTCTAATCTACTTTCCATGTAAAGTAATGTAGTATAGTATATAATAATCACCACACGTGAATGGATGAATAGAGATTTAAATATTTTATTAAATGTTTCCCCGGTGTAGAGTCCAGTTCATACTTCATTCTATTAAAAAAATGGTTTATTTTTTTCGTCAAGTGGCCCAATTGTAAGTTACTGTCGTCGCCGTAAATCGTTTTTTTTAGTTTATTTGACTATCGGATTAAAATTAGTTAACATCTTGATAGTGGTCATACATGTTCAAATGCAAAGAAATAGAAGTTTCAGACATAACCTGGGATACCTTTACGGTTTTATGTTGCATTTATTTATTTAATTTACAATTAGTTAATACAATAATTATTATTAAGTAGGTAGACTTTCTTTTCAATAATTTATTGCCCAACATTAATTTGAATGACAGATTCTTGAAAGCTTTTCACGTATTACAAGGAAAGTCTGATAAAATTGATGTGAGTGGCGGCACATAGCATGTATGTTGATTTTTTCTATGACGTCATCATACAAATTCAAATTGGCTTCGTATAAGATATGTTACAAATGAACAGAGTTAAGTGGTGCAAAATGTTAACCTCATGAGTAACTTGTATTTGAATCTATACGTAAGAATAGACTACCTTCGTAGTACATGCCGAGGACCGCACGACGGTAACGACTGATCAATTAGCCCGTAGGTTGGTCTACCTTCAACGGCCAAAAAAGTTGGCAGGAGCTTTTTTGCCATCTAAATTTCATATAATAAGACATCCTGAGTTTATATGCAACATTGATTCGAACAAAAATAATGCAATATATATTCAAGTTGGTTAACTTTAGTTTTGTTCAAGAGACTGTACAAAAAAATTTACGCCTTAAAGACATACAAAAAAAATCAAAATTAAGTTGCTGCTTGAAACAATCTATTTTTTTTCCGAGTTTAACGGTTTTAAATAAAAATTACCGTATTTATCAATATTGTTGAAGGTATGAATGAATAATATCTAATATGTTTTATATAATAATATAATTCTTAGCTAAGTTATTAATAATTTGTCACTGAGTTTATCAGCATACGTGTGTCATCTTTTTAGACCTTCAATAAATAGGGTAAAACAAATTTTGCACGCGCATCTTTTCCTTGTTTTGAAAAAATACGCGTTTTGTAAGTTTCAAACTTTTCATTTTATCGATTTAAAGGGTTGCAGGAATGAATTATAAATTAAAGTTTAATTCATAGTTTTAATTGTGATTTTTTTGGCCTCGTTAAGCGACGAAAAGCTTACTAGGAGGTGATCTCACCGACTCATTCGACCGACATTTATGAGCCTCAATGACGTAGACACATAAGATAGCACCTAAGTTTTCGAAAAATAGTTTTGAAGAAAAAAAAGCAACGAATATTTTTGTCTAAAATGGTTATTAAAATATACATTTTAATTATATATGTATTTTTATATTCCTAATATAGGTACTTAGGACTACAAATGTAAACGTATGTACTTACTCGATGTAATTATTTGTAATGGAATTAAGTCGCCTCTATATCTGAATATATCTACAGTATTTTACATTTTAAGAAAGTAATAAATGGTTTTATCTTCAAATGTGTTTCTATTAATAATATATTAAGGTTTTTACTTGAATGAATCTACTACGGGATCGGAATCGCGACCCGCTGACAAAAATTCGACAGGCTGATGCTTAAGTTAGGTTGCAAGTCTAACTCTTTACCGAGTTCGACGAGTACGGCTAGGCCCTGTTTATAGCGCCATTTTTATTGTGAGAATTAATTTTACTAATTTTGATCCAATATTTTTATTGAAACTCAATATACTTTATATTTTTTTATAAACAATAATCTGAACTCATTTTCAAAGGAGACTGACTGTCTTTATAAAAATGTACATGGCAGAAATATCTTGAACATATCTTTGGAACATTTCATCGGACACATGCTACCAAACACAGAACCAATCTCTTCGTAGACCCAGAGGTTTCAAACTGTGAGATTGGAATTCGAACACTGCTGCTGGTGATTGGATGGGCCTTTATTCAACTGCACGTCTGTGATGTGATAATGCCATTATCCCAAACAAATGAGTTCAACTAATATCGAATAAACTTAATAGTAGGTAGTATTATCCGAACATCGTTCCAATAATGAAAACTCAATAGAACTAAATTAAAACCTTTGTTGTAAATTAAAATAGCACTGTCAAACATAATTTGTCTTTGCTAACATCGGAAAATGTCAATAGTCACTCTCCACCATAGACCTATCTCTCCACAGCTTCAATTGAACCTTTATTTACGATTATTAATTAAAAGTAATTATATTGACATTGCTTGTCTTTAATTTTAAGTATCTGTGCGTATAATAACTATATATGCTCCATAACATTTAAAAAAAAATGAAGAGGTCTGTAGAGAAAATTCCTTCGGTTACTGATACAAGCAATTTATTTTCACATCGACGCTATTTCATTAACAATTTAGATTCATATCAAGGAGAGCAAATTTTAAAAGCCGTTTCGAAAATTTTGGAGCGTAATGTACCAACGAAAGAACAATCGGAAACGGTTCTGGGAGAAGACATTGATACAGAATCGCAAGTACCACCGGCAGAAATTTATGAAATTATAGGTAAATTATTATATTTTCAGTAATATTATGTCGTAACTAACAAGTTCATGCAATGTCTGACCTTTTAGTTCAAATAAATGTTGCAAGTAGAGTTTGAAATTCGTATGTTTGATATTCAAAAACTTGGGACCTTTCCGAAACTAAAAAAAGCAAACTATTTTTTTATTAACTTAGCCAAACGATACACTAAAGGAACAGCCGTGCATATCCAAGTGGAAGGTAGCTGGCGAAGGTCTATATACCGCTAAACCAGACCGTTTTGTCACGCGTCGCCATTGCTACTACGCCTAAAACATTTAAGACTATTATCATAACAATTTTTCTTACCATCGGACCGCTTAAAAAGAAAATACCAGTATGCACTTTTAAGATACTAATTAAGATTCAACTAAATACCACTAAGTAGTCTTGAAAATTATTATATTTCTTATTAAACTTATTGTGATTAGGCACAGTAACGGATTCCAATATTAAGACCCTGGATAATGTAGCAAGAGTTGTAGACAAAACAGAAGCTTTGCCTAAAATGCTTACTTGCGGAACAGTTATAATTGATATCAGTTGTGACAAAGATGAACATAAAATTGCCAAGGATTATCTTGCACGTAAGTACATATATCGCTTTTAAACTATGTGAGGACGACGAAAATTAACGATCTAATTGATTGCAATCCGGATTGCGCTATTATTAAAATAATAAGAAGTTACTGTTAACCTGATTTGTGACGACAGTACCTACATAATAGTACTTAGAACATTCACAAAACGCCCTAAACAACCAAATGCTCAATTTATTCACCAGTATAAATTTATCATCATTGTCATAATTTAAAATTGGTAATGTATGCAATGTTTTTTAGTCCTGAAAGACTACTTGGAAACGCAAACGAAACCCGATGTAGCAACTGATGACGAAACTGCTGAAGATTCGAAAAAACGATGTCTCCTTCTGATTTCGACTGTTCTAACATGGGGTTGCACAAAGCCATTAGACCCAGTATGTTTTGTTTTAACTTAGACCTGGTCCAGAAAGGGCGAATTCGCCGCGAAATGTTTCGCGCGAAATCATTCGCGCGTTAGTGAGATACTAGGCATCACAAGTCGCGTCCACAAGCATCGCGCGAATTTAAAATACGCGCGTAAATCGCGTGTACTACGCCAGAATCTCGACTCGCGCGTGATTATATTTTCCCTCCGTTTTTGTCTCTTCCAGCGACGATAAGCTTCGTACTGACTAAATTCGTCCCCAAATGCTCGCGCGTAGGTACGCTCTTTCTGGGCGAAACGGTCGCGCATGATACGCACGAGAGAATCACGGCGAATTCACTCCTGGACAAGCTCTTAAAGCGAAAAATAACGACAAACGAGTTTAAATATATCTAACATTATATTTTAATAATAACTTTTAGGATACCCCAGATTTACCTTTTTTAGAAAGTGATTTCCGCAAAAGGAAGCCACATCCTAATTACAAAATTCACTATGACATTGAAAATGATGTGATTGCTATTGCTAGAAAATATAAATCCCAAATCAGGTAGTTAAATCCTTTTCGTAAGTAACTTGTTACACTTTGATATAATTAAAAACCATAGTCTTTAATATACCCAGTGCCGTGTAGAAATACAAAAACTTGCTCAGTGGTTAGAATGGAAAAGTTGGTACGAATAGTTGGTGGCTCTAAAGTCCGACATGACACCCACCCGTTTCTCAATCACATTCTCGATTACAATTTTGTTTCAACAAATCTAAGGCTAGTGTCTTTCATAGATTTTCATGGGACGCAGACTACATTAAAGCGACTTCCTCTCTCTCAAGAAATCGTTGCTGCTCTTGTCATCATGGAGCAGTGGTGGCAAACTATAGAAAAAAAGATTTTATTTTATATTAGACAGGCTCCACAGTTTCGCTTGTGTTAAATCTGTAATTCAGATGGGATAAAAAACGTTGCCTTATAAAGAAATACTTGTCTTGCTCTTTGGTCCATAAAGTACCAGTCGAATTAAAGATTATTTAGTACGTAAAATCATGCATCAGCAAGCAGCACTGCCTTATTTACTACAGAAGTTATTTATACCCAGCTTTGCTCGGGTCGTTTTTTATCATAATAAAAGTAGATAATCCTGTGTTCATCCAGGTTAAAAACTCAAATCACGTGGTATGTCTTTTAAATATATTTTTTCTTATTAATACTTTGTAGGGCTACAGTGATTGCGTCTGGTATAATTTATGGTGGTCGTGAAGATGTGCTATTTTATTGGTTTCAAAAAGCATGGGAATGTGAACGTCTTTTACCAATAGTCGGACGAGGTGGCAATATAATTCCTCTGATTAATATTATCGATTTAGCACAGTAAGTATGCATAGCTTTAATCTGCCAAAAATTGTATTACAAAATTATCTTGCAGCAGGAAATGCAGATAATTACGGTGTGCCCTAATAATATTAAGACTCACCGTTCACGGGCCATATGTCACGAACCAAGGAGCTTTATATCTTTGTAATCGTTTTAAAAAGACAGTGTTGCGGAAACTGCGTGCTTAGTGCAAGTTTTTTAACTTCTGGATCGCGTAAAGTTAACTCACTAGCTTCGTGTGCCGCTAGGGGCGCTGTTCCAACTCCATACAAATTTGAGTTAACTTTACGCGATCGAGAAGTTAAAAAACACGCATTAAGCACACAGAGCGCTTAGTTCGAGTTTTTTAACGTTCTCGATAGCGTAAAAGCTAGCTCATACTTGTATGGAATGGGATCGTTTGCGTACGTTTGCCGTTAGGGGCGCTGTTCCAAATGCAAACAAAATTGACTTACTTTTACGCTATCGAGAACGTTAAGAAACTCGCACTAAGCAAACAGGTCTTGCATTACTCACGGTGATTCTCGAGCAAAACCACTTGCTATAATGACATCATTATCGCCATTAACGTCATTCGTTTTACAGAATTGTGTATAACTTGGTGACGGATTTCCCCAAGAAACTCTACATACTTGCTGTGGAACAAAACATTTCCAAACAAAGAGAGGTAATTGAAGGTAGGGTTTGAATTTTTTTGGTTTTTTGTTTTATTAAATGTGTAATTGAGAGCAAAACTTTTATAGATTGTTAAAGCTTTAGGAAGAATCGTTGGTTCGGGTATGTTCACATGCATACCACCTGAAGATGCTTTTTTAATTCCCGAGATAGACGTAAGTCTGCTTTTTTTGATATTTTGGTTATATGGTTTGAAAACAAAAGAGTATTAACTAAGCCCTTACTCTAATAGTTAACTAAAAGTATTTTAAATTTTATAGCAAAGAATTTACGATTCCATAACACTAAATTTGACAATGGAGCCTACTTTTATCGTTGAGACAATGGGTCTTCAGTGGGTTTCGGAGCAAACATTCGCAGAAAATGTTCCGATGTTAATGAATCAATTTAAAAAAGAGAGAGGTTTGAAATCTTTCAAGGTATTTGAATTTGATGTTTGCGTTGGATATTCAATAATTCCAATTGAATATACCTAAGCGTTGATGTCTTTACGAAATTGATAGGTCATTGTTTACGGACCTCCGCTGGTTGGGAAGACGACTCTGTCAAACCTCATATGCGAATCTTACGGATTATTGTATATTTCTCCAGAGACAATAGTTCAAGATACTATAGATGATTTGGTCAGTACATTCAATTTTCCTACATATCTGTATGTAAACAGTACGCGTATAAACATAAGGTATATACTTAATTGTCTCTGTGTGTCATTCGATAAAAAGCCATGTGTTTCACAATCGTTTAATAATGCCATAGAACGCAACCATAAAAAATATATCTGAAAAGTAATAGCTAAAGGATGTCACACCACAACATTATTTTGATAAAAATATTAATTTATACTTTTATAAATAGTATTAGTAGGAGTAGATTTATTTGAAAATCGTAAATAGTGAGCAACTTCTAACATCGTCTTCAATTTATTTTTTTCATAATAAGTTCTATTAATTGTAATTTTTCATGTATTAATGTATATTCATTATATTTGAATTTGAATAACATTCACCATCGAATGAAGACATGGCGAGTAAATCATTGGGAGAAAGGGGAAACCGCAGCTTTAGGCCCTATAATGGGTGAGGAGGCCGAACCAAGTGAAGTCGACGATGATTTTGGTGAGGAAGAGGGCTTTCAAGAATCGGCGAAGCACACTTTGGCCATGCTCCAAACTGGGCGCCCCCTCGACGATGAAGAAATTCTAGGGTGCACCTTTTTCATTATAAAAATACTTATTCCCCCTTCTGAACAGTCGTAAAAACGGAACTCTATTTATTTACAGATACATAAGACAACGATTACTGTGCCGTGCGGCCACAAATAGAGGATGGGTACTTGATGGTTTCCCGACCTCTTTAGGACAATGTTCTTCATGTAATATTCTCAAAATTGCATAATTAATGGATAAACTTACAAAACTTTCACATAATTAATAATAATACAGTAAAAGCTCCTTATTCGCGCCTCCTCCATTCGCGTTTTCACTATTCGCAGATTTAAAAAAAAATACGACCCGTTTGCTATGTACGCGGCTAAAGATTTATTTATTCGCCAATCAAATTGGTACATCCATACATACACATTAATAAAAAGATTTCCAATATGTAGGCATCCAACCGAATATCCTTTTTAAATGCGCTTTTCCATATCCACTTTTTCTGTATTCGCGGCATATTCACGGAAAGTATACCCCGTGAATTTATTTATTTATTTAATCAACAATGTTTCAACAGCATTTAACTAGACACAGGGTATAATAGCCGGCAAATTTCTTGAGCATTTGTTGACGTAGTGGGGGTAAGTTTGCGCATGGTACACTCACGTGCAAAAACATTATTTACTCTGCGTCATAATGCAATTAAATTATTAAAATCAACATATGTATTTATTTATATATTTATTAGAACATCAACAAAAAATATAGGTTAATAATTGTAATAATTTAATCTTGGGGTAAAATAGATATTCCTTCTATTAAGTCAAAACTAGAGCTGTTGCCAGGTCTTCGTTCAGTTGAAGCGAAGCTGGTATTTGTAATTTTTTTTCGTTATCATAATCTTGACCATTATCATCATCACTGTTTTCATCACCCGAGTCGCCATCATCGTGATAAGTCGACATAGGGCTCATCGGTGTAGTTTACGACTCAGTCGGTTCGATCTTCTTTTTTGTCTATAATTAATTATTTTTTGAAGATATTCGATTCGTAGTAATCGAATGTTACTTTTTTCAATTACCAGCTTCCGATTATTTTTTTTTTTTTTTTTCCATCTGAAGCCTAGCTCTTTCATAATTCGTCGTAAACTTCATTCCGAGCCATTAAAATGTATATCTTCTTTAAAATTTTCGAAGCCTTTCTACGGTACGGAGTTTCGCTGCTTGTTATGTAGTTATTATGATTACATCTTTTTATTACAGATTGAACGAAACTATCCATTCCGGTAACTTTCTTCTTCCCTGATCTTTTCTTACCCGGAGTCCCAAGCACGATGAGCAAGCCAGAGCCTTTAGCTTCGTTAATAATGCACCTAACAGTACTCACTGATGTTTTTGTTGCTTCCGAAGTCTGTTTTACTTTTTCCATAATATCATTCTTCCCCTGTTTTATAATGAAGCAATATACGTCGTACACAATTTTTCTACCCTTTCTTTTGAATACTACACCAGTTTGTCGCGGCATAGGGTATTTTTTATAAAAAATCAACAAACACTCAACAAATAGCAATGGCAACAAAGTCAACAAGCAATTATAACAAAATATAACTTAACGATTAATAACGATAGACTTTTCACTGTACGCAAGCGTACTTTTGGGAGCAAGCGGAACGAAGGCGCGGTGCGGGACGCAAGGTTCGACTGATCTACCAATAACGCGCTCTATACGATTTCCCCTGCCGTCGCGCCTCACCACCAAAGTGATCTAAAATTCGGTTCTGCGCAGTCAAGGTCATTTGCTCACGATGTTTGCCGGTTACTATACAGAGGATGTTCTCCCAAACATGAGCCAATTAAAGAAACACATTATGTTTCCAAAAAATGTTAACATAATTAATGAACACAGATAGTCCAACTAGGATAAAGGTAAGGCAGTTAAATAGGTAGATAAATTTTGTCGAATGATAACTTGCAGAATAAGTTTGAATCTGATTGTGTTGTGTCGATGTGTGTAAGTGCGTGTGAGTGTAATAAAGTGGTTGGCTTACATGGACGCTCGAATTGATTATGAACATTGATTGTTAATTGTGGAACACCCAAAATACTTTAAAGGTTAATAACCTTTTTCAATTTGTAAATATTTTAAAGATTCAAACAATAACAAACCTTTAGCTTAACTTAACTTAAGCTTATGAACTGCAGTTTTGAATAAAGAACTTTTACTGTAATTTTTTCGTCAGTATTTGAAAAAGGCGACGAACAAGATTCAGAGACCGGGGAAGAGCGCAACGAAGATGATTTTGATGAAGATATTGATTTGTACAGTAATGTTTTGAAAAAGTTATTACCAGGTAAAGATCAGGTAGATAAAGACATAAAAAACACACACAGACTAACAATTCATATGATGTATAATTTATATTCCATTAAGACGAATAACACCAAGCCATAGCGCGTGAAACACGTCATGTCGAATCCTCCCGATCCACTGACGATGCTCTTAGGTACCCCAAACACCGGTCATCATTCTGGTCGAACCCGTCTCTTGCGACGAAGGGCTCGACGAGCGAATTAATCCATAGACACAGCCCACTGAGTTTCTCGCCGGATTTTCTCAGTGGGTCGCGTTTCCGATCCATTTGTCGATTCTACGAATCGCGGATCTTGCTAGGATTCGTGCTAGCAACATCTTCAGGTTTGAGCCCCGTGAGCTCACCTGCTCGCCCGGTGACGCTGATATGGTCTCTCTAGAGTATAGACCATCAGCTTAGGTAGGAAAAAAACAGCGCGTTTCAAGGAATCTTAATATCGCTATTTATACTTTTTTCCATGTCTATTAGCTGGTAGCCTAAGGAGCTATTCCAGCTACGCCCGGGTGGATAGGTGAGCTCACGGGCTCAACCGGTGACAATTTGCCGACACTAACCCTCTAGAACTCTTCGACGTAATCGACGAGTTGGACGAGGATGGTGACCGGTGCTTGAAAGGCCTAAAAGCACCGAGAGTGTATCTAGGGGATCCGACAAGACATGTTTCGCCCGACGATAGCTTTGTATTGCCCCGTCGCGGTCCAATAAGGGACTTATGCCATATACCAAATGGTAATGTAAAGACGAATACAAATTTTAGTGGCTTATTCTACCAGTTTACAGATACTTAATTTCGAGAGATAGTAATCTATTTATTTGTTTTATGGTATACTCGCATGTAGTTTTAGGTTAATCTGACAAAAGGATACATTTTCTCCATTATAACGTGTATTAGGCTAGATTAGGCTAATCCACTCTAAGGAATGGTAAAGTATTTTAAAATTCTGAAACTTGATATACAGTTTTGAACGATTATGACAAAGACGATTTACCATAAAAACATTAAAAACACCTTAAGCACTTGTAAAAATATTATCTATATGTCGGTGTTTTTTAGAGTATTCAATGAACAAGCGTGAAGTACCGCTTCTGCCATATTTATTATAATACCACAATTTAATACAGTGTTGTGTGAAGAGTAGGAGCGCTAATGATACATATCAATAATTCATTTGAGACTTTGATTTATTGTCTGAAGGTAGGCAGCGGAATTCACGTTTGAGGCATTAGTGAACTCGGATAAATGCTCAACGCCCGGTGAGTCATCAGCACAATTACCTTCAAATAACCTTTTGTAGATATTGTGGTATCTCTGGAAGCATCCGACGATTTCATCTGCGAAAAAGCCATGCGGCAACCCGAAGGTGATGACCGTCTAGATGAGGAAATAGTTCTTAAAAGGTTAAATGAATTTCGAGCAGGGGACATGAGAGATATAACTCCGCTGAATTTTTTTGATGAGCTTGACATACATCCTCTCGTGGTGCCCGTGAAAGAACATTGTGATTATGCTATGAAAAGCATATATACCACTGTGGCCCTCCGAATGGGAAGGCCATGTCTTTATGGGAAACTTATTGGTACGTCGTATTTATAATTTGACGCCTATTATTTATTTATGGTCGCCATCTGTGGGATGCTAGTTCTTCGACTTCGATTTAAATCTGATTGTTAATTAACCATTCGAAAACATTCGTCTTCTTACAGTCTAGAGAAATAAGCAGAACTCTTTGTATTTTTTAAAGTGTGATTATGCTTCTAACCATCCTTGTATTCGTTAAAAGTCCACTTGCAAAGATCGTGACAAGCCATGATAATAGAGAAAAACAAATCAAGAAGAATTTTTGTTTCTATAAATGTGGTTTAAAATGACTTAGTAACCACTAAAACTGTAAAGTATTCGAAATATTGAAATAATAAAAACAAAAACGAGATTAAACCGTAAGAGTAGTTTTAATTCCTCCTCCGTGCGTCGTATTCCTCAGTTCTGAGGGTCGTGACCTTTACTGAGCACTTTTGTTAGGACTATGTTCCTCCATTCGCTTTTGTCCTCCGCGCAGTGGATAGCGACATTGATGCTGGATTCCAAAGTCGTCTTAATCTGATCGGACCAGCGCATGGGACTACGCCCCCCAGGCCTCTTTCCTTCCACTTTGCCGGTGATGAGTAGTCTTTCGAGAATGTCACCCTTTTTCCTCGCAACGTGACCGAAAAACTCTAAAATCCTACGTAGGCAAATGGTGGGGAGTCTTAAGGAGACGCCTAGTTCTTCCAGGATTGATGCGTTTGTCCGATGCGCCGTCCAGGGAATCCGCAGCATTTTCCTCCAGCACCACATCTCAAACGCGTCGATCCGACTACGATCAACCTTCTTCAGAGTCTATGTCTCCGCCCCATATAAGAAAATAAGTAAATAATAATTATGTACCTACTTATGATGAGTTTGTCGGTAGGAATGCCTTCGAAGATAATATGAATGTAACCTAGATAAAAACATTTTTTATTTATTTAAGTATAATTGATAGAAAAGAAGTAAAAACGTGAACTTTTAGTTCAATTGTTTTAATTACTTAAATAATATTACATTTCATGATTATTTAATTTTCAATACTTAGCAATAGCAGAAGCTACGAAAAAAAGAGAGAAAGAGGAATTAGAGACATTAAGGTCTAAGGAAGCAAAACTGATGAAAGAAATGGAAAATAAAATGAGGACTGATCGGGAGGAAAAAATGGAATATTGGGTATGAAAAAGCAATCAGTAAAACCGTAATATGATATGTATTTATTGGTGGTAGAACCTCTTGTGAGTCCGCACGGGTAGGTACCACCACCCTGCCTATTTCTGCCGTGAAGCAGTAATGCGTTTCGGTTTGAAGGGCGGGACAGCCATTGTAACTATACTGAGACCTTAGAACTGATATCTCAAGGTGGGTGGCGCATTTACGTCGTAGATGTCTATGGACTTCGGTAACCACTTAACACCAGGTGCGCTGCAAGCTCGTCCACCCATCTAAGTAATAAAAAAATGTATATTTTTACTTTTCTCATTAATTATACAAAATAAATTTTAGTCCGAACTGTACGCTTTGCTGCGTGAAGAGGAAGAAGCCGCTCTAGCTGCTGCCAGTGAACCGATGAGGAATTATTTAGTACAATACATATTTCCTACTCTTACAAAAGGGTTATTAGAAGTTGCCAAACTTCGCCCGAACGATCCAATAGATTTTCTCGTATGTATTAATCCAATTAATCAAACATATACCTAGTATTTTTACTGATCAATAATAGATTCATTGGCTATTAAAATATTGCAGGCCGAATATCTTTTTAAACAGAACCCCACAGGGAAAATGTTGGAGCCCGGTTATAACTTGCAAGCGGAAAAATTATTGGGTAAAATAAAAATCCTAGATGATGCTATAAGGGATCTGAACATCCAATTGGAGCCATTACTGCCAGATGATGCGAAAGCGGACGAGGAATCGACTTCAAAAAAGAAAATATATAGCATGACTGCATTTTAATTATTATTAATAAATTCTTGTTCAAAGGCTTTTAAATGGTGTTTCAATAAAAAGTGTTGCTGAAGTTCGTTTTTTTATTCTTAAAAGCTCTTTTTTTCTATCCTTACCTATTCGCTAGTCTAGTCTAATGGGCTATTCCAGCTACGCCCATAAAGCTAGGTGAGCTCACGAGCTAAACTTGAGAGAATTTACTAACACTAGTCCTAGCGAGAGCAGTGCTTTTAGAATCTACTACCGGATCAGAATCGCGACCCATTGAGAAGTTCCGGCGAGAAACTTAGTTGGATAAAAGCATTGTAATTGTTGCAATAATTTCCGAGGATTTTAAACAAATATACATAATACATTCATACAAACTAAGTTCATAGTATTATTATATCATTATACCAAGCATACATCTACACCAATCATTAATGATTAAAAAATATTAATGGTGAATGAATTTACTAAAAAGTTATCACGATGAAACTAAGGCAACTTTATTAATGCGATTTGTTTCACATAAATGAACCTAGAATGCGTTGGTATGTATTGCGTTGGTTCTGTACATAAATTAATTAAAACCTGCCTATGAGAAAACGAGATTCAATATTTATCGACCGTAAGTAGGTAAACATCAGATACAACTTCGGCCTTGTGGTGCAATTACTACTTCCTATTATTTCCGAGTATTTTTATATTCTGCTATTGTAAACTTATTATTTAAAAAAGAATTGACAATATCTGGGCATCAAATTGAACCTTTTTCAATTCATTCGTTCATTCCAGTAACATTGCGTACATTTTTTTTTATTATTGATTAGATGGGTGGACGAGCTCACAGCCCACCTGGTGTTAAGTGGTTACCGAAGTCCATAGACATCTACGACGTAAATACCCACCTTGAGATATCAGTTCTAAGGTCTCAGTATAGTTACAACGGCTGTCCCGCCCTTCAAACCGAAACGCATTACTGCGTCACGGCCGGAATAGGTGAGGTGGTGGTACCACGGAATAGATAAATAAGGTTGGAATGGTAATGTAGGCGTTTTTTTTTTTTTTTTTTTTTTTTTTCNTGCGTATGCCTACGGGTGTTTTGTGCTAGTTTGCGAACGAATATCTGTCCTGAGATTTATGTGTGGGTGTTTTTGTTGTGTGCGAAATACTTGTAATCACAGTGTGTGTATGTGTAGAAATTAAAATAGTGGGGATGAAGCGGCGACACTGGTTCTAATACAAAATTAGAGCAAAGGCCTTTCCAACCTTATTTATCTATTCCGTGAGTGGTACCTACCCATGCGGACTAATAAGAGGTCCTACCACCAGTAATTTTCCTTTATATTTATAGAAACCATTATTGAGGCGAACCTGTAGAACAAACGTTCGCTCGAATCAAATCGCAAGCAGTTCAAACTTCAAAGGGCCTGCTAAAGCCCAAGTAACACTATCCTTATAGGTGAATAATAAACTTCGATAAGATCCAAAACAAAAAACCAAGTATTACATGAACATATCGATGTGTTCTACGCATTAATATTAAAAATGTATAATGTTCAATAATGTAAATAAAAACGTTTCATAAAACGGAACCCTTAAAACGTACAAATAATAAAAATATTATTGCGTTATTTGTGTCAATTATGATATAGGACATTCAACAATCACGCTATGAGTAATCGATCGTTGTGATACAATCTCAGTAGCGTGATGTGTAGTAATGCTGAAGCGACCACGCCAACGCTCCGTAATTTTACTACATTAGTCGATGATTTATTTTGAAAATGTGAAACGATATGAAAGTTTATCCAGAGAATAAAGTAAAACATGGGCGTAAAAGTAATAGAAAAATTGAGAGAAACGAGGAGGTCAACGGCATATCACTGTTTGCTGCTAGTCTGCGACATCAAACAACTGAATTCTTCAATAATTCAACACTACACGGGGTTAGATATATCGCAGAAAAAGACAGACCGTTTTGTGAAAAGTATGTGGACGTATTAAATTAATTTACCGTTTTTTCTATAACTACTTTTTAGAAGTTGATTCTGATTGATTTTTTTGTAGGTTTATGTGGTTCAGTTTTACTGCCATAGGAGCAGTAACGACTTGTATTATTATCGTAAGCTTATGGGAAAAGTTTCAAACCAATCCAACGATTACAGGTAAAACTTTGTTTTTGTCGTAGCTCAATAGTATTTAATGGACATTAAAAGTGAATTAGGAAATTGTATTTTCAGGTCTCGATACGGATTTTCACAATTGGGATGTTCCTTTTCCGGCTGTGACAATATGTGATGCTAGTCCTGTCGATGATGAATTACTGCAAGAGTATATCGAAAGGTAAAATGTACACTGTTAGAAATAACCGATAGGAAATGAGGTTTTTTTTTATTGCTTAGATGGGTGGATGAGCTCACAGCCCACCTGGTGTTAAGTGGTTACTGGAGCCCATAGACATCTACAACGTAAACGCGCCACCCACCTTGAGATAAAAGTTCTAAGGTCTCAAGTATAGTTACAACGGTTGCCCCACCCTTCAAACCGAAATGCATTATTGTTTCACGGCAGAAATAGGCGGGGTGGTGGTACCTACCCGTGCGGACTCACAAGAGGTCCCAACACCAGTAAGATTTTATGTGAGGTACCTAAGTACGTATCGCAAAAGACGCGTATTTTGACTCGCACGTTTATTCTGCTAATTTCCAGTGTTTGGGGCTCCGATCCTCCGGAACGAGCTGCCGAAATGATGCAATGGCTGGCCACATTGAGCTATAGTTCTATAGCAGAACATGCCGCTGAATACTTAGCGGAGCCGGGACTTGTAGGCGAAAATGAAAACAATGTGCCGGAGCCCGCTAGAGATTCGAAAGAAGCCGTATTTAAAGTAAGTGAAGAAGAAACAAATGCGACTTAGTCTAGGTACTTGAACCATAGAGACGTCGCCTTTTGACCTTGACCACACTTATAGTTCCTACCTACATATTTAATGGATGTCTTCAGGTTGTGCGACATTGCGAAACATTGTTCTACGACTGCGAGTGGAAAGGGGACTCCGAAGAGTGTTGCGATTTGCTCATACCTGTATTCACGGAAATGGGCTTTTGTTATGCTTTTAATTCAAGACACGCGGAGAAAATTTGGCCTTGGTAATGTATAAATGAAGTGATTTTATTTACGAACTAATTAAAGAGTATATTTTACCAATTTGAAGTCTTCGTGGCCTAAAGGATATTACGCCTACTGTACTTATAGGTACTGAGCGATGCAACTATGCCGGTGTTCAAATTCGCGGACCGGTATCTAAATGAAATGAAATACAAATATTCTTAACACATGTTCACGAATGATTTCCGCGATAAAGGAATAGCATTGCCTAATAAAAATTAGACGAATAAAACATATAATTTTCCTTATTACTATACGATTAAAACATTCTCAAGAAGAATAGCGGCATTCGAAGTCGTCGTGGCCTAAAGGATAAGACGTCCGGTGCATTCGTATCGAGCGATGCACCGGTGTTAGAATCCCGCAGGCGGGTACCTACCAATTTTTCTAATGAAATACGTACTTAACAAATGCTCACGATTGACTTCCACGGTGAAGGAATAACATCGTGGAATAAAAATCAAACCCGCAAAATTATAATTTGCGTAATTACTGGTGGTAGGACCTCTTGTGAGCCCGCACGGGTGGGTACCACCGCCCCGCCTATTTCTGCCGTGAAGCAGTAATGCGTTTTGGTTTAAACGGTGGGGCAGCCGTTGTAACAATACTGAGACCTTAGAACTATATCTCAAGGTGTGTGGCGCATTTACGCTGTAGATGTCTATGGGCTCCAGTAACCACTTAACACCAGGTGGGCTGTGAGCTCGTCCACACATCTAAGCAATAAAAAAAAAATTTAGGTTGTGATGTCTATGGGCTCTGGTGGTGACTTAAAACTGAGTGGGCCATGAGCTTGATCACCCATCTAAGCAATAAACCTATGTAGAATGAATATCATAATTCAAAAATGTTCACAGGCAGTCGCAAACACAACAAGAACAGTTTATAGAGGCATTTATTCACGAAACTGACGCAAAATGGTCATTTATGTTTAATTCGGACCGCAAAAATACGACGTTCGACGTACGTACAACGCAAAATTACTTTCATGTTGTTTATTTTCGTCTATTGATTTCATTTATTTTAGTTAGTAATTTATCTAACAGATCTATATACATTCGACTGAAGAAATGGCTGGTTTAGAACAAAGCGCTCAGCACTCATGGGATTATCGCGTCGAAAAGGTTTCATTTTCCGTCAAGCATACCTATACAACTGATGATGCTCGCCAATTGTCAATCCGTCAAAGGCGTTGCGTATTCGCTGATGAATTGCACCTGGATACATCGAATATCTACACCTATTCAGCTTGCATGAGACAATGTCGTATGCGAAGAAGTCGTTCGTTTTGTAAATGCGTGCCTCATTTCTATCCAACTATAAGTGAGTTTGGTAATAAGTTATAAACGTTCTTAGTTTTAAAAAAAAACACTGTTAGTAGAGTCTTGTGAGGCCGCACGTGTAGGTACACCCTGCCTGTATCTGTGATAAAGGAGTAATGCGTTTCAGTTTGAAGGGTTGGGCAACCGTTGCACTATAAAACTGAGATTTAGAACCCGTGTTTCAAGGTGGGTGGCGGCATTGGCATTGTTCACGCAAATGGGTTCCGACGACCACTTAACACACCCATCTGAGCAATGAAATATAATCAAAAAGTGAATTAACTCGATTCTTAGCTTTTAAACTTTCTAGGCAATTCGACGAGGTCACGACTCACCTTGTGTTATCTAGGTAGTTACCGGAGATCATATCGTAACGTGAATCTATCTAGGGTCAAGAGGTTGAAGCCTTCGTTAGTTTATAACTGCTTCATCTAAAGAAACCGGAATGCAGCAGTCACGCTGCTTCGCGTCAAAAATGGGTAGGACGATGGTGCCTACCCGTGCAGACACACAACCACGAGTAAGACTCGGGTTTAATTGCGTTTTGTTGCGCATAGAAAACAGAATCCTGTTCTTTCAGAGGGATACAAGCAATGTACATTGCGGGAGCTGGAATGCATAGCGAAACACGCAAGCGCTATTACAGATGTGACTAAATGCTCATGTGAGCTGGGCTGTTCCCACACCGTTTACGAAGTTGAAAAATTATCTGAAACTGAGTAAGTGACATCGATAAATTAGTTAAGAGCATTTGCCCAATGGTTCGGTCACAATTATTAACGGTTCAGAATTCAAAATCATATTAGAGCTTACATTTACTTTTATGTGTTATTATTAATATTTTTGTATTGAAAACGTACATCATCAATCGATACTAAAAAACAAATAAGAGAAAATCTATTAACAACTGACGAGAAAATGGTAGATACTTAACTCTATTGTTTTCGTTGAAGGAAAATACCTTTTTCAATTTCTGGAATAAGTCCTCAACGGTCTTTGGTATGCATGGGAACTATGAAATACTTAGTTATTATTAATTATTCTTTATTATGTGTGCAATAGTGCTACGAGAGGGGGCGAAAGCAATTCTTTGGAGACGGAATTTGTATCGTGGCCGATGGTGCGCTATAAGCGCGAAGTACTCTTTGGATGGGTGGACCTTTTAGGTATGTCTTTTTAAAGTGTGTAGCTATTCGCTGGTAGTCTAAGAGGCTATTCCAGCTACGTCCGGACGGGTAAGGGAGCTGAGAGAATTTCCTAACACTAGCCCTAGAAAGAGCAGTGCTTCGCAGAATCTACCACCGGATCGGATTTGCGACTCACTGAAAAGATCCACCGAGAAAATCAGTGGGCTTTATCTATGGGTTAGTGCGCTCGTTGAACTCTTTCGACGTGCGACGAGGACGGTAACCAGTGCTTGAGGGACTTAAAAGCACCGAGAGTGAATCCGGAGATCTGACAAGACATATTTCGGGCGACGGCGGATTTGCGTTACCCCGTCGCGGTCGGATAAATAATTAGCGGCGGCCACAAGTGCGGTTTTCCTGTCGCGCCGATTTGTCGAAGTAGCATTCTGAAGCTTCTATAAGATACTTACGTATCTGTAGGTACTAGATTTAGATGGCCTTGAAAATCTACATTCCTCACATACCACTGTGCCATGACGGCTATGCTGCAGAAACTGGGTTGGTTGACATGGAGGGAGTGAACGTGTGTACGGGCCCCGTGAGCGAACACTACACTTGCATGACAAATATTTATTGTATAACTGGCATTCGACCTTTAATAAGTCTTTGTACGAAAAAAAAACCTATGTAAACTAATAATGCGAAAATTTTAGTATCTTTCGGGGGGATCGCTGGTTTGTTCCTCGGTTTCTCGCTGTTGTCCGGGGTCGAGTTGCTGTACTACTTCACGCTAAGGGCGTGTTGCGCAGCGGTACGTGACGCCGACCAGCTGCGGAGAGAACGAGCCGAAAGACTAGCGCAGCCGAAACCGCCACACAATCTTAGTTTGATACCTTGGTAAGAGATTTTAATTTTCGAAAAACACCGTCATATAGCTGAATTTCAGTAGATGGACGGGGTCAATGGTCTCACGTGACGGGGGGAGGGAGTGTCCGCCATATTGCGGGTTCACGAATTCAAAATTCATATTCATGGTTTATAAATATATTCACAAAGAGCAAACGAATTTGTTATATACACGAATAAATAAATAAATAATAAATAAATAAATAAATATTTAATAACAATCACGCCACGTTAACTGGTCCCGTGCTGAGTTCGTAAAGAACTTGTGTTACAGGTACCAGATAACGGAAATAAATGTAAGATTTTTATTATACACGTACATATATTTAATATACATCCATAACCCTGGAAAAGATATTTATATTTATCATACAAATATCTTTCCTTGGCGGGATTCGAACCCGCGACCCCCTTGTGTAGTGACCGTGTCACTTACCACTACACCAGACGGCCGTTTGCCCCATGAAAAAAATCGAGCCTACGACCCTCGGCCGGTCCGGGATGTTAAATACTGCACCGCCGAGTCATTTAAACGTAACTGTTTTGTCTTTGCCCTAGTTATATATAGATTACCCAAATCGAATTGAGTCACATCGACCTTCCCAAACTTACCAATTAAAATTAACATTTATAGGTGGAAAGAACCGCCTATACCCGGAAGCGTACGCCCGATTCTTGTTCGTACAAAGGATTCCATGCCGCCGCAGTATTCTCCTCCACCGGGTTACACAACGTATTTGCCGTAACATGTCACACAATCTTGTCTATATATGTATACAGACAAAATTTAAAAAAAAATACTTAATTTATTAAGATTTTAATTTATTATATATTTTTATTTTTGGTTCGTCACATTTGATCTATTGACACTTATCAGAATGCATCATCTGCACGACTACTAAATGATAAAAGACGTACTTAAAGTCCGCTGTCAGATATGAACTTTTCGGTTAGTTTGAAAATAATTTGTAAAATTATTGTCTTGGTAATTTAATTTGGTGAGATTTTTAAAAAGTATTCGGAACATGGTCAATAATACAATACGCGAGGTTAAAGACTTTTACAGGTATTTTTAATTACCGATGAAAATACTAATAATTATAGATGACATTTTCTTCTTTGTTTAAATTGAAATATTTAATTCTCTGGATCTTCTCAGCAGGTCGCGATTCCGACGCATTGCACCCTATGAACTGATTATAAGCTAGCTTCCGCCATATCAACCAAACAGGTCAAGTATTGTAGTTGGCATGTGAGTCTTTGCCACAGTTCCTCCTGCTTTTAAATTAGTGATAAATAATATGACTCTTATCGACATGGAATTACCTGAATTAATAATAAAAATTCAATTATATTAATATTATTTTATTCGATTTCTCTTGGTCACACAACACATTCATCTAAATCTCGCGACAAGATTACATTGAACTGCATTATCGTAATAAACGACGTAAAAATAGTCAACAAACATTCGAAAATTAAATGTTACAAAAAAAAAAAAAACAAAAAAGGAAATAAACACGAAAATGCAACAATTTACTATGATAACATATTATTTTTTTTCAAATCATAATCTGTCAATAAAAGTTTGGACCTCTTTCAAACAATTACATGTAATATGTATATTGGTATCGATTAACAATTGAGTTATTATTTCATTACGAAGTTTGACTCGTAAATTGCTCAACTAGATCATCAGAAACCAATAAATTAAACTAACTAGGACTTAATGCTTACATGATGTAATCTATTTTTTTAATACATACATATTTTATCACCTTGTCGGGGTGTTCGTTCTAAACTTTACCTTCAGTTTTATTGACAACCGACCGAACGGTAGCAATTAATTTAACGTAATTAAACTATCAATCTTCTACAATATTCTACCTACATCATTCATTCGTTCTAATTTCAACTTTGGCTAAATAATACGTTCGTTAACTTCGACTCATAATTCGAATTGTTTTACGTGAAAAATCTACCCAGTTCATTAAAATATTAAAACTGTTGTATACACATTAATATTACGTTTATAATTGAATTATTGGCGGTACGTACTTTTCAGGTGTTAATAAATAAGGATTCGTTTAAATAGTATTTCGAAATTGTTTAAAGTACGAATTCCGCACATGGTTTAAATAGTGACGAGCGATTATGACGGAAAATCGATTTTAATGCAATCGTTTACAATCGAATGATATCGAAGATTTATTGATTTAAAATGATTAAAAGGGACCATCGTATTATTACGATCGATCCGCTAACAGTCGCTTAAGTGCTTATAGAATTTCATCTATTGAACGAATCTCTCTAAATAGCACTGTTTATTCGAAATTATTACATGCACTTTACCTTATGTTTGGCACTAAGATATTATTAATTACGAAAATAACGTAAATCACGCACAAGATGGTTTACCTGTTGTCCTAGGTGGGCGGTGGAAAGCGAACAATAGCGATGCTACGCAGTGCGACTAATTTCGATAAAACACGTGATTTTTGTGTCACATGTTTCGACCTATTGTCACAAATGAACAAAGACTTCTTACTATCCTAATATCCCTCATAAATCTTATTCAATCAGTAAAAATTCCCTATACTGTATATTTAATAAAAAATAATTTTATTAAGTATAAATCTATTGAAAAATATTCAATAGATTATTTTTCAAACATCGGTCAAACTGTATCGCTTCGGTTTGTCGCTCACGTAGGACAAGGCCTTACATTATATTAATTAAGTGTTGACAGGCAAGAATAAATTTTAATGTAAATTAGTAGTAGTGAACGTTTTATGTAAATTTTAATAATAAAAATTTATTAAAATAAATTGAGGTTTCTTTTTTAATTCGCCATATTCGAAATAAAACAGAAGAAAGCGTCAGTGAAAAGTTTGCAAAGATTTAGAAGACACGGTTAGTATGATGTAATGATTTTACAAAGTAAAGGATTCTCAGATTATATAATTGATCAATACAAATTAGCAGATTCAAGATTTACCTGCGTTATGGGCTATGGGTAACGCAAGCATACATACATAAGAGAAAGGAACAAAGAAATACAACTCAGAACCTAAACAATTATCAATAATAAAGACACTAACTAACCATTAACATTAATGTGATAATCCGAGAATCATTTAGGATATGTTTAGGAAAAATAAAAATATTGACCGATGTAGCTAAAGTTAAATTGTTGGGAATCATTACGGTTTATAAAAACTTGTAAAATTTCATTGCATTAAGTACGAAACCTATGTAGTTTTTTTTTTTCTTTAGTTTCATGTTTTTAACAATTCAATTTAGTATTTAATAAGTACGGAGTACGATTCATTAAGTGTAAGTACAATTTATTAAGAAAGGCAAATAAATACATTGCTTGGGCCGTTTTTTTGAAATTCGACCTTCAATGTAGCTATCTTAAGTAACTATTAATCCACTGAATCGCTCGCCGGATCGTCTCAGTGGGTCGTGATTCTGATCCGGTGGTAGATTCTGCGTAGTACTACTCTTGCTAGGGGCAGTGTTAACAAATTCTCTAAAGTTGACCCCGTGAGCCAGCGAATGAGTAGAGAAAAAGAAAAAAGTAACTACTGCTTTATTAATTAAGCAATAGTATTGTAACTAAAGGGTAAGTGAGGTATCGAAATATCGATTTTCAATAAATTGGCATTATTTTTATCACAGTACGAAATAAATAAATTATTAAGCACCAAAACGTAAAAAAAATACACGAAGAAATAAATAAAAATAGAAACAACCGAAATACAGATTAAAAAATAAATAGTACAACGAAACGTGTAAGTACTCATTTTAAGATAAAGTATACACAATACCGTCTAAGTATTTCACATGTACACACGACACCCATAGGTAACTCTAGTTTTGTGATAGGTCACGCTTACGACCTCGAAATAACGCTCCTAGGAATGAATTTAACATTTCATCTTATTAAATATACGTTATCCTATGAATTAGATTAATACGGACGCCGGATCGACGCCATCATTGACTACAAATTATTGAGAACTGAATTCCATGATACATTACTAGTTATGGCAGATTTACACGGAGTCAGTTACAGGCGTCAGCGCTGGGTTCGAGATCCGACAATATTCACATTCGGCGTCTCGTGTTGTCAGTTAGTCCAGTCATCATAGGGGGTTGATCTCGGAAAATCGACATACCCAGTATATTACCACAAATTAAAACTTGTATTTTGGCATCCTAAAACTATTCTTAAAAATTCATATATAATTGGATGGTAGCAAGTTTTAAAGTCAGGGGTCAAAGGTCACAAAAATCGATTATTTTTACATTTTTTGCAAATATCTCGGTTTCTATGGGTTTTATGCAATTCATTATCAATACTGCAGAGAATTAAATTCTCCACAACTTTTCTGTTTAATATTTATTTTTACCTTGAACTCAACGTTTGTGACCTTTGAACCCTGATTTTAAAACTTGCTACTATTATCATATGTGAATTTTGAGAATGCCAAAATACAAGTTTATACGTGGTAATATATTTTTTCTGCTACCTAAGCCGAAAGTTCGGTTTTCCTCCCACTGTACAGGGAAGAAAGTGTAACTCTTCCTCCCTGGGTACTGACAAGTGCGCATGCCCGTTAGTGTCTACGTCTGCTCTCACGCACCTATAATTCTCCGCCATTGTTGTGCTCGGGTAATTTGCAATATTGTGTTTAGTGTAAAAGTGAAATGAACAAAAGGCAATAAAATTTAATAGTGAAGTATTAAACAATAATGAGTTTATCAGACAGTTCTTATTCAATTAGTAGTAGTTTATTTAAAAATAAAAAAATTGAAATTGTTTTTTTACGAGTATGCTAGGTACTCCACGAACTTTCGGCCTGGTAGGAGAAAAAATTGTATGTGCACCGCGGGAAAAAAGTAGGACATCCCATCCCGCTAGTTAGCCAATTTTACACGCGGGAGGAAATGTCCTATTTTTCTTCCTTGGTGCACAATGTACTATTACGTGGTACGTCGATTTGACGAGATATTCACTTAATTTGGCCTAAAATGACTGGACTAATTAACGCTGACGCTCTTCTAATATGTATAGTGGAAATATTTAATTAGAGTCAGTAGCTGACTCTGTGTAGATCTGCCTTTAACGCGTTGTGGACCGCGCGAGGGCGGGCGCGCCGGGTGCTAGCTGCGGACGAGTCCGGGGCAGGCGGTCGGCGCGTGCGGCGCCAGTCAGCACACGTGCGCGGGCGGCGCCCACAGCGGACACGCGCCCTCCACTGACGCGTCCTCCTTGTCCCGGCACCGTCTCCGGATCAACTTAGACAGCTTCGAGAATTTTTCTGAATTCGACAACGTCATCTGTAACACGATAATTAATTAGGTTAGAAAATTTTGGCACCATCTGTTTCGTAGGATTATAAATAACTAGCAGTACTCGCCCGCTTCGCTAGGCATTTAAAATTAACATTATTATTTATTGTCATTATTTTTAGGGAGTCCAACACTCATATAAATATTTTTCCTATCCATTAAGTACATGTATTTTCTAGATGGATACCAAGTTTCAAGTCAATCGGATGCATGGTTCAGTAGTTATAACGGAACATCCGTAAAAACCACTGTAGATTTATATATTAATATAGATAGTATAAAAGTATAGATAATATGTAGCGAAAGGTGCTTTTCCAATTCAAGATGGTTAACATCATTAAGGTAGTTTAGGTTAGAAAATTTTAGCAGTATTTGTTTCTTGGGATTTAAAATAATATTATGTTACAAAGAATGCTTTTCAAACACGTTTACGGAAATTTAAAATCGAATTACCAATAGACTAATAAAATGTATACTCACTTCTATAGTAAAAGCCAAGATCAGATGTATGAAGGGTATCAACATCAAATAAGTACGGAAAGTTTTTTGGTCCGGATCTGTGGAGTCCAACATTTTGATGTCCATGAAATGCGCGAGCCACGACCAGGGGCACATCAACAGCAGTATCACGAATGAGGTTTGCGTCACCAGCGATAGCACCATCGAATCTGAAATGTTAAGTGTATTTGCATCACGGGATCTTAGGATCAGGCACGCCGTCGATATGAACACAGAGCACTATTTCGGTAGGCAGCGGCTCGGCTCTGCCTCTGGCATTGCTGAAGTCCATGGGCGACGGTAACCACTCACCATCAGGTGGGCCGTATGCTCGTCTGCCTTCAAGGGCTATAAAAAAAAATTATGATCGAGACTTTTACATAATGTTTTGAAGCAGATACTGGGTTTAAGACATGGTATATACATATATCATGTTTTGACATTCAACATGTGATATTATGACATTTTAGTGGATTTAAATGGAATTTGTTTTCGTTTTGGAGTAATTTTCTGAACTGTACCTCTGTACAACGCAAGTTTGCTTAGAGGCTGACTTCGATCAGTAAAATTGTTCATAGTTAGTGTGACCAACAGGACATTTGTGCATACAAACAAACATAAAACATTTTAAACGGGTACAGCTAAGCACAATTAAATATTCGTTTTAAAATTTTCAATAATTTGTAACTCATTCTCACTAATAATGTAAAATTTACTTTTTATTGTTTGTTCCTATTCTATACGTTCGTTTATGTGATAGAAATGAAACTATAAAGTTATTATTGGCATTTCATTTGTTAAGGTTTCCGGCATGGTACCATTAGAGTATTATCGACAACAATGTGTTTGTAGTATAGTATGTACATATTATAGTGACAAGGATTATGTTGACTCACAGTTAGCGTAAAAGCGGTCACGGAACGGCCAGCCGTTGGCGTAAACACAGGCCATGATCAAGTACTGAAACGAGGTCGTGATGAATATGACTGTGTTGTCCCAGCACATTATATTTTCTATGTTCGGTCCACCTTCGATGGATTTGAACCTGCGAACAAAACGTCACCGGGAATTTATGTCTCTTCTATTTATCTCTATCAATCCTCCTCCTCCTTGCGTCGCGTTTCTCAGTGCTGAAGGTCGTGACCTTTAGGGAGTATTTTTGTTTGGATTATGTACAGTGGATAGCGACATTGATGCTGGATTCCATGTCGTCTTAATTTGATCAGACCAGCGCATGGGACTACGCCTCCTAGGCCTCTTTCCTTCCACTTTTTCGGAGATCAGTAGTCTTTCGAGATATTCACCCTTTTTCCTCTATATCTATATCAATAGCATTGTAATTTTTCAAATCGGACAAGTAGTTCCTGAGATTAGCGCGTTCAAACAAACAAACTCTTACCAAGGTTGGCCGTGGAGCACGTAGATGGCCGAGATCTGGACCATGAGCACGAGGAACACCTGCAGCAGCAGCTGCGCCAGGCTGACGGGCGACACCAGCGACACGGGCGGCAGCGCGGCCGTGAGGCGCGGGCCCGGACACGCGCGGCCCAGGGACAGCGCCAGCAGCGTCGTCAGCACCAAGTCGATGTACAGGAACTGATTGTTGCCCAGGGTCGAATGGTGCTACCAAGATCAATAGAAGACGGTGAACACTTTCCCTTTTTAGCCCACCTGGTGTTAAGTGGTTACTGGAGCCCATAGACATCTACAACGTAAATGCGCCACCCACCTTGAGATATAAGTTCTAAGGTCTCAAATATAGTTACAACGGCTGCCCCACCCTTCAAATCGAAACGCATTACTGCTTTACGGCAGAAATATGCAGGGTGGTGGTACCTACCCGTGCGGACTCACAAGAGGCCTTACCACCAGGAAAATTTGGTTAGATAGGCATGGTTCATGTTACAAGTTTCATTGAGTATTTTTTACTTGACAAAAATAGGGTTGGTCATCCTACAGCATCATACTAATATTTTCTTCTGTTACTGGGCTTTCTGAAGCAAATACCTTGGCCACTCCAGTACTAAATAGGATAGTATTGTAATCAGGGTCATTGACCACTTGACTAACGAGGTGACGGTATATGATCTGCCAGTAAATCTAAGTTTTATTATACTTGTATAACAGTTAATCTCATTATTGGGTGGTAAGGTGAATGAATGAAATAACGACATGCATACCTTGTATAGAATAAGAATTGAGAAGAACTGTATCAGCGAATACAGAGCCATATATTTAAATATTGCGAATGAAGTGCTGAGTGCACAACGTCCCTCTAGAACTAGCAGTTTGACGCATGTGATGTTTTGCTCTTGAGAAGTGAACGGTGCCGCCACTGAAACAAAGTAGGTACTGTCTATATAGAAGTATGTAATGATAAAACGATACAGCATTATTTATTTTTGATGCTTACACTTATGCTTAATGTGTATGTTCTGCATTTTTTAACGTTTCCTACAAGAGTTATTAAATATAAATGATGTTTACCTCTATCGAATTATTAACCTATCTTATATTATTATTATTGTATATTATGTTGTACATTGTATATATTCTATGGTACACAACACAAGTTGAAATTTTAATTAACTGTTAGTATTTCGGTTTGCTATTTAGGCGCGTTTTTTTAGTTTTTATATTACATTATTGAAGATTGGCGTTAGGGTATGGTGTAGGGCAGCACGCGTCGATAACTATTCTCTGCCAAAAGAATTCATTACCAGCCCGCTTGGTATTAATTAGTAGTACTGAGGACTGTAGAGGTTACACAAGGTGAATATAACCAGAAAAGGCTTTTTATAAATAAATCGTGAAGTCGTCGTGGCCTAAAGGATAAGACGTCCGGTGCATTCATACCTAGCGATGCAACGGTGTTCGAATTAAGCAGGCGGGGTACCAATTTTTCTAATCAAATACGTACTTAACAAATGTTTACGATTGCCTTCCATGGTGAAGGAATAACATCGTGTAATATAAAACAAACCCGCAAAATTATAATTTGCGTAATTACTGGTGGTGGTAAGACCTCTTGTGAGTCCGAACCGGTAGGTATCACCACCCTGCCTATTTCTGCCGTAAAGCAGTAATGCGTTTCGGTTTGAAAGTCGGGGCAGCCGTTGTAACTATACTGAAACCTTAGAACTCATATATCAAGGTGGGTGGCGGCATTTACGTTGTAGATATCTATGGGCTCCGGTAACTATATAACACTATGTGGGCTGTAAACTCGTCCACCAATCTATGCAATAAAAAAAAGTACGTACCGGAAGCGTCGGCTTCGGAGAGCGATATCCCGACGTGCGCGGCTTTGAGGGCGCCGCAGTCGTTGGCGCCGTCCCCGCACATGCCCACCGTCAGCTCCTCGTCCTGCAGCGCGGTTATCAGCTGCGTCTTCTGGTCCGGACCGAAGCGACCGAACACCATACCTGCGCGCGCAACGTTTTTTAACATTACCCTCATAAAGTTGGTATATCTTTATATACATAACTAGCTGTACCCGTCCGCTTCGCTGGGCATTTAAAATTAACATTATTATTTCTTACCCCCACAAAGATTTTCATCATTAACGCCCCCGCAACTGGTGTAGGGAGTCCAACACTCATATAAATATTAGCCTATCCATTAAGTACATGTATTTTCTACATGGATACCAAGTTTCAAGTCAATCGGATGCATGGTTCAGTAGTTATAACGGAACATCCGTAAAAACCACTGTAGATTTATATATTAGTATAGATATAGATTCTATTGTACGATGTCATTGAACTCCTCCTAAACGGCTAGACCGATTTGAATTATATTTTTTGTATGTGTTTGGGTGGCGCCCTGAATGGTTTAAATTCACAAATCAGCCCGACAAATGGCGTTGCAATCGTTATCTAGGTTATTTATCTACACTGCAACTAAGCGGCCGGACTGACTTGAATGATGTGTATGCTTTCACATAATCACAACGTCTGCCGAATCCGCTAGTAGTACCTATATAGTTTTTTTATGATTTGTTGTTAATTGTAACGTATCGAACCGTTTTTGCTAATCAGTTTTTTGAATACTAAATTTATCCAATAATTGTTATCTAGAGGTCGAAGTTATAACAAAAAAAGAACATTATACAAATCCATTAAATAAATTAAAAAGTCAATTTATCCTTTTAATTTTTTTTTAATTTGCTTAATGTATAAGAATGCGGGCTCTGCTTCTAAATAGCCGCACAAACTACACAACTCTGCTAAATAGAACGTTATTACCTATATTTATATGCCTAAAAAGGCGTTACTTTAACCATAATCTTTCAAAACTTGTTATGTAAAAAAGTCCAACGTGATGTAGCGTTTACTTATTTTGTAGTTAATAATGACTCATTTTTCTAATGCTTACGTATTATTAAAAGATATGATTTTTTATATTTAGAGATCTATTAGCATCAGACTACAGATTTATTAACATACAACAATTAACCACATATGACATCACACATTGCAATCAGCGTTGGGCTCGACATTCAAAAAGGATAAAAAATTTACAACTATTAATTTCATTTAGCTATTTAATTAAAATCATTAATATTAAACAACAACAAAAACATGTCGTTTATGATTATCGATAACTTATCTCCAAGTGAGGCATCTAATTGATTCAATTTTAAATATTAAAGTTAATATATAAATGCAACCAAACAAAGGCCAAAAGCAAGCTAACATCAGAAGCGACTTTACCTATGGTGTAAGGTTTGGACGCAGCGGCATTAAGGTCATTTTTAATGAACTTGTTACATTATTCCATTTTGATCGCGCCCTTACTAGAGGGACTAGAGACGCCTTTGGCTAACTTTTTTTTTCCCTATCTATTTGCTGGTAACGCCAAAACGAGTAGGTGAGCTCACGGTCTCAAGCTGAGAGAATTTGCTAACACTAGTTCTATCAAGAGCGGTGCTTCGCAGAATCTACCACCGGACCGAAATCGCGACCTACCGAGAAGATCCGGCGAGAAACTCAGTGGTCTGAAGCTAACGTAATCTGCTACTGTACCTTTTTTCAATACAGTCGGCATTAAATCTGGATAGTACGTTCGTATTGCTTGCCAAGTCTTCCCTTCCAAAGCTATGACATATGAGTCCATCGGTAGCTTTGGTGGTCCGCTCTCTCCGACGACCTGTAATTTTTAAAAGAATTCACGATTTATTTACGGTCATTCGTAGCTTTTAGGCCAACTTAGTTGCGTAATTACTGGTGGTAGGACCTCTTGTGAGTCCGCGCGGGTAGGTACCACCACCCTGCCTATTTCTGCCGTGAAGCAGTAATGCGTTTCGGTTTGAAGGGTGGGGCAGCCGTTGTAACTATACTTGAGACTTTAGAACTTATATCTTAAGGTGGGTAGCGCATTTACGTTGTAGATGTCTATGGGCTCCAGTAACCACTTAACACCAGGCGGGATGTGAGCTCGTCCAACCATCTAAGCAATAAATAAATAAAAAGTTGTTGTGATAAAGGGAATCTAGGTAAATTTCAATTTCAATTCAATGAGAAAAACCGAGAAGCCATATATATCCTGCGATTCCTCTACGCTCGTGCGCTTTCACGAAATTCCAAAAGAATATTATGCCATTATTGTGCTTTAGCATCTGATAACTGAAAAAGTAATACAATACTATCTACCTTTGTTCCAAAGCAAATACACATTGCGAACTTTTACGATAGGAACGTTTTTATTTAAGAAAAAAAGTTTTTTGCGCACGTGATTAACATACTTAATAATGAGCATTTACATTTAAAAATAACGGCAGCCGTACCGTGAGGATGAAGACATCGGACTGTCGCAGGCAGAAGGGTTTACTAGGCGGAAGGGATATCTAGTACTAAGAAATGCTGAGGAAGGAAATAATTTTGGATGGATGATGGAAGTAAGAGTGGGAATTGGAAACATCTGTAACGGGTCGCAAACTATCTTTGAACTGGATCGTACTTACTTCCATGGTGAGTGGAGGTTGAGCATCGTTCGCTTGTGGTACTGCAGTTATCAACACTATTTTCTGTTGCGGCTGAACCATGAAGCATCCGCGCGCCACTGACATAGCCGTCATGATGTTATCTCCTGCAATCGAAAATAATTCAGGTGAATATGTATCATTGTAAATGATATTCATTTTCCGAACAATTAGTCCACACTAGGAGTGGGTAATATCGGTTTTGCCGCGTATCGAATCGTATCTATATATCGAGGATCAATATCGGATATTGAATCTATATATTTTCTGAATCTATATATTGATGGATGCTAGTAGATTTTCTCGATTCATGATATTTGAGATTTGAAACGATACGCTGATATAATATCGTAGTAGATATATATTTAAGTCAACGTTATACGGTTGGTTTTCTGATATCAATTTATAATATGATCTTAAAGTAATAAAAAGAACATGAAAATAAAAATATCAAAAAAACTTTCCTTCATGCTTTTACCAGGCTTAGGACTGGCTACATTATTTTCAGTTTTTAGTATTTTGTGTCTTAATTTAAAATTACAAAATATACCAAAAGAGTGTAGATTTCAAAAGTTTAATACAAACACAAGAAATAAACTCAATTATTTGGATTCAACTAAAAATAGAAAAATGTGTACTTTAAAAATCAAACACAAAAAACTTTTAAGTATTTATAAACACTTGTCCAAAAATTCTAGTTCAAGGTCAAAGCGCGTGAAATTAAATTCAACGATGCAAATAGGCTATACTGCATTCAAGTTAGGGTCGAAAGTTGAAACTTCTTTCCTTAATTGTATCCTGCTGATACGCTAAGAATAATCTACAGACATATGGACTTAAATATAAGGTTTACAATTGTATGGATAATGCCTGTTTCTGTTTCATTCATCACATGATATCCCTATCGTGCGCTCACTCACTCTGGCCGATTCGATACGAACCAAACGAATATTGCTGATATTAACGAATCGGTACGATATGCCGATGCGCATCACATCGAGCAATATCGTGTATCGGCTGATATCGAAATATAGATTTCGATTCACGAATCGGTCCGATATGGCGATGCGCATCACATCGAGCAATATCGTGTATCGGCTGATATCGATATATAGATTTCGTGCGGGGCGATATCGGATTCAACGATATTGCTGCGATATATAGATATTGAATCTATATACGATTTATATCACCCACTCCTAGTCCACACGGGTAGGTACCACCGCCCTGCCTATTTCTGCTGTGAAACAGTAATGCGTTTCGGTTTGAAGAGCGGAGCAGCCGTTTTACTGTTAAAAGTGAGACTTAAAATTCATGTCTCAAGGTGGGTGGCGGCATTTACGTTGTGGATGTCTATGGGCTCTGGTAACCACTTAACACCAGGTGGGCCGTGAGGTCGACCATGCATCTAAGCAATAAAAAAAATTTTTTTTTTGTCACATAACGAGTATAGTATTTTTTTAAATATTTTATTGAACAAACTCCATTGTACAAATATGGTATGTTAAATTAATAAAAATTCGTATGTTTATATGTTTGTCCTCTATGCGTTCCTAAGCTATTCATTAGTGTGTAATGGAATTTGTTAAAGTTATAATTGGCACTCCAAGAAAGGTGAAAAAGGTCATAGTACTGTGAATGCGCGTGGGACGCGGGTAGTTTGAAGAAATCAGTGAATAACCGAGTTTCCAATTGTAACCATACTGAGACCTTAGAAATTCTTAGTAAAAAATTGTTTGGGTTACCTTCCTCGACTCCAGCGTATAATTCGAATGAATGTGTTGAATTATATTATATTATATTTTCAAGGTGTGTGGCGCATTTACGTTGTAGATGTCTATGGGCTCCAGTAACTACTTAACACCAGGTGGGCTGTGAGCTCGTCCACACATATAAGCATTAAAAAAAAAAAATAATAATAATTGGCTCCAAATTAAAAAATTAAACATGGTGTCATGGTACTTGGAAGTGTAGCCTTTAGATTACACCGGGGTGTATTTATTTTCGAAGGTAATCAACAAAATATTGCATTATGGATATTAAGTATACCAAGTATGTTCAACGATTTCAATTTGTTTTACTGTTTATTACACATTAGGCATTATGGGTAAATACAGACCTGTGACCATGACCAGCCTCATGTTGGCCATGTGTAGCTCCCTTATGATCTGGGTAGTTTCGGTTTTCAGGCTATTTTGCATGACTAGGAAGCCTAGGAAGACCATATCGCATTCGAGGGTATCTCTTTTGATTCTCTGGGCGTCGACCCATTTCATTTTACGGTCAAGCTTCTTGTGAGCGAGACCGATCACGCGGAAGCCGTTCGATGTGTATTCGTTAAGTACTGTGCTGAAGTTTTCCGGCAGGGTTTCCGGGGCGCACATGCCGGAGATCTGTTCAAACATTAAACAAACATCTTGTTAGGCACGTGCATATTATTAACTACGGCCCATCTCGTTAAGTGTAAGGTTTGAATGGGTATATATAAATTTTATATGCAATTGCTTGAAGGCAGAATCAGATATATTGACACATACATACCTCAGAACAAGCCTTGAGGTCAAAACTGGGCCCTACTATTAGAAAACAAAGATAAAGCAGGCCTAAAGGTATCCTGAAACTATATTTTTTTTGCTTTGATGGTAGGACGAGCTCACTGCCTCCCTGATGTTAAATGGTTACATTTTTGCGTTATAAAAAGCATACAAATTTACACATTTACATTATTATTATATCGATTTACCTTCTCGGGCGCTCCTTTAACAAAATACACCATTTGTGGTTGTCCAAGCACTCGGGCGATAACTCCCATGGATTGTTGGGATGAAGAAAAGTGGAACCTCCTTAGAAGACCGATCTAAAAAACATACGCAGCAGAAAAATAAGCTATAACTGGGCCACACATACTTTATCAACATTGTTGCCAGAAAATTGAGGCAATTAACTTTAACTCTTTTTTTTGTCATTTTACGTAGATCAAAATACGGTCCTCATAATTCAGAGATTGTCGTCGTTCATGGATGTTAATATCCTGTACCAGCAGGCAATAAGGCACCTGGTACCTTAAATTAGTTGCTAAATACAATTTCTCGGTGGTCTCTGCACTAAGCGTATTCGCGATTTTAAACTCATAAATTATACATGTCGACAAAAATCAATAATGTTACTCGACAATCAATTTTAAACTTTCGTTAATGCAGTTTTTGGGTCCTTAATTGACCCACATATATTAGACAGTTATTTCGAAATTTATCATAACCAAACTAGAGTTGCTGTTACGAATCAAAGACTTTATCATTGATCACCTTTTTTTATTCCTTTGATGTGTGGACGAGCTCACAACCCACCTGGTGTTAAGTGGTTACTGGAGCCCATAGATATCTACAACGTAAATGCCGCCACCCACCTTGAGATATGAGTTCTAAGATCTCAGTATAGTTACAATGGCTGCCCCACGCTTTAAATCGAAAGAAACGCATTATTACTTCACGGCAGAAATTGGCAGGGTGGTGGTACCTACCCGTGCGGAATCACAGGAGGTCCTACCACCAGTAATTACGCAAATTATAATTTTGCGGGTATGATTTTTATTACACGATGTTATTCCTTCATCGTGGACGTCAATCGTGAGCATTTGTTAAGTACGTATTACATTAGAAAAAATTGTACCCGCCTGGGAGATTCGAACACCGGTGGATCGCTAGTTATAGAAAATGCCCCGGACGTCTTATCCTTTAGGCCACTACGACTTCTTCCTATTACACCCTCATCGCAGCGAGAGTTTCTCTAGTACCCGCAACTCATTTAAATCGCGGGCAGTGAATTCCCGGGCAACTCTCCCCGCGTTACCAACTAACGAATCCCTAATGTTCCATCATCGCTATGCATAAATTAGAATACTTTGGTCCTACAATTTCGATTAAACGGCTTGAAGACATACCGCTAATACTATACTCACCTCATACGGAATTTCCATTGTGTAAGGGTCATAATTGTCAAGATTCTGTGTGCTCTCCGTTGTCGATACGGGTTTAACTATAGACGGTGTTAGGTTGTCATACCGCGTGTTCTCTGGGCCCGGCTCCTCCAGTACCTGTTCAGATACTACCAATTCAACGAAACATCTGACGAATCATTCACAAAAAGGCCTATGTAAATACGTTCAGTTAACTTATCTGATAATTCTGTTGACATGTTATTCTTATCAATGCGTGATTTTACTATTGCTTGTTTCAATTTGAAATCTTTTTGCATATAAGATTTTTAGTTTCGTGTGCGTTAATTGACCTTTTTATGCTATAAAATAGAAATGGAAAGGAAATGCTATATCTTTATTACTCGTCAGATGTAGAATTGGCATCAACTGGTTGATCAAAAGTTTCCAGCTCTATTGTCTATTGCTAGTCCCAAGCACTAAGGAAGGTGGAAGTGAGACAGGCGACCGGTAGTTTAAAATCAAATGCTGGTGCCATTTGGTAAGAAGCTGTGATAAATAAAACCGCACCAGATCACTAAACGGCCCTGACTTTTTTAGGGGCAAGTTTTAGTTCGAGGCATTGCCTAGGTTCTGAATCAGGATTTAACCAACATGATGACCGCTTACGATTATCAAAAATAATAATTTTTTTCCCAAAAATTCCTTCGTTGCTGTGTCTGTTAAGCAAGGCAAGGCATACCTTAACGCGTTCATTGCTCTGGCGGTTTTTTAAATTCATACGGCACCCGTTTACCATGTTTTTTGCCTTGGCAATTTAACGAAAATGGACCAAGAAATGTTTTAATGCTAACGTTGAAAGCTGCCACTTCAGCGGTAGATTGAACATCGTCAGTGTCCACTATCGCATTAAATTCGTCGTTATTTTAGGGCGCCCTCGAGCTTCGATTTATAGATCCAAATTTCCATGTCGGAATAACGAGTCATGCGTTCTTTTGTAGTGTTCCCTCCGTACACGTCATTAATATTGTGAGCCCTTTTTGCAGCATAGCTACCGGGCAGGAATTCGTATTTCATAGTTACTGGTATTCTTATCGTGTTCATATTGATGAAAATAATAAAAATGTAGTGAAAGCAACAAATTAATCAATAATTAAATGACTACATTTGAAAATAGAGTTCCTTAATTTTAAAATGAAATTCGTTTGAATTTAGAATTGATTGCCAGCCATACATCAATTACGTTACAAATGGCCAGTATCGTAAAATGGCAACTTCATCGAAAAATACCTATTATTTATCTGTTTCGTTTTTATGTTAACGTTTATGCAGAACCTTTTGTCCGTTGTCTATTAAAACTTTATGTTATTATTGTTATCGTAAACGTGGCCTTGCATGTTTTAAGCATTAAACATGAAATAGATAGTTACTCAATACCTTGACCGGTCTAAGGCTAGGTTGCACAACTTATTTAAGAGCATTCAATGTAAAATATAAAAACCTTATTTCATAACACCTCAAAAAATATTGTGTATAAACGTAGCAACGAGCAAGTTGTCAAAGTTCCCCAAAAATGACCAAACATATTTAACGTTCTCACAAATACAGTATTGCAGATATTCCTGTGGAAAATCGATCGTCTTGTATTATGATTAACGATGAAAAAACCATTGAATTTATGTGGGTAGACACTAATTATTTTAGGGGATCAATTTGTTGAAAGAGTCTTACAGACGACAAATTTCTTAGATTTCAATTGAACATACCCATCACTACAGTTTTTCTATAAGGTTTCACGAAAGGCGTGACTAAATAATGAAGACAGAAAAAGCTGAAATCTATGTTGAATATGAGAAAATTACTTATGTATTGCTTAGAAAGTTCAGCCACTTTGACGTTATAATAACCATATTCTATGTTATGGTTATACGACTAAGTTGAGAATGCTATGAGATATGAACAGAATGGTGAGTAAATTGTTTTGCAATGCTATTTATGTAGGTAAATAAGCACATGGATAGTCTCATGCAAGGCGATCTTGAAGTCCACATATTTCTAAGCAGTCGACTATGGACCAATTTTGTTTGATTATATGTTAAATATATTCGCATCTGAACCGGTCGGAGTATGTAGAAATCTAATTACTTACTGATTTTAAACTGTTTTATTAATAGACAATTGCAGATTTGTTACGTACCCATCGTGTAAACTCAAACATTTTCAAGTCAAGCGGATCTCCTTTAAGCTCGCCTTGGATGCTGGTCAAGGAATGACAAGAAGCCAGGGCCTGCAGTAGAGGACTCGTAGCCGGCAGCCCCGTCACATTCACCACTTGTTTCCCGAATTTCTCGCCCTCATTCGAAGGAATTACCGAATAGAAGTCTAAGCCGTCTTCAGTTAAAGTACCAGTCTGTTAAAGAAGGAATATCAAAATTATGAGAAAAAATAAATAAAATAAAAACATGTTCCAAACAGATGTTTCCTTTTAGTTACCTTATCAAAGCACATGACTTGTAATTTCCCGCAAATCACGATCCTCGGCGGTGAGACGCAGAATATTTTGTTTTTCCTTAAACGGCGTTGGCTGTATACTACGCCGGCTGTCATGGCCGCGGGTAGTGCAGGCGGTACCACTATGGTTATAATGTCCAATGTACGGAGCATTATCGTACTGACGGAGCTCTGGAAACGGAATAAATTATTTGGGTATCGTTTTTACTTACGCTTTTATTAGCTTCAGACGTATGTGTGTTTGTAACGGAATCTTTGAACATGATTTTGACCCCCTTCAAAACGTCGGATTAACTCGAAATTTGGTATACTTATTAAGGACCGATGACAATTCAATATTAAAAATAATAATAATAAAAAAAATTGAAATTCCACTAAAAATGGAAAATAAATAATAGTTTAAAAAAACTAACGAAATACGCTTTTATAGAAAATCCAAGTAAAAAATAAATTTTAATAAATTTGAATTAAAAATAGTATAAGAAAAAAATATTTTATTGTAAACAAAGCGTGGGGTACATGGACAGATTTGAGTAGAAGGGTTATTTTGATAATATCCTGAAAACCACCCCACGTTTTTTTACAATAAAATCATTTTTTCTTACACTATTTTTTATTAAAATGTATTTTTTATTTGGATTTCCTATAAAAGCGATTTTTTTTTAGTTTTTTAAAACTATTATTTATTTTTTTATTTAATGTAAACCAATCAACCAATAAAGGTATCCATACTGACCCCTCGCAGGACGTATAACCAGACGGAGTAAGCCATGCCAAGCGCAGCAATGGAGAACATGAATGTTACGAATCTGACGGCGTCGTCGTAGAACTGGAAATTGACCTCTTTTGGATACAGTATGCTTTTTATAAGCTCTCCTTTAGCTGTGTAAAATCCGGTCCTTACGACTTTAGCTAAAACCTAAAAGGAAATATTATTTGTTGTTACTTCAATTTCTATTAGATGATGAAGATGATGACCGAGCTTTGCTCGTTTTTATTTTTATTTTTTTATAACGCCATCTTGTTGTGTCTTTAAAGCGGTTATTATTATTCGCCAATAGATGTCGGGAAGAGTTATATTTTGTAAGTAATTTTAAATTTGTGTATTGTAGTAAAGTTGATTATTGAAAACACGAATAAAACAACATTTTCTGAAAATAAATCGTAGCTAGATCGATTTATCGCCCCCGAAATCCCCTGTATACTAAATTTTATTAAAATCGTTGGAGCCGTTTCCGAGATACAGATTATATATATTGATATACAAGAATTGCTCGTTTAAAGGTATAAGATAACTATGGAGAACATTTAACTATGGATTGCCAAGTTTGCTCAGGTTGGTAGCTCACTCTATATCCGATGCGCTTCATATTAAAAACAATATGGCTTTTAATGATATGATCTAATCCGATGGTTTTAGCAAGTTCCAATATATATTCTATACTGGTGGTAGGACCTCTTGTGAGTCCGCGCGGGTAGGTACCACCACCCTGTTTATTTCTGCCGTGAAGCAGTAATGCGTTTCGGTTTGAAGGGTGGGGCAGCTGTTGTAACTATACTTGAGACCTTAGAACTTATATCTCAAGGTGGGTGGCGCATTTACGTTGTAGATGTCTATGGGCTCCAGTAACCACTTAACACCAGGTAGGCTGTGAACTTGTTCACCAATCTAAGCAATAAAAATATATATACCAGTCTTCGAGACTTCGTTCAGGCGTGTGTTAATACTTATGCGAAAATCGGTACAGTAACTTTTGAACGACGAGCGAATTAACAAATTTAATATACAGAAATATAGCGTAATAAAATTTTATATAATTTGGTTATTTGGCGGAATACCAGATAAATTTAGAATTTTATTACAATCTTCTAAAATGTACTACTATTATGTAGTGTATTTATTTCTATTGATCTCAATATATAGATTATCATAGTATATTTGTTAATTCCGCGCACAATACTGACCTGGTTATTACCATAAAATCTGGTTTGTATCACATGAGTGCCAGCATAGAGTGTATGTCGTTTATGAACTTCTGTAGAATACACTTCAGATGACAAACACGGAGGGCCTTTCATAACTGGTACACTTTCACCTAAGCAAAACAAATATGTACAGCTGAAGAGTCAATGTTTGAAATGGTTTATACGGGCAGACGAGCTCACGCCCCTTTTGATCCTAGTTGGTTTACAGAGCCCATGGACATCATCACGTGATGTCGTTCAAGGTGGGCTCTTGGGGTCGAAAACCCTCAGGGACTTAATTTTTTTTTAGATTATTCACAGACCGACTATTATCATGATCTCCTATTTGTATGTAAATAAGAAATATATCTGAGGATCCTATTTATGTATGAAAATTTTATTTCTGTTTGATGTAAGACGATCATAGGTGTTGTAAATTATTATGAAAAATAGATAAGTACAATACAATTTATAGAAAAGTTATTTGAACTTCACATTAGTTAAAGGTTAATAACAATTTAAAATTAAGAAAAAAATTATTAACCTGTTAGCATACTCTCGTTAACAATACAAGAACCCGTCAGAATCACCGCATCACAAGGCATTACACATCCATCAGATGGTATCACTAATACATCTCCAGGGACCAGCCTGCTAGCATTCACCACGCATTCTTCACGTCCAGAACGCGTTGGTCTCAGAACCGTTACAGTAAAAGCACTAGTACCACCAGCCATTTTGTGAATTTTGATGCTCATCTGTGAAATTAAATAGACAATCACAGCGCACAAAGCATATAAAACAAATACATTTATTTTGAAAATTCAGTTTTGTTTACGGTCACCTTTTTCAGAGGAATATGGTACTACTTGAATTACCTGTTTTGTTTGACACAGTGCTGTTACACATGACGCAGTTGACAAAATGAACACACAAGTAGCATATTGATAGTACTCATCCAATGACCAAAGAACAATGGAGAAAACTTGGAACAAATAGAATGGATTAAAGACTTCATTGATGAAGATGGTCCAGTAACTCATTACTTTTACCTCCACACTATTACCACCATAAAGTTTCAGCCTAAAACATAAAAAATGTAAATTAAAAAAATACGACCAAGAAATAAATTTAGTATAAATTTCGAATACATACAATTCATTTTGTTGTCTCTTGTTGAGTCCTGTTAGATTTTCCATCAACATACATATAGTTAGTTTTTCGTTGAGAGCAAGAACATTAACAAAGGCACCTTGATCACTCAACCAAATGTAACGATTATGCTGGTAAATAAAATATCTCAATTTATTTTCTCTATGATTCGATAGATTGAGATCCATTTCATCTATTTGTGCTAAATAAAATAATCCATCTGAATCTGTCACTGTAACAGAATATTAAGCATATATTATTTAGGTTATATAGCATTATATAGGATATAATAGCAATAATTATTAAGGTTAAATGGGTGAAAGCTGTTTTATTACAAAAAAGGCATACCGCAAATCTTTTCTGCTGATTTTAAACTGCATTTCACATATTTGAATCGATTGTACTTTGGGTAGTACAGCAATGCAATGTATGGGACTCCACATAATACTGTACATATAGAGTGGAAAACGAGGGCATGCATCTTCGAATATTTGTAGCCATATATTTTTAAAATTTGTTCTTCTCCGGGAATTTCCAGGGTCTGCCAAAATGCTTCACCGATGACTTCATATTCATCTAAAATCATAATAAAAATTTAACAACTAAACTATCTGACATCATGTTTACAGAAGTTAAATTTAAGAATAATGTATCAATTACATTACTAGGTGGGTAAGTGGTAAGTGTCAGCAAGCTACTGAGAATTAATTAAGGGTTAAGATTGATTGAGGCTAGGATTAAGGATAAGTGTTAAGATTGATACTCAATTTCAATTTATTTATATGTGATGCGTAGAGAGAAGATGCATGTGACTAGGAGATGTATGGTAATGGTAGTAGTGCAAGGTGAAGGGGAAGAGGCTGACCGAAGAAAACATGGATGGAGTGTGTGAATGAGAAAGAGAGAGAAGTGTGAGTGTTGAAATTGATAGAAGAGAATGGAGTAGTAAAATTCGCTATACCAACCCCACCTAGTGGGATAAGGTGGAGAAAAAGAAGAAGATATATATATGTGTAAGTATATCTTCTTATTTACATTTTATAGCTCGGGGAATCCTAATCATCATGACTTTAAGCAGGACCTTAGCTTTGGTCAAATACCTTAGACATCTCAAGATACTACAACTTTCTTTGTAAATGCCAACCTCCTAGTTCTTCTTTCACATCAACCTGTCAGAGAACACATATGGCACTAGCTTTCTGTTGATATCCCAACAGCTGTAGCAATTGAAACTTCAATCTTATATCTTAAAATCTACAATAGTATTATCATTGAGATGTCTATGGACTCTGTTAGGCCTATACATAGGTAGAACAATATTCCAGTTTGTGCTTCTTTTCTGAAGAAAAAAATGTAATATTTTCAGTCAGATCTTTGTGCATCACAACAATGCTGAGTTCACAGTCTGTCAGCCCTATTATTAAGAATAATAATAATCCAATGCTATTCGCATTGCATTATTATGCATCTGCATGCAACTGTCATAATCACAATAAATACTCATTTAGCTAAAAAGATACAAGATTTTTTAGTATTATAGTTTATTGTTCAATTTTATGGTCACCTTAACAGACATTGTAAACTAAAATTATTGTCATTGTGGGTCAATGGAATTGAGTCATCAATTGCAGCAATCTTCATTGAAATTTCAACAGTTCAATTGAAATTCATGTTTTCAATTTAACTAATTATTGATATAAAATAGAACAGATTAGAATAGCTATGTTGAACCATTGCTTAATATTGATGAATGTGATTGTAAAAATGACAAAACTAATATTATATCTTATGTATTTTGACAGTAACTTAATATACCCAGATATGCATTATTATCAACATATTAACTTGTAGATAAACTTGGCAGACTATTTCTCTGAAACTTGGAAATTGTGGATGTGCTTAGACCCAAATCCCCGCTCTGGCCCAGACATAGATGAGTGCATTATTTTTAACTGAGTATAATGAGTAATTAAGGTATTAAAACAAACAATAATAATAACATATAAGAATGGCAAACAAAGTACAGGATGCCCTCAGGCTCTGTGGAGTGTAGATCTGTGCAGGATGGCAGGCAGGAGCTGGTTGAGAGAAGCCGAGGATCATTCTCAGCAGCAAGCAATTGGGGAGGCTTATGTCCAGCAGTGGACTGCTATAGGCTGATGATGATGATGATGATAATGATGATGATGATGATGAAGGTATTAAAATAGGTATATTGTTGCAAAGTTCAACATATCATTGACTAGATATGTAAAAAGACTAGTAAATATTATACTATAACTTGAAAATATTAAATTTTATATATATTTTTAACATAGGTGTTTAAAACATTTTTGCACCATTAAAAACAATAATTATGAAATCACAATTCATAACTGACAAAACAAGTATTAATCTGGTATACTGATTTGCCCAATAAATATAGCACTAAGTTTTTGAAAGAAATTTATAAATTAATTGGGATATTTTTTTTCTTGAATAGCATTTCTCACCTCACTCATTTACTCAGAACTGTTGAAATTCTTACAAATTATGATCTTATGACATGGAGTAAAATTATCTTTAATAAATATAAATGCAGCTAAGAATATTAAGTAAAGTCCAAATTATGTACATCATAAAATATCTGATAAATTTCTGTAATTGATTTAAGCTAATATTATTATTATACATATTCCACTGTTTTTAATGTTATCTTAATATATTATGTTTGATAAAATATAAAAATGGCAGAACAATTGAACAATCATATGCATTAAAGTACCTAATCATTCACAAATATGTGGACTTCAAACTGAGCTGCCTTGAAGTGCTGGAGTAAGTGGTTAACTTTGATAAAGAACAAATGCTATATTTTGAGATAGTAATAAATACGTTTTCTAATTGTGACCACAGCTTTTTAGAATAAGACAAGCATAATTATTTATACAAGTGTATTACATAGTACGTACCATTGGCAAGAGGATCATTTTTGAAAAAAGGCATTCCCAGTTACGAGTTTTAAATTTTGTAACTAGAAAATGTTCTATTTATTATTGAAAAAAATGTTTAAGGTACTCTGTTACCGCATATTCATTTATTTAATCAGAACGAATTATCACGAAATTATAGAAAAATGTACTACTGCTCAGCACCCAGTACCTATTCACATTTATCAGCACACTTGCAGTGACGCACACACACGACCGCGATGTGATAATATGACAAATGCAAATGTCAATGTCAAAAAAAATGCTATTTATAAGTGATGCAGCATCGTCTGGTATTATATCAAACGAAGAGGATACCCCCTTGATACTAGTATTTTTTGGTATTATAAAATTTTGAACGTAAAAGTAACTGTGAACTGTTAATAAAAGTCACGGCACAGTTAAAAGTAAGGTCAACTTGTTGAATTTTTATTAAGTCTTCCCTCGATTCTAAATTTCAATTGTAATAATTGAAAACTAGAATCTAGAATGAACTAAAATGGAATAAACAAGAACTTATAAATATTACAAAGTCATTTTTGAATATTCTTAAAAAATCTAACTTAAGACACAAAGAAAAAATGTGGTCCTTCATCAAAATATAATGTAGCTAAATAATTAAAACTACTTTTATGGCCATGGACGACTAATCTAATTACCGTTAAAATTTCACAAAACATAATTTTGTCGTCCGTATCCACAAAAACAGTAAATGTATTCGAACACTCTGGAAAAAAAAGAGATTGCATCGTAAAAGTAATTTTTGATTCTGTTTTTATAACCAACGAAAACCGAAGAAAATACTAGCTTATTTAATTTCACTCATTAATCATATTTTTCTGATTAGTATTGCATGTAAATAGATACTTAATGACTCGATTTGTGAGGTTCAATTTTTATCTATCGACGCAAAATAAGTATGGTTTTGACATTTAACGACATAATTTTTCTAAGATTATAATCAACTTAGCAGGTCTTACTATAAGCAACATCTCATCTCAAATTCGCATAACTTACTTCAAAAACTAATTTAATAGTCAACAAACTGATGCGTAATTCTACATAATTCCGATAGATGGCAATATATTCAACTTTAAGAATAAGCTTGCCTGATATTGATTTGGTTCCTAGTGATGAAAATAATGAAATTTAAACAGCTGTTGTACAGTGTAGTTATTTAGTCTGTATTGTTATACATTGCACAAAAATAAAAGAAAGCGGAAAAACTTAAGCTTAGCGTTCCTATTTGAAGTTCCTATTTCAAGAAACATGTCTCACGGTGGTTTCACAGGGAGAAAAAGTGACTTTCTAGAAATAGGAGAATTGAATTTTTCTTGGCCGGTAGAAAATGGTAGCTATCACGACTTTGGTTCGGTTAACTACACTATGCCATCAGGTAAATACTAACAAAATTTTTATTATCTTTGATACATACGTGTGAGTTTGAATAAGCAGTAGACGACTTTTATTGCATAGGTATGTAGATGCGTAAATGAGTTCGCCGTTCTCCTAATGTTTGAAAAAGGGTGAAGAAGAATGAGAGTACAGAAGAACCCGGAGCAACTTTTTAATTTTTCGTGCTATTATTCAGTAAATTTACATCCTAGTACCATCCACCCCTACTATTGTATCAATACACGTCCAGACAACAACGTAATGGTCAACTGCTTCTCTTCTAAGATGGGGTTTCATCTGGCTTGAACCCTTTATTCATATAATCTAATATATCAGTAAAACATCATAAATAATACTCCGTTCTACTTCGAGATATATATATCGAGGTGAACGGAGACTGGGCTGGAGAATGGTATAGAATCCCTTTATATGGCAAATATAATTACTTACAAGACGACAGTTCTAACAAAGATACTGGGAAAAATAGTAGTGTGTAGACGAAAAGATCAATGTCGCGTACGCGTATTTTCAAATTAATCGGTACTCATCATGTTGAATCTTATTAAAATTATAGGACCATGGTACTGGCCGTGGTGTCCGTTATGGAGGATTCCACAACACCCATTATTTCAGGTAAGTTGTAAGTAAAAGCTTGTTGATTTTCAGATCTTTTAAAATTGTTCCAAAATCAAATGTCTTTTTTGTGTACAGCTTTCCAATTTGCTGTTTGTAGCATCTTACTGTGCACCGAGTACAAAAAAAGGTCAATTATGGATGCACACAATTCTTATATTTGGTAAGTTAAGACGTTTTACGCATAATTTTAATTTGAAATACAGTATAGGCTACAAATACTACTTACATCACATGCGCCATAGATAATTTATTACATTACCACATTCTTTAGAATAATAATTATAAATGTTTCCATTTTCTTAAAGCGGCACGACACGAGAACCCTCTCATCGTGGCCGCCGGAAACTACATAGCCGATCCTGCCAAAACGCGTCACCTCGGATCCTCCCGATCCACTAACGGTGCTTTTAGGTACACCAAGCACCAGTCATCGTTCTCTTCGGACCCATCGCTTGCGACGAATGGCTCGGCGTGTAAATTAACCCACAGACACAGCCCACTGAGTTTCTCGCTGGATCTTCTTAGTGGGTCGCGGTTCCGATCCGGTGGTAGATTCTGCGAAGCATGGCTCTTGCTAAGGTTCATGTTAGCAACGACGTCAGGTTTGAGCCCCGTGAGCTCATCTACTAATTCGGTGAATCTAGAATAACCCCTCGAGGTTAATAGAATAGGTAGGAAAAGAAAAAACAGATAAATTTCAACTGTCAATTTGTTAACCAATATCATAACACTTTTCCCGCCCTTTTCTTATAATGTAGATTTTGCTAATGTTCGTCATTTTGATCGTTATTATTTGTTTTATATTATAAAATTCTGTTGGTATGTTTTATTTGATACTAGGTTTATCTTGCGCTTCCACTTTATTAGTTGGCTAAATTAAAAACAGCACGAAGTTTCATCTGTAATTTGTTAAAAACTGAAAACAGTAGTAGTAAACTCTAGTTCTCTCTAACATCTAGATATATTTCTTAAAAAGACTCATGCCATGAATCAAAGCCGAATACCCCGGTACAGGGTTATTGTCAGAATTAATAAATCAATGAGACTATCATTAATCACGTTCTTCTTCTCCTTCGTCGCTTCCTCATTACTGAGGATCGTGATCACCTTGGTCTAGTTTTTGCCCCAGCTTTCCCAAAGTTGTCTGCATTCGGGCTGCTTAAAGGCACCTGGGACGCTGGTGTTTGTGGCCTCCTTGACAATGTCCGTCCACCTGGTTGGCAATATTCCTCGACTTCTCTTTCCTACCACGTGACCTACAACTATTAGTTTTTTTAATGTGTCAATTCTCTCGGAGCTAAACGTCAAGACCCGTCTCTACGATCTGTATGCAGCGCCTCCTCAAGTACTTCGGTCACGTGGCCCGACGAAATCCTGACAACTTGGAAATACTAATCACGTTAGATTGAGTTTAAATAAATTGAATGAAAGATATTAAATCGTAATGAGATATAATTGCCAGTTTTAAAATATTCGTAAGACAAAATCAACAAAATATTATGTTGGCGTGGTGCTCGAACCACCAATTATATTATGTATAAAATATAAAACATGACAATACAGACCAATTTAAAATTAAAATAGAATATAAAGCCCTTGATTTGTGTTCTGTTTTCAAATAGCAAAAAAATTAATTCTTATTATTTCACTCCGATCCCCAGTCCTACATCGTACACATTTCGGTCTATTGAAACAACATAATGAAAAGTGTTTCCTAAATCATAATACCAAAAAAGAACAGACTTGTCTTTATTTACATATTAACATGGTTTCACCAACTTCAAGATGACTCCTGAAAACTGATTAACCTGTAAATGTTCTCAGATGCAATCATACTTTGCCCTAATATGACCAGAATAACCTGAATAATAAATGTTTATTGTTAATAATAATAATAATAAACATTTTTTCCAAACACAAATTAAGTACAAAAAATAAATAAAAAAGATAACAAAAATAACGAGGCTTGGAAACGGTTACCGGCTCAGCAATGCCTAACAGTAACGAAACAATCGGTACTGCGGCGCTGATCTTCCGCCGGCACCTGCGGAGTGACGCGCACACCAGCATCAGACCGACCAATACACAACATTGTAAAATATATTAAAAAATAAAAGAACATGAATAATAAAAAAAGATACAGTTATGATAAAGATACAGATACAGTATTGTTAATTACATAATATTAGTTCTGTTTGCTATTAAGTTGCGAATAAATTACATGTATATATACGTCCCCGTATTCTAAGCTTGCTCCAATTGTTCAAAAACTCACAGAGAGTCGTCTTAAGTGGTACGAACACGTGATGTGGAGGACTGCGACTACGTCGTTCACCTGGCACTAGACCTACCTGAAAAAAAGGCGTAAAAGAGAGCGGCCCCCGGGCACATGTTGAACAAATATGACTCGAACACTTAAAGAGGCCTAGGCCTAACTCGCTGGTCCGGCGTCCCGAGGGGGAGGGTGATGGGAGAGATGTGCTCCGCACTAAACGCTTCACTTTCGCTTCACTTTCTGTCTCATGCGAGGTTCGGACGCGGGTTGTTGAGCGACAGGAGGTTTTAGTCAGTTCGACTCCGACATGCCCCGCCTTCCATCCCCAGGGGAGGGCGGAAGTCCGGCGATTTCCTCCTGACCAAACTGGACTAGCGTCGTGGCGTCGATGCTTGGCGGCGACGAGTCTTGGAAGGCTATGCTCGACTTCTGCGAGTGCACCATCTCGCAAAAGGAGGCGGCGGGGCGAGTGAGGCAAAGCTCTCCTCACTACGCAGAAACCCGCCGCCGCCGAGCAGGGGGTCGGGACTGGGGTCCCGTCTGTAACCTGGCCTCCTAAGAGCTTCGGGCTCCACCCGCTTTGTGCGGGGAGGAACCTAGGCGTGGGCCGGCGTGGTAGGTCGCGTTCCTCCGACCGCTCCGGGGGAAGGTGTAGCGCGGCACTATCAATCGGGCTCTTGGCCCGTCGACCGAGGGAACCGGCGGTCATGTTGCTGGCGGCCGCCGGTCCGGCGTCTGGGGGACGGCGGGATAGATGTAATGTGCTCTGCGTAAACCCTGTCCCGCCGTCTCAATAGCTCCGACTAGGTTTCCGCCCGGTCCGGGGTAGGGCGCCGGCTGTGAGCGGCAGGAGTTTTTAGTGAGGTTCGACTCCCACATACCCCACCTGCCGTGCGGGTGGGGATCGGCGATTTTCTCCTGTGGTAAAAAAAAAAACAAAAGGCCTAACTGGACAGTACGATAACTCAACGTTGGTGGAAACTCGACCCTAACCCTCTTTATATTAGGTTAATAAAGAAGAAAAAGTTTCCTATTAAGCGTGTTTTTTAACACTACTGTTTTTTCCTAATTAAACGTTTTTATGTGCTTTAAAATACATACATAATTTGACCATTTGATTTGGTCCCGTGATTAGTGTTCCAGTCTGTATCTTAAATATATTTGTTATTCAGGTTTTCATGTGTTTCCGACCGTCGAATAATTCCTTTAAATGATTACGTTTTTTCCGTTTAGCTTTCATGCTGTATTCGATTTGGGCATGGCACGTGATATGTTCTCCAGATGCGTTCTCGTGGAACTTTGGATTCGTGTTTCTTAATTTAGCTCAGGTCGTGTATCTGGTTTATGAAATGAGACCCGTCAAATTTGATCCGGAACTCGAAGAAGTATTCCACACGTTATTCGAACCGTTTAAGGTAAGCGAACGAGATAGTCCAAAATTACGTAGGTTGTGTTTTGAATTACGAATGTTTCAAAGTCTTTGTAAGTTTAGATCGATGTTGCTTTCCCATTATCATTAAAAATATTGATCCGACATGTCCATTGTGAGTCCGCACGGGTAAGTACCTACCATCACCCCGCGTATTTCTGCCGTGAAGCAGCAATGCGTTTTGATTTGAAGGGTGGGTCAGCCGTTGTAACTATACTTGAGACCTTAGAACTTATATCTCAAGGTGGGTGGCACATTTACGTTGTAGATGTGTATGGGCTCAAGTAACCACGTAACATCAGGTGGGCTGTGAGCTCGTCCACCTATCTAAGAAAAAAAAAATCACTTTAGAGTCATAGATAGGCCTTTAGAGTTTTAAAAGTCTTCAAACGAAAACTTATTTGATGATTGGAAACTACCCAAAGCCGTTGCTGTTTTTCAATATGATTTTCGTAACTATATTATATCCAAACTAATTATTAACGTAGAGTAGGTAAACGGAAAGTCAAATACATTTAAATTGATTAAGCACGTAGTTATGTGAGTACTTTAATATTACCGACTGCAAACTGGGGTGTGTCGATCGTAAAACAAGTGAATTCCCCTTAACCAATGCCGTAAACGACGAAGTAATTCGAAATGCATTTATTTTACGACCTTATTTAAAATACATATATATATATATATATATATTATCCAATTGAAAATCGTAAAATGTTTGCAACAATTTGGTGTATCTTTTAGAAAACGTGTCATATAAAGTCAAGAACAGTACACGGACTCTAAGGAGTTCCATTATATGTCTCAGTGTGAACAACGGATTTCATATTGATGTCCACAAGCTCTAGTGGTTCATTATGATTTTGCCCTAAAAAATATTAGTCCTAAGCTTTTACATTTAAAGGAAGTATCGTCTAGACCCTGTGTGAACCAAAAACAAATTTATTAATTTTTATCAAGCAAATTAATGTTTTGATAATTTCAATAATATTCATTTCGTCAAGGTTTCAAGGTTACAATTCAAGAGGATGGTGTCGCCGGATTTTGCTCATATTATGTCTTTGCACGCCGGCGAAGCGTACGCGATGCAAAACTTGACAAAAACCGATAGACTTGGACTATTGCTTTCAGGGAAGGTAAGATTGACGATTGAGAAGATTGGTCGTTTCTAAGGGAGTGGAGGCTGGTAGGTTTTAAAATGATAACTGAGAAACAGCTATAACTGGACAGTAAATATATCGAATCGTATTTTAAAAAGAAATAATTGACTCGATTTGGCTTTAGGTCTGTTACATTTCTGTAGACTAGCGATTTAAAATTAACGCGTCCGTCACGATACAAGATCATATCGACCCATGCAGTAGTGAGTTTTCTTATTTTCACTCATAACTAAACGTAAAAACCCATTTAGGGTACACACGAAAGTGCTTTCCAGTAAAGATAGCGATGGATTTAAAACAGTTTTTCCTCGTGTTCACGTACAGATGCCCTCAATGAAGATACGCGATCACGTACCTAAATGGTGTAGACGTGACTTCGAACGACACCTATTCGTAATTTTATGGAAGCGTTTCGCTTAGACTTCATGATCATGAATACGTTTATGATACCGAGAGAAAAACTCAAAGAGCATATTTTAAATGCATTCTAGGGTTAGTGTTGTAAAAAGAACAAAAATATCAGCGAATTACCTACCTAAAAAAAGTATATTGTTTCATTATAAATTGACGAGTTAAATCGTAAATGCATCCGTTTGTTGGTAGATAAGAATCATTGATCCAATGAAGGGGATGCAAGCTGTTCCAAAATATCGATATTTTTGTATCGATAAATTATTAGTTGAAAAATAAAAATAAAAATACGCATAATAACATGATGATGATCCCAACGAAGTAAAGTATTACAATTCACATTTTCGAGAATCTTAGACAAGATTAAAAAACCTCTATAGGTAGTCTACCAAGAAGTTTTATATAGATTATTAAAATTAGAATTATGTTATTATAAAAATTTCTATTATATTTACTTTTACAAATAAATAATAACGTTCCTTGATTCTAGTTTGTTTTATTATAGGTAGAAACAATACGAAGAATAGAACCTACTTTTAACCACGTACGATTGGCTACATCTAGTTGTAACCAGCATAAAAAAGACTATACCTAGTTTTAACCAAATGAAATCGGCTACACCTAATATTAGCCGTGAACAAATCTGTTATACCTAGGTTTAAACGCCGAAGTGCGGCTACACCTAATTTTAGCCGGCTAGAACTAGGTGTAGTCGCACTTCGGGTACAGGGCGTTACATATATTTTTTTTTTGTAATAAAATCCATTGTATCTAGGAATCAATGACGTGAAAAAATCGATGGCCTGTTAAATTATTTTCTAGGTAAATGTAATGAGTGGACATCAATTCCTCCATCCGATTTTGCCGTGCGAGTTCCTAGACTCGCCAGAATTCGAGTCGAGTCGAGCCACTATCGATGAAAAATTCAAGGTGAGTTCCGTTTAGATATGAGTTGTTCAAGTTTTCATTGGTGTATATGTTAGTCTATACTAATATTATAAAGAGGAAAGATTTGTTTGTTTGTTTGTTTCGAATAGGCTCCGAATTTACTGGACCGATTTGAAAAATTCTTTTTCCATTAGAAGCCGACATTGTACCTGATGAACATATGCTACTTTTTTTAAATTTTTTTTTATTTTATATTTTTGGTTTCATGTGTGTTTTAATGTTTCCGAAGCGAAGCGAGGGCGGGTCGCAAGTTAATTAATATTTTCATAATTTTTTTTATTGTATTTACGAAGCAAATCTTAGTTTGGTAATTAAAATAAAATGTATACCTACATTTAAAAAAAAGTTGCTTTTGGGTTTTAATTGAGTTTTAAAGGAGTGCGATATAATCGAGCGATGAAATAATAAGATTCTGAAAAAGTGCAAAGAACAATGAGGGCTATTGAAAGGACCCATTTAAAAAAAATTAAGATTTATACCTTTACACATACATCGACTCCAATCTGAGATTTTTCTAGTTTTTTTTTATTGCTTAGATGTGTGAACGAGCTCACAGCCCATCTGGTCTTATGTGGTTACCGGAGCCCATATACATCTACAACGTATATGTGCCACTCAACTTGAGAAATAAGTTCTAAGGTCTCAGTATAGTTACAACGGCTACCCCACCCTTCAGACGGACTCACAAGAGATCCTATCACCAGTAATTACGCAAATTATAATTTTGCGGGTTTGATTTTTATTACACGATGTTATTCCTTCACCATGGAAGTAAACAACATTTGTTAAGTATGTATTTTATTAGAAAAATTTGTACCCGCCTGCGGGATACGAACACCGGTGCATTCGTATGTAGCGATGTAGCGACGTCTTATCCTTTAGGCCAGGACGACTTCTAGTGCTCAGGGTACCGGAAACACACGTACGAGATGACCGATACAGATCGAATCATCTTTCTTATTACAATGCAAAGGCTTCGATACACTTATCAGTACAAAAGCGATTAAAAAAAAATAGTTTTTAACTTAAGCTTCTGATCTCAGTATAAATGGCTGAAAGAATGCAAAGCACAAAAGTGGGTTAATTCCATTACAACGTTGTTATACCATAATAATTATAACAGGTTTTGTATTTTTGTAAACAGTCTCTTTATTCTTGGAGGTAGGTTATCTGGTATCGACCCAGTATGCGAAACCCCTGGCCTATTTAAACAAATGTTAGACGAGGGTGTAAAGGTTGAGCTAATATCAATATATCAGGTGGATAAAGTTGCAAACACCCCGAAGTTTGTTTACGAACAATAAAAAAGTATCAAGGAACTATCGTTTCTCTTCTGGATATCAGACGAGTTTGATACTTAATTAAATGAAAATAATACACATATTATCTATATTTTAATTATACTTTAATTTATCTCGTTTTTTTTGTTTGCTTAAACGCTTCGCTAAAGGCTAAACTTTTGCTGACCTTTTTTGAGCTTTTAAAACTTATAATTGGCACGCAAAACAAAGTTATTCTCGGAATACTCATAATGTTTTTACCAAATTCATCGTTTTCAAATTCACTCAAAGAAAAACAGTTCATTCAAAGATATTTAGCTGTACGCCTGTACGAGTAATCCTGTCAATATCGATATCTATAAATGACGGATCTATCAAAATCTTAAACTCGTTTGCCTAAATTATGCTATAAATATAACAATTATGTATAAATCTAAAAAAATTCAAACATAAAATCGCAACGGGGTCGATTTTTACTTCGACCAAACATTTATTTTAAGATTCACACAATAAAAAATAAAACCCTTAATTAATTGATACTCAATAATTGAATGCTATTTAATTTATATGAATATCTCAAATATGAATATATCAATTCCTCAAATTTAGTAAATTCAATAGTACTAGTAGTCCCCCGGTAGTCGAAATTTGACTATAATTAATTGAAATTATAAGTTTGTACACTATTACGATTCTATTGTCAAAGACTTCGCCAAGACTATATACACTTTAGACAAATATTAATAAAGACAAACAATATTTAACCTACAAATATTAACCTATTCTTTCATACTTCAGTGCCTATTCTTAATTTGAACACAGATTATAAGCAATAAGACAAGTTTGACAATAAGCAAATAGTAGGTATGCATTCATGTGTGTCAAATTCATGGTAGTGTGTGTAACGTTTTTTTTAATTGTTTTAATGTATTTTTAATACATAAATAAATAAATAGATAACATTCTGCACTCCTATTCTATATTCTCTATAAGTCTGGGAAATTTCACACTCCTCCGTCCACGCAATTTTCGTAAAAAGGGATACTAAGTTTGTGCTTCACATATTAATATATACACTCGCGAGCAAAAGTTTGGAATCACTTACTTGAAAAATTAGTTCCGCGCGATCTCGTGTACAAATTTTTTTTTTAATAATCATAAAAATGACATTGTTTTAAAGGTTCAATTCTTAACTTTAAATTGATACTAAATTCATTAAAATCAAGCTAGTATTTAAGAAGCTATCCCGGATTAAGTGAAGGAATAACGAAAAAGACGTGTTTCAATTGCTTGATACGTCGCGAGTTGCGGCCTATTGACCCCTATAAAAGCACCTGTTATCGGTTTTTCTTTATCAGTTGACTTTCACACGTTGACCGGTACACATCTCCGCTAATTTTGATTCTTTACCTTGTACGACAATGGAGACAACACCTACAGAAGCAGCACAAATCGTAGACCTATTGCAAGAAGGGCTCAGCCAGTCCTGTGTTTCGAAAGCTTGTAAGCTTTCAGGAGACGGGTGGCTTTATCCCGAGACTAAGATCTGGACGGCGCCGGTGCACATCGGAGAGGGATGACCGTTTTATCGTGCCAACCTCTCTCCGAAATCGGCATTTACATGGTGTCGACGTCCAACAGGAGCTCTGAGATATTCGTGGGGTAGCAGCCAGCGAGTGGACACTTTGTCGACGACTCAAGCTAGCGAATCTGACTCCAAAAAGGCCTCCCACAGGCTCGAAACTCACGGTAGCTCACCGACAAGCACTCCTTTAATTTGCTCGCACCCATCTTGATTGGGAGGTTGAGCAATAGAGGCAAGTCCTGTTCTCCGACGAGAGCAGGATGTGTTTGCACGGTAGCGACCGAAGAGGTTGGGTCTACAGGCGGCCTGGGGAGCAATTTGTGCAGTGCTGTTTCGCTGAAACAGTGGCTTATGGGGGCGCCATTTTATGATGTGGGCCGGCATTTCCTTCGATGGTAAAACCGAGCTTGTTTTCGTGCCTGTCGGGGGACGAGGAGGCGGTCTAACTTCGGACTGGTACATTTCCAATATTCTGCTGGAACATGTCCTTACCTATGCTGGATATATCGGTGATCACTTCCTCCTTATGCACGATAACGCTCGTTGTCACACTGCCCGTGTAACAACTGTATACCTCGAAGAAGTCGGTATCGCCACATTGGACTGGGCAGCGCTCAGTCCTGACTTGAATCCCATTGAGCACGTGTGGAATGAACCGAAGAGGAAGTTTCGTTCCGGAGCCCCTACTCCTTCATGTCTGAATGAGCCGAAATCGGCGTTGATTTACGAGTGGGAAGGTATCCCACAAGAATCAATTCAGAAGCTGAACATGTCTATGAAGAATCATCTTGGAGCAGTTATTAGGGCGAGGGAAGGGAACACAAAGTACTGATACTTAATTTTAAGGCTAAATAATTTCTTTTACTTGTTAATTTTTGTTGTTTTGTTCATTCATTATTTTTCCATATTTCCTTGTTTTCCTACCTCCTTCACTTAATCAGGGATAGCTCCTTAACTACTGGCTCGATTTAAATGAATTTAGTATCAATTTAAAGTTAAGAATTGAACCTTTAAAACGACGTCATTTTTATGATAATTAAAAACTTATTTAGTAACCAAGATCACGCGGAACCAATTTCAAGTAAGTGATTCCAAACTTTTGCTCGCGTGTATAGATATGTCATTTGAATTACTAAGACCTAAAAGCTAGTTCTAAGATTTGTATTTTTTTTATCTGTTCAACAACGAAAATCATTTTTACGAGTTTTAACGCACATGTAAAACTGTTTTAATGATTTTCCGCATAAAATTTACTACTTCAACTATTGTGCCGGTTCTCAAATTCCGCAGACAAGTACCAATATCTCTAATGAAATATATCTGAACTTAAATGATGTTCACGAATACACAATAATGGTATAACATCGTGCAATGAAAATAAAAACCGCAAAAATATAATTTTTATAACTAATATGAGCTGAGACGGTGTTCGCGTTGTGATATCTATGGGCTCCGGGAACCAATTAACATTGGTTGAGCTGTAGACGCGTTCGCCCGTACATGTAAAAAAAATATTAAAGAAAATCGCCCATAGGCACTAGATATTCTGAATTCCACCGCACACTTTGAGGAGGAACTCTCTTTTGCGTGGAACAAGGGCTACCCAATAACATTAATCAACTTAGGTTCAGCCACACGGGAAAGATGCGCGCTCTTGAACTTCGCCGAAAATATTTGTGGGCTATCGTTAATCTTAATATATATAATTCTTCTGTCCGTGTGTGTGTTAGTGAACTCCTTCTAAATGGTTGGACCGGTTTTGATTAAAAAATAAATGCGCCTGTGAATTCGAGAATGGCTCAGATTCACAATTCGGTATTGTAATAACAATTTTATTCAAAACGGTTCACATTAACTTATTCAAAAAAGTTTGTAAACGTCTGTCGTTAGTACTATTTAAATAAATTAATATCTCAATACTTTGACATATGAATCCCACAGTACTGAAACTCAAATCGATATAATTGCAAGAACGATGCAATAAATTCAACTATCGAACTAAAATTGAAGTGCCCATAACATTGTATCCGCGAAAAGAAATAATTTCAAGTCTTGTTCCGCCCTTTTTCGCAAGGAGGTTTAGACTTCATCGATATTTAACCCAGTTTCTTCCATTTATAGCTACTTTAACTGCTACACAGCCATGTTAGACAACAATTAGGTCAACGGAATGGGGTTGGTAATGCCAAAGAGCTTTGTGATGAACGGCTTCGGAAAACTTAATGTAATTTACTTGAATGCAAAAATTTGCGTTTTTTTAATACAGAAATTAATTTGTCGCGACATTTGTTCGTATTACTTTTGTTCCTAATATCGAATTTTCACAACGAATTCAGAATTGAGTTACTTTAAAGTGGGAGGATTAGAACATATTGTGAGCCCGCAATTAGTATTATTTAGTTCAGATCTAATGGCAGGACAGCCATGTAACCGCATACTTTGAACTTCGCCCCAGGCGGCTATTATGTTGTGATGTCTACGGACTACAGTAGTAAACACCAGTTGGGACGTGAATCATTTCTTCAATCTAGTGCAATAAAAATATATATTAACTGTTTGAGAATTAATTAGAAAACACAAGTATTAGAACCAAATGTTCTGCTACCGCTTCCCGAACTTCCCTCTGTGGTCCGCGGTTATATCATTAGAAGTAGATAAACTGTATAGCTGTAAGGCGTTATGATTAACTCACTCGCCTATATACGTAGCGCCGTCGGTCTATTCCGGACGCAAACCACACGAACTGGAGTATTTAATTGTCAACAACATATATAAATGTAAATAGTAACTGGTGGTAGAATCTTTTGTGACTCCGCACGGGTAGGTATCACCGCCCTGCTTATTTCTGCCGTGAATCAGTAATGCGTTTCGGTTTGAAGGGTGGGGCAGCTGTTGTAACTACACTCAGACCTTAGAACGCATATCTCATGGTGGGTGGCGGCATTTACGTTGTAGATGTCTATGGGCTCCAGTAATAGCTCACCAGTATCACCAGGTGGGCTGTGAGCTCGTCCACCAATGTAAGCAATAAAAATAAAGGCTTCCATTTGTTCCCCAGGTATCTATAGTAGCGGCTTCATCATGCCGCTACGTGTACTGGCAAAGGAGTTCCCTCGAATATCTATTCGTGAAAGAGCCGTACTTAGCCTGCGTTGTTACCACGCTCATAGCACGGGACATCACCACGAAACTGTATGCTATGAACAATAAGATTGTGACGGAAAGAGGATCACATCTAGACATTAGGCTGCCGAGCATCTCTCACGCTTTGGCCCGAAGTCCGAGGAAACTGCGTTCTGTCAGCAACCCGCCGCCACCGACTACTGTACAGCCCGTTCCGCCAGAGAAAAGACCAAGTAAACAAATAATCATACATGTTACAGAAAAACACGAGTACTTGCCAAAATAAAAAAAATGCCTAAAAAAAAAATATTTAATGTTTACCACAAGAAAAAAAAACTAACTAATTTTTTTTATTGCTTAGATGGATGGACGAGTTCACAGCTCCCTGGTGTTAAGTGGTTACTGGAGCCCATAGACATCTACAACGTAAATGCGCCACCCACCTTGAGATATAAGTTCTAAGGTCTCAGTATAGTTACAACGGCTGCCCTACCCTTCAAGCCGAAACGCATTACTGCTTCACGGCAGAAATAGACAGGGTGGTGGTACCTACCCGCGCGGACTCACAAGAGGTCATATCACCAGTAAAATATTTATTCTCGTCAACCAGGTTGCTGGACCCGGGAGGTCGAGGCTCCAGAAACCTTGAAACGAAACTGCGTTCAAGGAATAACGTATACCGATGGTGATGAAGAGCTGATGCCGCTTGCTGCTCATGAAGCGAAGGTGGCTTCTTTAGACGACCTGTCTGTAGCGGACAGCTGCCCCGACACCTCGTCTAAGTACCATAGCTGCGAAGCTGTTGAAACAGATGATGAATTAAGACATTAAGCTTATCGCGATGCTTTATAATTTTCAAATAAAGAATAAAGGTTTTGTTTTATTCCAAACGAGGCTTGCAAAATAAATAGCATAAATACATTGTTGATTTTTATTTCAATTAACTTACAACAATTCAAATATTATATGACGTGAAGATTTTGTTTTATTTCAAACGAGGCTTGCAAAATAAATAGTATAAATACATAGTTGATTTTTGTTTCAATTAAGTAGCTTAATTAACTTACAACAATTCAATTATTATATGACGTGAGTGGACATCGTTGATTACAAGTGAAAATTATTAAGCGGATACATAAGGTATTAGATATGCTACAAAACAACACAACAGTGTGTAGGTACCTATGTCTCTAGAAAACTTCAAACCTAATGTTGGTCAGCAACGAACATTAATAACTACATTGAAAATTTTAAAAAGTATAATTAAACTGCGATAACTAGTTTGCTTTAGATTTATCTTTTTAGACATATTAAAGATGATTCGCAAATCATTTTGTATCTAATGTCTCTGTACTCTCAAAGTCGCCAAGAAAAATAAAAGAGCTAATTTATAAAAAAATTAAGGCAAGTAAGTTAATAACTAGATAAAAGGAAAAAACAAAAGGATAAGACATCCGATGCATTCGTATCTAGTGATGCACCGGTGTTTGACTCCCGCAGGCGGGTACCAATTTTTCTAATGAAATACGTACTAAGCAAATGTTGACGATTGACTTCCACGGTAAAGGAATGTAGGTGTCGGCGTTTACGTTGTAGATGTCTATGGGCTCCGGTAACCACTTAACACCAGGTGGGCTGTGAGCTCGTTCACACGTGTGCAAAAAAAAAAACATGCATCAAAATGCCAAAAATGCATAAAAACAACACACATCTTAAGTATGTTTCTCAGCAGAGCACTTTTCATACATTGCTCATGATTACGGCTATTCGCAATAATATATACGACTTTAATTGGGCACGCCGCTTGTGCCAGCCAATTACTAGAAGGCTCACAATACTTCAACTTACTTTAATGTCTTTTTCAAACACTGTCGAATTAAAGTATTTTGGCGAGCAGTCGTCACAAAAGTGCCAGGAAACCTGCACCTATGCATTCTGGGATGCCAAAAGTTTCAGAACACAGATGTTTGTTTACCTTATGACCAAATTAAAACGATTCGACTTCACTAAAACTAAACCAGGCTTTCTCTTGGCTTAACATTTTATTGGCTACTACACGTCGTCTAACCCTGAACACAGGCTTTAGCCGAATACAACCTCTACTTTTATGACTAAAATAGGTTCACTAAAAGTACGATGTAATATAAAAACTAAATCGGCTCAATACGTACTCTGACCGTGACCTGATATATTTATTTTGTCAGGGCAAGCTTGGAAATATAAGTAGAATCGACGAAAGTCAACAGAAGTTAAGGACTATGTACAAACAAAAACAAAAAAGTAAAATGTTATATACTATTAGTGAGCCCTGCAGGCTTTGCCTTGTTAACCAACTTAAAAAAGGAGGAGGTTCTCAATTCGACGGTATTTTTTTTATGTTTGTTACCTCATAACTTTTGACTGGGTGAATCGATTTTGATAAATTTTTTTATTAGAAAGCTGACGCTTCCTGTGTGGTCCAATTTCAATTTAGTTTAGTTCTGATAATGATATCCATGAGAAAACCATATATCTTAAATTTGCATAAAGTATGTGCGCGACAAATATATGAATAACTCAATAACTGAATATCACGACAACCAATTCGATTATTATTGTTTTTAGTGTATATTAATTTGTTTTGGAATATCTCTTTTTTTTCTATTTGAAGTCGGTTTTTTGTTAAAGCAAGTCTGTTTACAATTATGTGAAATATAAAGGGTGTACTACAGGAAACATTCTTGAAAACGAAGACAGGTCAGCGCTAGCAGTGCCGGATTAACCATATAGCAAGAGTAGCAATTGCTACGGGCCCCGCACGAACTGGGCGCCCGGCATATTTAAACCCACTCATCGCTGCCCGAGCTTAATTTTTTGAGTGACTTATTAACAAAAAGTTGTTTGTATAAACGTGTAGAATTTCAATCAGCCTGATAATTAGCTCTACAATAAGTCTGACGTAAGCACCGTTACCCGACACAGTGTGGATGTGTAGCAGAATTGATATGGCTCGATTTAAGTTGTTAAAATTACATATTTATTTGTAAGATTAACAGTCTACATTATTATTAGTATAATTTAGTAACCATATACCAAAAATTTATTTTCTAGAATATAAGTATATTGAGTTATAGAAGTTATGACTAAAAAATATATTTTATTACTTTAAGAGAGATTTTCTCCAATGGAATTTTTCATAACCATTTCGTAATCTTAATATAGTAAGATCATTATCAAATGCATAAAGAGCAATGCACAAAATAAACTATTTCCAGAACCAAAGAAGTTTAAATTCTAGACGCAAGAATCTCACGCATGTTTTTTTTTACACTAATAATAGTTATCCTACCCCTTATCGCTACAATAGACACCCGACCAATGCAAATGATTCGTGATCGAAGTTGGTAACACTGAAAATTTTGCCGGGGATTCCCTGACATTACCATCGAGTATCGTAACAAACAATCCGCCAATTAAAATAAAGTTCTGTTAGCTACCACCTAATAAGAAATTGATGAATATTTTATTTTGCTATATAGCCAGAAAATCTCATCTCTGTCTTTTTGTACTTGTCAGAGCCTAACAGCGCCTATAGTAATTTACTAAATACCCACAAAATTGTAACCTATAGATGGCAAATAAACGTATTGACTATTGATTTGCTTTTACCACTTTATGCTTAAGAAACCATAGTAGATCAAGGGCATTTGAAGTAATTTGCTACGGGCCCCACGCTTGCTTAATCCGGCACTGACGTTAGTTATCTTCAATAGCACAAAAATCACGTTGAAAAAACGTTCCATTTAATACAATTAATTATAAAAATAATACGTGGAATCTACATAATATCTAAAAACGCAAACTAAACCTTGATAATCTACACAAAAATTACTTATTACTCGTAGTAAACTGGGATTCGTCATTCCGTTTTGATTAATAACAAACAGGTCTCAATTTTACAATTCTGAGTAAATAAGCAAAGGCAACATAATTAAGATTTCTTTGTTTAGTAGCTATTGAAATATGAATAGACAAATTAATTGCTTAGTTTCGAATTTCAAATCGTAGTCGTCTTCGTATCTATCGTCTTAATAATCGTCTTAGTACCGAATTTTCTAGACAGTCAATTTTGTTACCAAAAATTTTAAGTATCGTTTTCTTCTCTGTTTATTCACCAATTTTCCATTATTAATTTCTATTGTATCTTTTTCTTCAAATTAATTTAGATCTTGAGGTGTCAGCTGTTATAATAGACGTATCTATTTTGATTATCGGATGAATAGGTTAACAATCGTTCTTAATAATACCTATACGTGTACAATCTTCTTATACAGCAGCCACTTCGTCTAAGAAGTTGCTTTACGTACATAAAATCAGGGTTAAAGTGTGAAATTGCCGATTTGTACTGAAAAATTGAAATTGGTTTATTTTTCATTTAAGATATTTATTCAATCAAAATATCTACCATTATTATCTACACTGCTGCCATCTAATAGGAAGGTCATTTATGCCTTTGCGATAGAACGATGTTGATCTAGATTATTCTAGATTCTACAAACTGTGTGAAAGCATTTTGTACTGCCTCGTGGGAAGAAAACTTTTTATCGCGTAGAAAATTATCCAAATCGCGACAACAATGGTAGTCCGTTGGAGCAAGGTCTGGCGAATACGCAGGGTGACGAATGGTTTGTAATTGCAGTTCCTGTAGAATTCGTGCTGCATGAGGTCTCGCGTTATCATGGAGCAATAATGGTGAAGATCGATTCATGAGTCGGGGCTGTTTCACTGCAAGTTTTGCTATCACTGTTCGGAGTTCGGCATAGTAGACATATGCCGTTATTGCTTGACCAGATCGGAGACAGCTATAGTGAATAACACCATGCTGAGACCACCAAACAGTTGCCATTACCTTTTTATTGGTGAGCTTTACTTTAGGACACTGTTGCGGCATTTGACCTGGGGTCAGCCATTGCATTTTTCGATTACGGTTATCGTAAAGAATCCACTTTTCATCACGTTACAATTCGATCCAATATTCCTTAATATCTGTATCGATTCAACAAGGAAACCCAAGTTTGAAAATGCGTTTCTTTCTGCAGATCAGTAAAATCATGAGGCACCCATTTTTCATAATTTTTTTATTTTATTGATTTGACGCAAATGAGTCAATGTTGTTGGTAAGGTAACGTTAAACCGTGCCGCCAATTCCTGGGTAGTTTGGCTCGGATCAGCTTCAACCATCTCTTTTAAATCATTATTATTCGCATGTGTGGGCGGTCTACCACGTGGTTCCTTTTTCAAATGAAAATTTCAATCACGAAAGCGTTTAAACCAAAATCGCACGGTGCGTTCATTAGCAGGCCCCTGTCCATACGCAACATTGATATTGCAAGCTGTTTCTGTAGCGTTAATTCCGCGTCGGAACTCGTGTTCAAAAACCACTCGAATTTTCGAAGTATCCATCTTTCTTGTCTAAGCTGAATCAAAAAACAACTGAAAGTCGATAATCGAATGTTGCAAGTTTTTTAAAAGAAGAACTTCTTAAGTACCATTTGAAAAAAGTTTCACTCAAAAATCTCAAAACCATGAAAAGGTTGTATGTCAAATTACGTATTACAATAAAACGGCAATTTCATACTTTATTCCCTATTATAACGATTAAACTTAAACAAACAGACGATAGCATGAATATGTAAATGTGCCTATTTCTGCTAAAGGTCAACGATTTAATATGAGCGGTAAAAGTCTTAGCTTCGAGAAAAAGTATCTATTGACGGAGCAATATAAATTGTACGAGCTTCCTAGAAAACGCTTCTGAACTCTTGAAATAAAATGTGGCCAAGCAATAAAACTTTGTTACTGAAACGGCGAGGCCGTCTTTCATCTCGCTAGTGCCGTAGTAACTTACCGTCGCGTCGACCTGTTTCGGATTTGTATGCAGCTCTTGTGTGGAGTAACGTTAATAATTTATTTTTACCTGGAGTGACCTACAAATAAAATATTCAGTGCTTGTAAAATACTTCTTATTAGATTTCAATGAAGCACTTAGTATAATTTTTCGAAGCTTAGTATTTTATTGGCACAGACATAATTTATAAAAATAGGTACAGATTTCCCGTTTTTTTTTTATTGATGCCGATGGGAAATGAATTTCACGGCTTATTAAGTTGCAGGGTTTGCGAAGGTCACAAAATTAGGCACGTTGTTAGAAAGTAAACGGCACTACTGCTCAAAAGGGATGATTCCTTGAATTTATAGTTAAATTAAATAAGACATCATTTATGACAAAAGTATCGAAATTACTCGAAATGTTTTAAAAAATACGTCCATCTAAATAAAAGTAGGGTTCGTCAAAAAGAATATCTAATAAAGACGCTAGGTCGTTAACACTGTAAATGTTTGTAACTTACTTATAATTATTACAAACTTTGATTTTGGATTTGTGATTTGTGTGGATTTGTGGAAAGCATTTGAAGTTGGATACAAAAAGACAAAAAATGTCATGTTTTTTTTTTTATTGCCCTTGTAGGCAGACGAGCATACGGCCCACCTGATGGTGAGTGGTTACCGTCGCCCATGGACTTCAGCAATGTCAGGGGCAGAGCCAAGCCGCTGCCTACCGAGTCAGTCATGTTGTTTTGGCTAGTCTTCAAAACGGAACGTTTCTTTCCAGTATAGGTGGGACTCGACTACTACCTACATACAATAATACCGTACGTATTGGTAGTTGAGTAATACAAGTGAAGCGTGTTGTGATTTAAATCTAGGGAAATTTAGAAATCTTGGTGAAGGTTTTTTTTTTTCTTATACTGTATGAGCTCACATATCATTATGCTATTGTTTAGTATGTATTGCATGGGTGTGTGCTAATGGCCACAATAAATACTTTTATTGCTGGTTTCTTAAACATACGGATAAACAGGTTTTAATTGATTATACCGTGGGTAGATTTGATTGTTAAATATTTTTGTCACCGAGAACAGAACTCACTTAAAATAGCTCTTAACTAAAAGTTAAGTGGAAATAAATCCTAAGATCTCTATCGAAACTTTGTTGCCTTCAGGTTAAGCCTAATTAATAGTACACGATACGATCGCTTCGAAGGCACTGTGGTCAAGGCTGGTTCACCACAAATGGCCTGTTGTAAACTACATAGATGCAATTTCTTGAGCTCAACGTGTGATTTAGTATTTATCGCTTCATTTGATGACCTGTACCGATATCAACAAGACTTGCGACAGATCGATATTCCCAACTGTGTTGTTTAGTACACGTAATGTAGATATGAATGCTGTTTACAATGTACGGCCCATGAAAAGTCACAAAGTGTAATTGGGCAATTTAAACTAGAACTAAGTATTGCAATTTTAGCTAGTAAAATTATAAATATTTTACTTTGATAGGTATATGATCAGAAAATTAGACATTTGTATATATATGTATTCTTTGAACAGGTTTTTACTGGTGGTAGGACCTCTTGTGAGTCCGTGCGGGTACCACACCACCCTGCCTATTTCTGCCGTGAAGCAGTAATGCGTTTCGGTTTGAAGGGTGGGAAAGCCGTTGTAACTATACTTGAGACCTTAGAACTTATATCTCAAGGTGGGTGGCGCATTTACGTTGTGGATGTCTATGGGCTCCAATAACCACTTAACGCCAGGTGGGCTGTGAGCTCGTCCACCCATCTAAGCAAGCAATAAAAAAAAGGTACATAATAGAGTAATGAAAATTCTTTTATTTAATTTTATTTTATTGTCCGAGCAGGCAGACGAGCATACGGCTCACCTGATGGTAAGTGATTACCGTCGCTCATGGACGTCAGCAATGCCAGGGGCAGAGACAAGCCGCTGCCTACCGCTAAAATTTGAAAAATAATTTATTAATCAATCGAATTCGAAAATAAATCACACCATATTGATGGTGTAGCAGAGCATACCTCGCCAGGCGGCATTACTATACTCAGCCTAAATAAAACCTCTTCATTTTTTTATTCTTTTACTACCTTCATATGCAAATGATCTCCATAATGTTTCCACTCACCTGATAGTGTATGGTCATTCTCGGTCGTAATCACGACGCTTTCTAACGTCAGAATTCACTGCAATTTTAAATAAATTGCGTACGGAACTCTTAATTGGAAGTTGTCCAACACGTGGTTGCCTGGTTTCTATTCATTAGATTAATGGCATTTGAGAGGCATATTTCAAACGAGCATTCAGGTTGCCACTGCGCTAATTACATCAGCTGAATATAAAACATCTTGGATTTTCGACTTAGAAAGTATTTTTTTATCTTTATAAGCAATCAACTTTTTTTGTTCTTAATTAGACCACAGTTTAGCGATTTACACTACAAAAGAAGACTTAAAGTTATTTCCTCTAAAAATACGAGACAGGCCTTGATAACCGTAATGCTAATTATCACATTTAAGTACAATAATAAATTGCTGTGTATGTATAATAAATAACTCGATATAGGATGAAATTGGATTCTGTGTGGAAAAACTACAAGCTCTCTTCGTGTAAGTATCTAAGTGAATAAGATATGAATATGATATGTAGATATATTTATAATCAATAAGTAACAACAACAGTGCCTCTTTCTTCTACTGAAATAAACCAATATATTAAGCAGAATAGATAATGTTTTAGTCAAACAAGAGTACCTAACTGTCGAAGAACTGTAGACTTAGTCTTTCGGGAATAAAAATGTCAAGAAACGCTCACCACATAATTGGATTTTGTGTACAACTAACGTTATTAGTTCTCACATATTAATATGATTTACTTGCAGAAATTGCTAAATACTTTATAAGTTGCTACCTAAAACCAAACCCACAAAATTATAATTTGCGTAATCACTGGTGGTAGGACCTCTTGGGAGTCCGCACGGTTAGGTACCCCCACCCCGCCTATTTCTGCCGTGAAGCAGTAATGCGTTTCGGTTCGAAGGGTGGGGTAGCCGTTGTAACCATACTGAGACCTTAGAACTTATATCTCGAGGTGGGTGGCGCACTTACGTTGTAGATGTCTATGGGCTCCAGTAACCATTTAACACCAGGTAGGCTGTGAGCTCGTCCATCCATCTAAGCAATAAAAAAAAATCATTTTGATCCTGATTTTTTTCAATGTATTTAGTTTAAGGTTATAAAATTTTAATACTGGTATTATTAACACAATTTCATGATAATTGTAGAACACAAACGCTATAAAAACTGCTAATGACCTAGGAAAATGTAAAAGTTTTATAATATTTTGTCTTTTATCACACTCCCTCACATATATACGGGTTAAGAAAGAAGTTGACGACACGCAATGGTTTTCTACCCATTCTTCATCGTAACTTTGGCTTAATGCCAAGTACACGAACCAAGATCTGTATGTTTGAAAACACAAACTATGCTTTAGTGTTCCGTATTTGATTAGCGTTTAAAAAAACGTTTGCATATTTACCTACCTACTTTTTTGTTGCCTTCAATTGCGGCCAAGCTTTCGAGCAAGCTGATCCTTGTCCACGAAAATGTACATATAATGTCAGGGACACAGCCAAGCCGCTTCACTTATTTCTGTAAAATCTGCCAAGACTGTACTTATTTAGTATAGACTACTAAAGAAAATATAAACCTTAAGTACACATATATTTATGTGCTTGTGGTACTAAATGTACATTTATCCACAGTATATTACTCATAAGAAATTTGTGCCTGGAAGAATTAAATGAGCTTGATAGAAAATGTGTGGTTAATAAACATTTTTTTTTTGTCAGGAGTAAATCGCCGGACTTCCGCCCTTCACTGGGGATGGAGGGCGGGGCATGTCGGAGTCGAACCGACTAAAACTTCCTGTCGCTCAACAACCAGCATCCAAACCTCGCATGAGACAGAGCTCATGAAAAGGCAAAGGGGGGAAGTGAAGCGTTTAGTGCGGAGCACATCTCTCCCATCACCCTCCCCCTCGTGACGCCGGACTGGCGATCGTCGGCGCCACAACCACCAGCCTTCTCGGTCGACAGGCTATCGGTTAATAAACATAGGGTAATAACACTTAATTGGATAAAATTGGATGAAAGGGTAGTTTGTTGCAGTGATGCGCGTGCACAACACAGTGAACCAATCACAACTGACAGCTTGTGCCGCGACGCGGGATGATCCAATGTCGTAATCGATAAGGCCGGCGCCACCGCCGTTCTTGCCGCGTTATCCCAAACAGAGCTTACGACTCGTACCGATTACTATAATGAAATGAACAAAAGGCGAGTTCAACTCATAATTATATGACTTTTCTTCTAGAAATTTTGAAACAGAGTAAAGAGGTAGTATAAGAAAAGTGCACAGCCTTTTTTTGAAGTTTTAGAATATAAAACAATAAGTGTCCCCTCGTGTGCGTCCGCAGCCTCGGGTTCCGTCAGGAACGTTCGCTAGCTTTATTCGCTTTAGATTCTGCAGGTTTATGGAATGTGAACATTGCTCGCCAGGTGGTGGGATTATAAAATCACCCGTCACTGCGACCCACACGAATCTATTATGTTTCAACATGTAAACTTACTATTTACGACACGACTGTGTTGTTTTCCGTACATTAAGTTAATAGTTTATCGTTGTAGCGCCACACAGAACGCCCCCATACATAGTATATACATACACGTAGACGTTGGTGTAGTTCAAATTGAGATATAAATTTCTACGTAAGTACAGCTTCAAACTGAACAGAAATCTGAATTTCTTTTTAAATTGATTGAAACTTACTGACTAATTAATACCGGTAGAGCCTATTGTGATTTCATCTATATATTAATACGTACTCCTTATTATGAAAATTGCGTTTACAAATGAGTATGAAATTTCTTACACTTATAGAAAATATAGAGAAGGAGTGCAGAATGCAAATTTTTTTTTAATTCACAAAGAATACATTAAATCTATAAATAAAAACATTACACACACTACCATGTATTTGACACTACACATATTTAAATATTCTTTGTTTATTGTCAAACTTTTGTTATTGTTTAAAATCTGTGGTGAAATTGAGAATAGTTTAATATTGTTTGTCTCCAAGTCTCCAATATTATTTGTCTATAGTGTAGTCTTGGCAAAACTGTGATTATAGAAGTATGGCCTTTGAAAATAGAACCATAATAATGTTCATACTTATAATTTCAATTAATTATAGTCGAAATTCGACTACTGGTTTGACCACTAGTTAAAGTAAAAATGTATTGTTACCATAATTTCAGATAAAACAGAAATACTATTCTAAGATAAAAGAAAACATTCATGCTGTTCATGGTAATACATGTTCACGGTCTATCTAGCCGTAAGTGGTCGATGGAGTGCATAGAATTGTACAACGGCTGTCCCTAACCTATAGAGTAAATCCTCTTGAAATAGACAGGACGTCTACCTATTTTTGCCGTAAAGCAGTAATACGTTTCGGTTCGAAGGGTGTGACACCGGTTGTATTGTTAAACTGAGAGTTAGAACTCTTGTGTCAAGATGGGTGGTGACATTAATGTGCTTGATATCTATGGGCTCCGGTTACCTCTTAACACCCGATGGTCCGTGAGTTCTTCCATCCATAGCAGCAATAAATAAAAACAGTTGAGGATCACCGCGGCGTAGTATCTCGAAAATATTTATAAATACCTAAATAAAATGCTTATCATTTGAAACGTAAATCCGAGGCCATGTGGTTCCAGAGGCCCCGGAGAGTGCCACCTGTCGATGCCCATATCGTGGTTGGAGGCGTCCGTATCGGGGTCGGGGTGCTGCTGAAGTACCTCGGCCTCATTCTGGACAGTCGTTGGACCTTCCGTGCTCACTTTCAGAACCTGGTCCCTCGTTTGTTGGGGGTGGCCGGCGCGTTAAGCCGGCTTCTGCCCAACGTCGGGGGGCCTGACCAGGTGACGCGCCGTCTCTATACGGGGGTGGTGCGATCAATGGCCCTATACGGGGCGCCCGTGTGGGACCGGTCCCTGGCCGTGGGGGTGGCGAAGCTGCTGCAATGGCCGCAACGCACCATCGCGGTCAGGGTCATCCGTGGTTATCGCACCATCTCCTTTGAGGCGGCGTGTGTACTGGCTGGGACGCCGCCTTGGGTTCTGGAAGCAGAGGCGCTCGCCGCTGACTATAAGTGGCGGGCTGACATTCGTGCCCGGGGCGTGGCGCGTCCCATCCCCAGTGTGGTCAGAGCGCGGAGGGCCCAATCTCGGCGGTCCGTGCTGGAGTCATGGTCCAGACGGCTGGCTGATCCTTCGGCTGGTCGTAGGACCATCGAGGCGATTCGCCCGGTCCTTGTGGATTGGGTGAATCGTGACAGAGGACGCCTCACTTTCCGGTTCACGCAGGTGCTCACTGGGCATGGTTGTTTCGGTGAGTTCCTGCACCGGATCACAGCCGAGCCGACGGCAGAGTGCCACCATTGTGGTTGCGACTTGGACACGGCAGAGCATACGCTCGTCGCCTGCCCCGCATGGGAGGGGTGGCGCCGTGTCCTCGTCGCAAAAATAGGAACCGACTTGTCGTTGCCGAGTGTTGTNGAAACGAAGAGCGAGAGCGCGCTTGCGTACGACGGCGCCGCGCCCGTCGCCGAGAGCAAGCCGCCAGCCAGTCAGTAGTGCCGCGCGGCGCTAAGCTCCATCCTCGCGAGCGTCGTCTGCGCCTCCCCACGTGAGCTACGCTACTTAATATGAGTCCAGCACGCCGCGTTCGCTCGTGTTGTGGTGCTTTATGATGGTACGGCATGAGAGTGCGAGATATGCGGACGTTCCTTGAGAGACGACGAGCTGTACTTGGTATCGCTACAAGTGGGCGGAGAGACAAGACGCGTTTTAAGCTGCTCAGGTGAGCGGCCGTTCACATCTCACACCGCTGCATGCTGGTTATAGACGCTGCGATTTCGGGGTCGATAAGGTACCAACATACTACATCTAAAACATAACAGTGCTGAGAACAGAAAATACTACTGCCTTTTCAATGTATCATTTTTACTAAACTCGTAGTGTCCTGTTTTTTTTGCTATTTATAACTTAACCTTTCATATTCAATCATTTACCTGAATAAAGAAAGAGCTTTATGCATAAAATCGTAATGTACGTTTCACGTGTTTGTTTGAAGTATACTCATTTATTTTTTTGTTGGTCTGCTAATAAACAAGCCTTTTGACAAATAAATTTTGCGAACTAGTGGTTCAAAATTATTTAAAGTACTAGAACTACGTTTAAATTTTACTGATTCATATTCGAAATAAATAAAAAGACGTTCTTGTATGTAATACTAGCCCGTGAACGTCAATAAAATCCAAAATTACATTAGTAAATGGTCTCGAGTCGTGACTTTTGAGTCGACACGCAATATCGGGCAGAGCTTATCAGGCAGCCGAAAAGCCTTTGGCTGCCGTCATCAATCTCGCGTTACAGAATACGACAGTACTCATTCGATATTGCAACATTCAATATGTTGGAGTTCACATGAAAGTTATTTTTGTGTTTTTTTTTTACGGGACTATACTATTTTAGTAAGTGCGTAAGATAAATAGCTGTAAGTAAATAAACAAGCAACATTCGTGCTGTCGATATTATTGAAATACGCATGGAGATTTTAATAAATATTAATACATTCGTTGTTTCATTAGTATTTTCTGTGCGAAGAATCTTTCAGTTTTATTTACTGTTCGTTAGGAAAACGCTGCATACCTATGTATGTAGGAGAAAGACAAATTACAGAAAATAAGAAGTGAGTACATCGACAATGGTAAATAACTTTCTGTGTAATTTGGATTGTATCTAACGTTAATTATACCGTGATGGCAAGTTTTTATGCATAGTACCTACAGCATAATGTGAGCCCGAATGGGTAGGTACCACGATCCTCATTGTTTCGATTTGAATGTGGAACAGCTGTTAACTAATTAATTGAGGTTTCGACCTCATATCATTCTCCCCTCCTGGCTGACTCTATGCTCGCTCGCCCGTCCTGGTGAAAACTGAAAGGTACCTGATCACCAGTAATCCTTCCTTTCTAAAAAATATACCCCAAGTCGTGATTACCACTAACTATATTAACCACCTAATAAATACTAGTTAAACCATGAGATAGTTTACTCAGCTATGTAATAAAAAATAAAATCTTCGTCCTACCACCAGTAATAAATTACCGTACGGAGTTCTATATCTTTGAAAATTATGATTTTTATTATTCTAAATTATAAATTCGATTTCGTACAAGAATTCGATTCTAACCAACTCATTTTCTATTTCAAGATGAATGACGTCATCCTGAGAGCCGTCTGTGGCTTACCCTCATCAATTTCAATCAGGTGAAAATGTGAAATGGCCATCACTCATCAAAAAACATCTTTATTAAAGCACTTCAATTCATTTTATTAAGTAGCATTTCTGTTTGGCTAGGTAGCCACATTTAATTTCTAGGTTAATATAGTTGTTAGTTTTGTTTATTTACTTATTGCTTTTCTTCTAACGATTACGCTAGCCCGTTTCACTGTTATAGTCATAGAAATAGTAAAGTTCAACATTTACCGACGGCCAGAACGGCATCCGGTGAGTGTTTTTTTAAATAAAAAACTCATTAAATTACTGATGGGAATAAATAGATTACTAGTATCAGTTTGATTACTAGTTGTAGCAGTAGCAGTAATAGAATACTAGTATTGGCTAGATTACCGATTCAATTCCAAATTATGTTCATAACATCTAAACACAAACATTTTAATCATTAAAATATGGACTGCATTTAACAACTGAATAGCCGCTGATATGTTCAATACGTGTAATTAATTGAATATCAAATCGACAGAAACGTGGTTGCGACGGGAGTTATCGCTCGTTTTGTTTTGTCAATACATCGGTTCATTTAGGACACGACGTAGCAAGGTTAATGCATACAATCTACTGTTACTCATCAGTTGTTTTATTGTTGTTCTATATCAGCAGCCACGCTCAGCTTTTAGGCAGCTACCGAAGCCCATAGACATCAAAATATAAATGTCACCTTGAGCGTGAGGTTAAAAGGTTAAAGTCACAATTTGTAATCTATATTGGCTGATGTTGAATACCGTCAATTCATGTCTTCCCGTGAATGTCTTACAAGGCAATTAAGTATTCACCAGAGAATAGGCAGCAGCGTTCTCTGAGTATTATTATACCAGCATACTGCGATGACGAACTGGCATTTATAGGTACATAGCAGGCGTATTGCAAGCCCACACGGGTAGGCACCACCACATTTTTATTTATTAATTGCTTAGGTAGGTGGACGAGCTCACGGCCCATCTGACATAAGTGATTACTGGAGCCCATAAACATCTGCGACGTAAATAACGCCACCTACCTTGAGATATGAGGTCTAAGGTCTCAGCTTTAACAGTACAACCACCTTGCCTATTTCTGCTGCGAAGCAGTCGAGCATTCCAATTTCAAGAGTGGGATACTGTTAAATACTCCAGCTGAGTGAAGGTGTTCATGTTGTGACGTCGTAGGTTCCGGTAGCCATGTTGTCTTTACAACTTGTTCACGCATTTAGTGCAATGTATAGAAACAAAAATTGCTGTGCCATATTTCAAACCTAAAAAAATCACAATCTCAAACCTAAAAAAATCACAACTTCACAGCAGAAATAGGTGGAATATGGTATCTACATGTGTGAGTTTCCAATACCAGTTACGGTCAGCAAAAAAAAATCTCAACTTCACAGCAGAAGTAGGTGGCATATGGTACCTATACGTGTGAGTTCCCAATACCACTTACAGTCAGCAAAAAAATCATTAACATCGACAAAATATAACGTCTACAAAATTTGTAGACAAAAGCACGCTCCAATAATTTAATCATTTATTTATCGACACAGAAAAATATATCATGAAACACAAGCTTGCAAAGGCGCGTCCTACGATGATGAACGTGAACCTTAATCATTTGCATTTCCGTGTTACGTTTCGTTAGGTAAAACAACTTAAATCTATTTCGTATAGACGTTATCGTGTCGTGCAAGTATCTATATATTAATACGCGAAGCAAAAACTTTGTACCCCTTTTTACGAAAATTGCGCAGTATGAAATTTCCTACACTTATAGAGAATATAGAGAAGGAATGCAGAATGCTAACATTTTTTATAAATTGTGCATTTATAATTACACACACTACTTGTATTTGATACACACACTTAAATATTTATACTCTTTGTTTATTGTCAAACTTTTGTTATTGCATAAAGTCTGTGGTCAAATTGAGAATAGATTAATATTGTTTATCTTTAATATTATTTGTCTATAATGTATTCTTGGCGAAATCTGTGATTATCTATACTAATATATAAATCTACAGTGGTTTTTACGGATGTTCCGTTATAACTATTGAACCATGCATCCGATTGACTTGAAACTTGGTATCCGTGTAGAAAATACATGTTCTTAATGGATAGGCTAATATTTAAATGAGTGTTGGACTCCCTAATAATAATGACAATAAATAATAATGTTAATTTTAAATACCCAGCGAAGCGGGCGAGTACGGCTATAGAAGTATATTAATATAAGTTTTTGACAATAGAACCTTAATAATGTTCAAACTTATAATTTCAATTAATTATTGTCGAATTTCGACTATTACGGGACCACTAGTTCCTGTATTAATTTCACATACAATAAGAAAGGAGTTTGCCAGTATTTGATGAGTAAGAGGATATTTTCCGGCGTTGTAGTCGCGACAATCCGTCGCCTTGGCTGCCTCGAGTGCCAGCGGGCCCCTGCAATAGTATTGTACTTATGTACATTCACAAGCATCCAACTTACAAATAACTTATTGAGCCACATCTTGGAAATATGACGCTCGAATGCAAATATTTAGTTCATCGACCGCATTCATAATATAAATTTTAAAATATTATTCTTGTTGATGATATTTCAAGGTTATAACATTTAACAGTCTCGAGTACAAACTGTTTTTTTTATCTCCAACGTCTGAAAATCGATCTCAACGAAGTCTATTAAAGTTTGTAAGTACTATTAATGACGTTACATCTCTTCAAAGTACGAACTTTAATATGATTCTCCGTAATTAACGCAAATCATGAAAACGAATTTACTTTGTGCAAAAAAACGCGTGTATATGAATATGTATGCTATTTGCTATCGTATTTCGATAGCTATTCGTCTTGTTCTTCGTGATTCGCTTATGAGGGCTATAATTTCTAGACCTAATATTTATTAAAATTTATAATATCCTAAAAGATGGCGCTTCTATATTTGTGATACATATTTATTACTAGACTTGTCCTGTTGTTTCACTCGCGTTAAATTTGTTATTCATAAAGATTGAAACACGTTGCATTTGATCGGGATAAATATTTGCTTACGCTACTGTCTGATCCATAAACTACCAGTCGATTTATGGATCAATTGGTGCGTAAAATCAGGAATCAGCTTGCAAGAATCAGGAACATACTGTCGCTTTTATTATAGCAGATTAAGACGACGCTGTCAATGTAGTATGTGTGTGTAGGTTATGAACTGTCTTTATGCGAATATTCATCGAAAGCTTCTCAACGATTTTCGCGTGAAATGAGTAACAAACATCTAAACTTACAAAATTTCACATTTATAATATTATAAAAAAATATTATAGAAGTATAAACGGATAATTGAATTTATAAATATTCGAATATGTGCTTCTAATGTTAAGAATTATTATAATTATATGCTATAATATATATTTATATTTATAATAACAACATTTAAAAACACAATATAAACTATAATAAATAATTATATATGTCAGCTTACAATTAATCTCATGAGATGGCAAAACAATACTTTGATTGATGCCATGTGCTAGCATAAATGGAGGAGTATTTCTTTCCTTTTCTCGCGTGATTGATTGTTTTAATACAACAGAATAATAACCAATACATAAATCATGTAGCACAAAAATACTGACTTCGAAAAAATACTGAATATTCGAATAAAAATATGTATATGTACCAACAATAAATTCGCGCGTCTGATTTAATTCTACATCTTTCTGTGTACAACTTTTTTGTACTTGTTACTTTCTTGTACTGCAATATTTACTTCTTATTTTGCTTGTCTATTGCTTTGCTTATCTTGCTTGGCTTTAAATTGCAAAAAATATATAATTGTTCTATCAAGTGGCTTTTGCTTCATTATTCGATTTCAAATAATTGCGGTTTTTTTTAAATGTAATAAATAAAGTCTAAGATCTACATTTGCTAAAGTCTGGAAATTTCTTAGATCGTTTGGGACTGGAAGACACACAACATGATTCTCGTCTTTCAAATTCGCATATTGATTCATTTAATCAATATTTCTGTGCGTTATCCTATTTCCAAACTATTTACCACCAAACCAAAAACCAAACTATTACATACCTATAGCATATTATCTATAACCTCCAATGCAGTTGGTAATGATTGTATCACCTGTAAGTTCCTATCCTGGACCAAATCCTTCCCATTATTTGTCATATTCTGAATCAATCATTATCTAGCAGTATATTACCCAAAGTTTTGGAAGGAATTACAAATTACACATCTGCCAAAAAAACCGAATTCTTCGAAAAAGCTTCGATAAACTTGAAAATCTGCTCATGTATCAAGCACTGATATAAGTTTTTTTGTTCATACACTATGCAATAATTGTTATTACCTACCTAATTCCCTTAATGCTTTACGCCTGGGTTCTTATCTTCAGAACTGAAACTAGATCATGTTTCAGGATCACATATGTGTGAGTCTGCCAAAATCTTGCCTTTTCTAGCAATACTCAATCAAGCGTTCTGGCAATGCAATTGATATTTTAGTATCGTGTCTCAAGGTGAATGAGGGCATGCACGTTGTTAGAGGTCTATTGATTCCAATAATCGTTCTACATCAGTTGAATTAAAAGAGCGGTCATCTGTCTGCAACATTTACAAGAAAAGGTTTGCTTGTGTTTTCTTTCGAAGGAGCTTGGAAAACGAGAATTTCCAGAATCACTTACTCTGTTCCTCAGAATATTCAGAACACGTACGAAGTTCACTACTGAATACTTTCATGTGTTCATTTAAAAGCAATGCACTTTGTTTTTAATACTGTGAAAGTATTTCTGAACTAAAATCGTGAGGCTATTTCAAAAATCATTTAAAACTTTAAAACGGATTCGTTGTTTTTGTACCTTAACAATCTCCATACAAAACAATGATATAATACGAGAATGAGAAAATTAAGAACAATATTAACTTTTTGATATTAAATTTTACAATGATTTTGTGTATGATTCATTTGGCGGACCAAAATTAAATATCGGTACGATTTTAGGTCGCGATACATATCCACAGCAATCTATCTTGCTTATCAGGTGAAAGACGAGGCTATCGTATGAGAACCACATTTTCAAAGCTTTATAATTAAGTTAATTAAGCGTTTCTGTAGAACATAATATAATTGAGTTTTTTTTTCAGATAATTTTGCGTAAAATATTAAAAAAAGCTGAATCTAAAGTAAAGTAATATAAGGACATGAGTGAATGAAATTTAACTTGTCTCTTAAATTGGAAATCATGCGTGAGATTCTGGTATAGCTAATGCCAGTTATTTGGAAATGATTAGATCAAGTTATATGACGGCCAGTCACAATTATTTAACTTTTTTTTAATTTGTAACTATATTGTTGGCCAAAAAATATAGCGCCACATAAAATAATACGCGTGTTGTATTGTAATCACAGAAAACCCTTTGGACTCGATTCTAACTAAATTCTATTATTTACGAAAATGCACATTTCAAGAATATAATAATATATCGTTATATTTTGGTACAGTCGTATTTTTGTGTTATATTTATTATTTTGTCTCGCAAAAATATGTAAGAGTTCCAGACGTTTCGAACATTTTCATTTTTATAGTTTTGCGAAATATTAAATTTGCCAAAGCTAAAACAGCTTTGAACTGCTATTGACCCGTCCAAATAAAAGAGAATAAAAACATACAAGGTTTCGTTACAGAAACTTCGTTTTTTTTTCTTCATAAAACTTTCTTGAAGCAAACATAAATAAGAAACATCGAAAGGTTTAATAACTACCATCTCACAGTAGATTCGATATTATGCGGTTACCGAATCACATAGGCAATTTAACATAAACGTCGCTTCTCAAAGTTATTCGAGCCTCTGTCGGTCGAAGATTCTGTAACAGTGACATAATGCCCTTCAGATCGGAACTCGCTGTTGCATCAATAATTTTTTTTATTGCTTAAATGGGAGGGCGAGCTCACAGCCCACCTGGTGTTAAGTGGTCACTGGAGCCCATAGATATCTACAGCGTAAATGCGCCACCCACCTTGAAATATAAGTTCTAAGGTCTCAACTATTGTTACAACGGCTACCCCACCCTTCAAACCGAAACGCATTTCTGCTTCACGACAGAAATAAGCAGGGTGGTGGTACCTACCCGCGCCGACTCACAAGAGGTCCTACCACCAGCAATAAGTACCATTTTAATAATAATCATTTCAAGCTCACACTACCACTTATCAACAGTGTTATTATAAATATCACAACGTCGAAATAATGTTAAAGCATAGCCCAAAAAAAATTGTAGATGGGAATATTAAATACGCGTTGATGTTTACAACTGTTTGGCCCGTTTGGACCACACCCGTACGTAATATCTTGTGTCCACGGGGAGTTTCCAGTCCGCGGAGCTTCGGGCAATGCAATTACATGCAAATGTGCTGATGTGACGATAATAAATCCCGCGAGAGTTTCCCCGCCCTTCCTTTGAGAACAATAAACGAAAACATTCTTTTAATTAATGATTGGATGTGAATGTGAAAAAAAATAATTATTTTATATATTAAGTACAATATGGCCTAAAGCAGGGGCGGGCAAATATTATGATAGTCGGGCCACATTGCAAATGAAAATTTGATCTCGGGCCAAACAGTTTTTTTTTAATATTACTTAAAAACTAATATTTGTGTTTTAATAATAATATATACAATGCTTCACGGGCCAGACAAAATTCTACCGTTTGCCATTTGCCATTTGCCCAGACCTGGCCTAAAGGATAAGACGCCCGGTCCATTCGTATCGTTAAACGATGCAACGGTGTTCGAAGCCCGGAAGCAGGTACCAATTTTTCTCGTAAAGTACGTACTTAATAAATGTTCGGCGTTCACTTCCACGGTGAATGGGTAACATCGTGTCATAAAAATTATAATTTGCGTAATTACTGGGGGCACTCTTATAATGCCGCGCGGGTAGCCTGCCTATTTCTGCCGTGAAGATGTAATGCGTTTCGTTTTTTTTTTTTGTCGCTTAGATGAGTTTATATGGTTTCGAAGGGTGGGGCAGCCATTGTATTGTATAAACTGCTTATGTCTCAAGGTGGGTGGAGATATTTACGCTATAGATATCCATGGACTACGGTAACCGCTTAGCGTCAAGTGGGCTGTGACCTCGTCCACTCATCTAAAGCAATAAACAAGGAGTATTTATACCATTATTTATTCCGCAAATGCGGAAGTAATTTTTTCATGACTTCATTATAGTGCAAAAATTCATTTAAACTTTTACCTTATTATTATGTATGTATATTATAAAAAAACAACATTAATGTAACATATTTTGTTCGGGAAAATTTATGGCCAACAGACAGTGAAAAAGTAATATCAGGAAAACGTGCAATGCATAGAAACTAGCTACGAAGTGCTACAGCCGGCTACACCAGGCCTACGCTATCGAAATACATAATAACGTTACGATTTCAAAAAAGTATCGATATACTTGAACCATATCGATATTAAATTGTAAATATCATACATATTCGTCAAATATTTCATAAATGTCTTCTTCATTATTAATATTTTAAATTGACATCACTTTCGATTTATTCCAGATAGTTGGGGGCTCGTACGCAAAGTTGGTCTTAGAGCGTGGTGATGGAGTTGGTAATACTTAAAGCGAGAGCTCAACTAAATCGTCTCGTGTCGTCTGGTGAGAAGCGCAGCGGAAGCAGCGAGCGCTCGCCGCGTGGTGAGGGCGGAGGCGAGAGCGCGCGGGCGGCGGGCCGCGGCCGCAACAACATGGCGCCGCCCGCGCCCTCATCCTGGCTTAACGCCTCCCTTACTTACAACCTCTCGAGGCTCAACACTACCTTCGATACAGACTACGAGCTGCTAAACGCGACTGCCGGTGACGATCAGAACAATCACTGGTTTTGCGCTAAATGGACAAGCGCTCAGCAGGATCTTTTTCAGGTGATAGCATGAGTCTTTAAATAGTCAAAGTGCTTAATTGATTATTATGAAACTTAAAAAAACAATTGCATGTCAAATATATAAACTCAATTGCAACATTCAAATTTCCATTCAACTTTTCAAATTCATTTCAATTGCAACATTCAAATTTCCATTCAACTTTTCAAATTCATAACCATTACAGGAAGACTCATGTAATTTATATATATGTAGGNAGCATGAGTCTTTAAATAGTCAAAGTGCTTAATTGATTATTATGAAACTTAAAAAAACAATTGCATGTCAAATATATAAACTCAATTGCAACATTCAAATTTCCATTCAACTTTTCAAATTCATTTCAATTGCAACATTCAAATTTCCATTCAACTTTTCAAATTCATAACCATTACAGGAAGACTCATGTAATTTATATATATGTAGGGGACGGTCATTAGTTTGGTAGCTAAACGAAACGTAGCACGATTCCCGAGAGACGGTAGCACGTTGAAACTCGGCTAACCTCTTGCTTCTACAGAGCCTAGCCGATGGAGACGCATAGACGCCATTACACACTTACCAACCAGCCTTCTTGAAGAGTGGTGCCTCCGTCCTAAGAAATGTCATTCGTTTTCGTTTGCTAACGTCAAAAGAAGATTTTTAAATTGTTCTAAGACAACACACGTGATTGGTGTACTCAATATTTCTCTTAGCTCGATTACCCTATTCGCCCCTATGATGTCTGACGATGGTGTTAATAATTGTGGCTTCTCCGACATATACATATTATATGAAACTAGCGACCCACCCTCGCTTCGCTTCGGAAACTGTAATTTATTATTGATTTCTCCACTGTTTAATGGATGTTATTATACATATAAACCTTCCTCTTCAATCACTCTATCTATTAAAAAAAAAACGCATCAAAATCCGTTGTGTAGTTTTAAAGATTTAAGCATACATAGGGACAGAGAAAGAGACTTTGTTTTATACTATATAGTGATATACACATATAAATGACAGGCGGCAAATCTGTGCTTCGCGCTGGCGTTTCTCGCGCCGAAGAGCTTCAAACAGAGCATCTTAGTGCTGCGAGCCCTGGCGGCGTCGGGCGCCGTGCTCATGGGCATGTGGGCAGGCGCTGACGTATGCGCACCCGACGTCCTCGCCTGGAGCCTAGCGCTTGTGCTCGTTAATTCTTTACACACAGTCTTCTTAATCATAAGGTAAACAAATTATAAGTAGTACGTATTTTCGTTTAAAATTATTGAACGGAAATACCGAACTTTTATTTTATTTTATGCACATTATGATTTGTGCAGCGTGCTTAGTGCCAGTTTTTTAACGATCTCGATAGCGTAAAAGTTAACTCAAATGAGTAGGCAGTTGGAACAGCGCCCCCCGCGCAAACGTAGGAAAACGTTCCAATTCCGCACAAAAGTTGAATTAACTTTGACGCTATCGAGAACGTTAAAAACGCTGGCACTAAGCACGCTGAATGTAATTCACACTTTAACATTTTGAGGAAGAAAACGAAAATCTCATTATACTTATTGTTTAAGTAGTATTGATTTGAGTTACCTCAAAATTACACCGCGCAAGTATCACGAATTCACAAAATTACATATTTGAACACTAAATACAATATACGTAACCCGTGGTCGTTGGTTTTCGCAACAGATTTCTTCCGCCGGCGCTTTCGCTGGAACTGACTGACCTGTATTTGAAGCTATTCAAGCCGCTGAAAGTGAACAAGAAACACTTCCAGGAACTCACGCGGGAGGCTCGGATAGTCCGCCTCGAGCCGGGTGAAGCATACGCCGTCGAGGATGTAACACCAGCAGATGAACGACTCTCTATTCTGATAAAGGGAAAGTAAGCTGTATTTTCTTATTACGTATTACGTAGATTTAGTTGCAACTTTCGCTCGTACTAGGAACAATGCTGAGAATAGGATGTTAACAATGGCATTAATACATGAATAACTGTAACTAAAAACTGAATTTGCATTCATTTAATAACGTTTTTCGTATATTTAGACACCGAACAACAACATTGAAATTTTTATATAAAAAATTAAGACATGTATTTGAACATAATTCATGTCAGAAACCCATTAAATATTGAACCTTGGTACAGACTGCGAGTTAGCTGCGATGAGACGCATCTTCATTACATACAGCCCTATCAGTTTGTCGACTCACCGGAGTGGGAAGCGAACAGAGAGCAATCTGATGACGTATTCCAGGTATTTACGTCAGCAATCTTATCTTGTAAGGCAGCTCTATTAGATAACGTTATTAAACAATCTTGAATACACTTAAAGCTATTAAGTGTATTGAAAATTATTTTTACGTGAATACAGCATTCTCGTATATGTCTCAAATTACCTCATGAATTATATTATATGGATCCAAATTTTCATCAAATATTCAAATCATAATTTATTTTCGGCTTCAGATGTGTTGATATCAATCTCCAGATTTCAGTAATCGGCAAAAGACAAAAATAACTCGACACGTTATATTAACTCTACTGACTACCAGAGTGAAATTTAAAGCTGAAAATGTTAATAAATTTTAATTTTTATAATAATATATTAATGAATATAATAGTTTACATAAAAATATAGTTGAAAAGATTAATATATTCAAAAAAAGTATTTGTGCTGTGTTTGTTCCGAATTTTCTTTATTATATAAAACACTGTTTATCATTCAAAAAACAGTACATGCATCCACATATCGTGCAGATAAAATGAATAATTTGAGCAGTCACTTAGTACTGTAAAGGCTACTCGTTTACAAGAATATAAGGATTTTATACACAGCTTCTTTCAGCAATAAATGAAATCCGCGCTGTTTTATCGTCCGACATATTGCATGAACCAGATGGGTGCACTACCTCATGACTCACCTGGTATTAAGTAATCAGATTAGTTTATTCATTACAACCTGAAAAAATGCGGTTGTAGATTTAAAACAATTGCATAACGGATGCTCTATCATTGAAGCCCAAACGGGAGAATTTCTAGAAGCGCGGCAGAAATAGGAAGGACGGCGATACTTACCCTTGCGGGCTCACAGTACGTTACACCACTAGGACTTCTTTGATTATGGTATTAATCAGTCTGATCGTTGCCTTTTTAGGGACACTTTTCTATAACCCTAAGATTTTTTTTTAAGTATTAAAGCTACTAATAGAGTAAGAATCATATTTCATGCTAAAGAAACGACTAAGAAACTCACTTAATATTTGAAACTAGAATCATAAACAAGGAAACCTTTTCAAACTCAATTACCTATTGCGATGGGAAGTACAAAGTTAAGGTTCCGTGTGGAGCCCGGAAGGTAGCAGGTGGCTACGCTATAATGGACGTCTCGTTTTCCCGTCAACTAAACTTTGAGCATCAAGTATACACTTAATTGAGGCTATTTCGTCGGAAAGAATATTGTCAATTATTGTTAACGGGATGATTTGAGAATTTATCTGTCAAATAACATCAATAACTTGTTTACACCTAACGAAAACGAAAGTTATTAGTGATTCTTTCTGAGTAATTCGTGAATTCAAAAGAAGTATATATATATGGGACGTTGCACTGTAATCATTATTACATTAAGCATTATAACATATCACACGCCTAGTAGTTTAACACTCCATTATCATTTCCATTACCTAATGAGACGTACAACGACACGCGACTGCGCATCATATTCGTCGATGTGTGGATTCTTGTGTGTTTCCGAGACATTTATGGCAGTATAATAAAGACGGACAAATATTATTAATTCTATTGAGGTGTTTGTTTGAATACTGATATTTATTCCTCTGTATATTTTATCTTCAGATTTTATTATTTTCCTTTTGAATGTTGCGAGAGTCGATGGTGTATATTAATGTGCACTAACATATTGATTATAATAATTATTTACAAGTACGAGTGATATGTATTCGATTTCAATCATTAATTGTTATTTAAAAAAATGTTGTCGAATAAGCGATTTTAGGGTTATTTGGTAATTATCTACTGTGTATAAATTACGAATAGTTTAAACCTAATTCCGATTAGTGTCGTAATAGGTGTGTGAAATGAGACTACATAGTCAATCAGAAAACTATAATACATTACGTTTGTTACTTTTTTAAATTTTGAATTTTGCGTACTTTCCGCAAGTAAGCGCGCACGGTTAGGTTACCACCTTTCTGTCCATTTTTGCTGCCCATTAGTCAGGCCATAATGCCTCACGGTGTTAGGTGGCATTAATATTGTACTGTACATTTGCTTTGGTAACAAATTGACATCAGGCTCGAGAGTTCATTCACCCACCTTCTCAAAATAACAAAAGTTTTATTTTTTATATGCATAGGTGACGGTGATCGCAGAGGAGGTGTCCACGTGTGTGTGTTGGCCGCGCATGCGCCTCGAGAGAGTGCTGCGACATCGCCCCGCACTCAAGGTCGTGCTCGACTGCCTCATAGGTGAGCCCGAAGACGATCTTCAATTCACTTCAGCAATCTAATCAGTCAACTGACTCACCAACATAATTGAATATGCAATTTCGAAAAGGGCACATCTCTGAAAATGTAAAATGTTCAGGAAATTAAAAAAAAACTGATTATTTTCTAAAGCAGTGTAAAATTTAAAATATTAACTTTTGAGATATATATTTTAGTGTTAATTAGCAGTTGAAAATTACTGGAATTATTATAAAATGGGTGTAGGTAAGCCTCAAAACTACATGTATATGAAAAAACGTGTTTGACAAAATATGCGACATGTGCCCTTTTCGAAATTGCATATTCAATTAATTTACTACTATTCTAAGCTGGAAAATTTTATCTAGAAGAATATTTATCAGAAGCAGCAATAAATCGCATTCAATGACGTTTCAACTGAAAATTCCCAAATTCCAAATCCTAAAGTAATGCGTTTCGGTCTGAAGGGTAGGTCAGCCGTTGTAACTACATTGAGACCTTAGAACTCATATCTCAAAGTGGATGGCGACATTTGCGTTGTAGATGTCTGTGGACTCGTCCACCAATCTAAGCAATAAAAATAAAATAAAACATTTTAATAAATACGATATTTAGAGTTAAAATAAAAGCGTAGTCTTCCTAGAATGAGTATGCATTGTTATAGAGGGAACCCCGTAGCCCCTTATTATTAGAGGAGTTCTAAGCTCGTCCATATTTTCTTTCTATTCAATACGAATAATCCTTAACCATCGTATCGATGAATCTCATAGCATTTAGTAGTTCTCTAGGGCTGTTTCTCTATTCTTTACGCCCGGATGAGAACATTTTGAAAGTTAAAAGATTATGATAACTAATACAAACGCAAAAATTCAATATATTACTTTTTCTTTTATTGCTTAGATGACTGGACGAGCTCACAGTCCACGTGGTGTTAAGTGGTTACCGGAGCCCATAGACATCCACAACGTAAATGCGCCACCCACCTTGAGATATAAGTTCTAAGGTCTCAAGTATAGTTACAACGGCTGCCCCACCCTTCAAACCGAAACGCATTACTGCTTCACGGCAGAAATAGGCAGGGCGGTGGTACCCACCCGCGCGGACTCAAAAGAGGTCCTACCACCTGTAATTACGCAAATTATAATTTGGCGGGTTTGATTTTTATTACACGATGTTATTCCTTCCTCGTGGAAGTCAATCGTGAACATTTTTTAAGTACGTATTTCATTAGAAAAATTGGTACCCGCCTGCGGGATTCGAACACCGGTGCATCGCTAGATACGAATGCACCGGACGTCTTATCCTTTAGGCCACGACGACTTCAAATTACTTTTATTAATTAAAATAAAATTCATAATATTGACATGAAAAACCTTCCATATTCACCGAGGATTACAAGTTATGATAAAACCTTCCATATTATGTTAACATAAAATTAATTGCAATTACTTAGAATGAGCGCACAATATTTTAGCGATATCAAAACATATCCATGACGCAAACGAGATAACACTGACAAAATTGCAAACAATATAACCTCACTTAATAGATACATAGCGAAGGACTTGTTTTTTAAAGGCTTCCGAAAATGTAGGCTTATTAATTATCTAATTATAAAACTGTTTCTGCGTGTTTTATTGTTTATTAACATTTATATTTGTCAGACCGTCGCTAACTAATTTCAATAATGTGTAGGTACTTTTTAAAAACATCATAATTCATGAGCGTTACTTTTAAAAGTATTTTTCAGAGATGAGCTTTACGCAGACGTTTTATTAGTGGTAGGACGTCTGTCTATTTCTGCCGTGAAGCAGTAATGCGTTTCGGTTTGAAGAGTAGGGCAGCCGTTGTACTGTAAAAACTGAGATCTTAGAAGTCATATCTCGAGGTAGGTGGCGACATTTACTTTGTAGATGTCTATGCGCTCCGGTAACCATTTAACCAAGTGGGCCGTGAGCTCCGCTACCCATCTAAGCAATAAATAAATAAAAAGATGGTTTCATCAAAAATCAAATTAGCATAGTTAAAGTTTAAAATAAATGATGTACCTACCTACCTATTCGTGATAAAAATTTATGAAGAAAAAAATAAAGTATATGAGTTACGTTCGTAGAGTGTAGGTTTCAGTAAAACGACCCCGCTACAAATAAGCAATACAAAACTCCTATACAAAACAATTTACCGATACAATCGCGCACTGATTAAAGTCGAGAACGTTGGTCGATGATTCAGCGTTTTTGCTTAATTCAATGAAACCACGACTTAAATAAAACTAATCATTAATACTGCGAAACGCTACGGCTTACAAAACTTGATTATAAAAACACATACATACATATGATTTGTTAAAAGAGTTGTGTTTGGGGCGACACATCATATCCCATGATAATGCTTATATCAAACTGAATCTTATCACTCAGCTTGAGAATCGATCGTTAAATCCTCAGACAAGAGAGAATAATTTCTCAGGATGGTGATAAACGATATATGGCATAATATTTTTGTATGCTACGTATAATTACACCCGTCTAAAGGTAAAACCAATTAACTGCCAATTCTTCGGTTTGACACATTTCCATATTATTATTAGATACATCAAAGAATTATCTTCTTAATTATAAACCAATCAGCCGTACTCGCCTGCTTCGCTAGGCATTTAAAATTAACATTATTATTTATTGTCACTATTATTAGGGATCCAACACCCATATAAATATTAGCCTATCCATTAAGTGCATGTATTTTCTACATGGATACCAAGTTTTAAGTCAATCGGATGCATGGTTTAGTAGTTATAACGGAACATCCGTAAAAACCACTGTAGATTTATATATTAGTATAGATTAAACCGCAGAACATATTTGATTCTTTTATTGTGAGTACTTTTAAAACTCTGAAAGAAATGTCAGCGTTTCCAGGGCTCGTTCCACAAATAGATTAAATCTTAAAAATATTTTTTTTTTTAAATTAAAAACACTTTCAGTAGACGAAAATATTTTTAGCGTGTATGTAGTTACGTCAGTTATTTTCGTCCTTCAACAAACGTTCGAGTTGGAGCCTTCAATAAACAACACATCCATCTCCTGGTAACACCGAAACATTTTTATGTAAATGTAAAATGGAATCGATTCTGTTGACATGGAAATGACATCACATACAAACAGTCGTATTGAAACCGTTAAAACTAAATGATCTAAAGTTAAAATAGTATTAAATGATCAGATTTTTTTCGTTGTAATCGTGTTTACAAGTAGAATTATGAAATAAATTTTACTTAACTTTATCTTGGAAATCCTGTTTTTCCTACGATTATTTCCTTTTATGCACCGCACATAACGTGTATGAAAAATATCAGGAGGCTCGTTTTAGTATTAAGACATGTAACAAACAAGCAAACAATAAACTCACTTTCCCACAGACTGGATTAGTGAAGCCCGGTAACCCTGCACTGTAACTTATGGAAATATTAAGATCACATGAAAATATATATAAAACAATTTGTTAAAATGATTATGTAATTGATAAAAGTTTCGTTCATTCACCTTGTAATTAATTATGAGAATAAAATGAAATATAATAAAAAAGGCAGTCATCGTTTTTAAATCATCTTAAATTTTCATGGTTACTACTGTTTTTTTTATTGCACTTGTAGGCAGACGAGCACACGGCCCAACTGATGGTGAGTGGTTACCGTCGCCCATGGACTTCAGCAACGCCAGGGGCAGAGCCAAGCCGCTGTCTTGTACTTTTTTCTATATTCGTATCGAAAAATTATTAAATGTCTTTTTACCAACTAACCAAAAGACAATCGTATCATCGTTATGCTTTTTTTGATGAAAATTCTTAATCCTTGATCTCACATCGTATTCTAGGTAAAGACATTACTCACAAACTATACTCAGTGAGTGAAGGCTTAGGACTGGGTGCGGCGGGCGAACGAGAAGGAACACCGTTGCACCTGACGCGGTCTGCCAGCGTTGACGCGGTGCATGAAGGTGCCCGTGGACGTCTCCGTAGTGCTGCCTGGCGAGCTCGCACCCCCGCACCCAAGGGTCAGATACAAGGTAAATAATTGCAATAAACTGATGTTTTAAGTTAATCAATTTTGGACTGTAGTGAATTCGTAAATGACAACTCACAATTACGCAACTGCAATGGTTACTGACCTATGGAGCCGAGATGTGGACACTGAATGAAGGCAGGGCTGGTCCGAAAGTTCAAAATCACTTAGCGACCCATAGAACGAGCTATGCCCTGTGTTTCTCTGAGGGATCGTATCAGGAATGCAGTGATACGCCAAAGAACCAAAGTTACCGACATGGCCCAAAGTATAAACAAGTTGAAGTGACAATGGGCTGGTCATATCCGGTAGTAGGTAGATACGAACGGCCCAAGATTGGGACGTGTGGCGTACCTTAGAAGAGGACTATTTCCGACAGTGGACAAAAATAAGCTGTTAATAGAATAGATACTGAACTGACCGGTTACGCTGATTATGGTATTATAATTGGATGGATATTACTGGTGGTGGGACCTCTTGTGAGTCCACGCGGGTGGGTACCACCGCCCTGCCTATTTCTGCCGTGAAGCAGTAATTCGTTTCGGTTTGAAGGGTGGGGCAGCCGTTGTAACTATACTTGAGACCTTAGAACTTATATCTCAAGGTGGGTGGCGCATTTACGTTGTGGATGTCTATGGGCTCCGGTAACCACTTAACACCACGTGGGCTGTGTGCTCGTTCACCCGTCTAAGCAATAAAAAAAGGCCTATTTCCAACAGTGGACAAAAATAAGCTGTTAATAGAATCGATACTGAACTGACCGGTTACGCTGATTATAATTTAATGTACTACCCATTTATTACCAGGGGCATCGTACTGGCAGCCAGTGGTAGCACGACAGTTTCTCCGACAGTCACCGTTCGGACGACTCAATCAGCCTCCGCGATTGGTCGCACAGTCTTCATCGGCAAGTTTACAAACGCCAGCCCGCAAGCGCAGTCCACCCAGGAGGCCAGCATCGTTGCGGCGCGGTCGCGAAGTAAAGTTCGCTGAGATAACGCCGGAGCCGGCCGTGTGACGCGGGCCGCGGCTCCAGCCAGAGCTGGTGCCGCTCGTTTCCCCACCGTTTTCCCCCAACTCGTCTTCACCCCCCCTGACGTCCCCCTGACAGGAAATCGAGCGAACGTACATGCCGCACATGACTGATTTTTGAACTAAAAGAAGTTTGCTCTTTAGCAGTGCTACGTTCGAAATGCAAAAGACTTGTTTGTTGTTAACGTTTTCCATACTATTTCAAATTATTTACAAAAGAGCTTCCTGTTAAGTATTGAATGGTCAATGTTTATTTTTAATATTTGAATTAAATGCTTCCTCGTTCGCTCGGAAATCGTAAATAGTGTAAGGAATATTTAAAAAAAACTGAACGAAAAAGTAAAAAAAGACTCAGTGATAGAGTGAATCAATGATCATAATGTGTATGTTTAAGAATGTGTAATTATTGTGTGATGAAATAGTCTAGCTTTGTTTGTTATGTGCAAAACAGTGTACTTATTATAAAGTAACGCTCAAATACCCCAATAAATAATCCAAGAAACAGCATTTCTGTAAATAATGCTATAAAAACGAGTTATGTTCCGTATCATGTATAAAAAAAAGTAACACTGACTTTATGGAATTGTGACTAATTTATAGCAATGAATGTTTCGACTGTGGAGCCCTAAAAATGTATAGTACCTATAAATGTTACACTATAGATTGTTTACTAGTATTAAGAAGAATTAAATCGTGATAAAGTAATAATAAGGTTAGATAATGCGCGGTGCATTTATGTATTGGTAAGTGTCATGTTTGCCTTAATTTTAAATCAATTGTTAAACCACAATCCAAATATTGAGGTCAAATAAGCAACGAGATTTAACGGAAACGTAAAAAAAAGCTTCCTGAAACAATGCAGTAAACAATGAAATCCTCTAATTATTTTGAATATTATTAAGCAGATCGTTAACTTAACATTTCAAATAGTCTTTCACGTTTTATCTGGGACCGTTTGATTTCTAGTTGCTGATTAGTTTTTTATTGTCATTACAATATTTCCATTTATTGTCATTACAAAACCTTCCTATTAATTGGTCTAAAGGATCTATAGTTAAATAGCAAAAAAACTGAACTCTTATCACATATCGCCACATCATCACTAACACCGTCATCGCGGCCAATTTAAATATCGTGTTACTTATTAAAGGGTGTTACTTTTTTTTTCTTAAACCGAGTTAGTTTCAGATTAACATCAATTCATTTTTCTCCGATCTCACATCCTATAGTATATGTATAATTTTAGAACATTTTATGTTTGAAATTAGTGAAGAACATTCTTTTTAGATTTGGACGAAGCTACGAAAATCACTTTTGTTCCAAGAGAAGTTGTATATATCTTCACTATCAGTCTACTACTTCACAGACAAAAAGGCTCATGAAATCATGAATCCGCGTCCATAATTTTATTAAAGACTTCGGGCTGAGTTAGGTTAACTCCGGTCATCGTTCTCGTCGAACCTGTCGCTTGCGACAAAGGGCTTGACGAGTAAATTAACCCACAGACACAGCCCACTGAGTTTCTCGCCGGATCTTCTCAGTGGTTCGTGTTTCCGATCCGGTGGTAGATTCTGCGAAGCACGGCTCTTGCTAGGGTTCGTGTTAGCAACGTCGCCAGGTTTGAGCTCAGTGAGCTCACCTACTAGTTGAGGTTACGCTGAAATAGCCTCTTAAGGCTATCAGCTTAGGTAAGAAAAAAAAGGTTAACTGTTATTTTAAAAATTTGATCACTCAAAAATATTGGTTGATTCTAACGGACGAAAAAAAAACAGTGCACAGCAGTACACTGACAATTTTAAGATTAGTATCAAAATTTTTCAAGTTTTGAAGTTATACTTCTTTAGGCGCGTTATGAAAAATTGATGAGAGTGAAATTTTACGATGCGCGCGCACCGTGACACAAAATTAACAGAATGAAGTGCTCACTAAATCGCTCATTACAATACGACCGACGTAACTTGGCGAGTCTGAATATAGCCGCAGGTGAACTTTCCGAACCGTACCGAGAATTACCGAACTTATACGATGTCAAGAAAAGTGATGTCCAATATGCGTGTTTGAGGATGTTGTTTAATCGATTTTTGTTACTTATGTACGCGCGTAAGAAGATTCTTACGCGTAAGAAGATTCTTACGCGCGTACATAAGTACACGCACCCTTTTTTTTTTTAAGAACGTGCCGTTTGTAAGTTTGATTCTCAACGCCCCTATTAATTTGTTACAAGTATGTACCGCCTATACAACGAGACCTCCAACTAATAATACATTCTTAATATTTTCTTTAAATCTAAAGTAAGTGGAATTGTAAGACACATGTATTATAATAACCATGCAACAATTTAATTAAAAAATTCTTGGTTCTTCACTCTAAGCAAATATCCAAAAACGAACTAATCAAAAACCAACAACCAATTCAATCCAAACAATTTTCATTAAATCTTTCTTTTCATTAAATGTTCTTAATGTTCTAAAAATACTAAAACCTCAAATGTTACTAAATGAATAACGGATTTGTGATCATCACGTTTTTTGCTATTTGACCATGGAATCCTAAAACAAATTGAATTATATTTATTGCAATGTTTTTTTTTTTTAATTTACCCCACAGTTAACAAACGCATTAAAAGTAATGTTAGCTTAAGTCGTATTTTGTCTTTTTCTGTCGCATTTTAAGCAGCCCTTTTTTTATAATATTTAACATTGTGATTATTTTGTCATTACATTGCCACTTTTGTACTATTACTGAAAATGAAATTCACTCTCAAAAATTCACACGAGAACCGTTTTCTTTAATAGTACACGTATTTGTAGTATATTTTCATATTCAAAGTTTTTCGCATAAATAAACTAACTTAATTTACACAAATACTTAACGCAAATAAAATTTCTTATCACAGTATCACAAGCACAACAAATTTTAATTAAATTTTTAATTCAATTTTATTCATAAAAAAATTAATTCAATTACTATTAAGGCCAAATGTATGGTAGTTAAACACTACCCAGCTGACAAGCATATTATTATATGGATGTAAGACAAGATCCGGTGTTTAAGTGACTTTCGGTCATCAGTTTGCCAGTATATGTGGTGATTACCTTTCTTGTGGGTCGGTAAGAAATCGCCGCACTTCCACTTGTACGTTGGGTATGAAGTGTTAAAATCGACTCGAAGGAGACAGACTCTCGTACCACAGCCCAGGTGCTAACTTCAAATCAGCAAACGCTCAATAACGAATCAGGCACAAATTCCGCATCTCTCCAGGCTAACACTCTCACGGGACGCCGAGTCGGCGATTGTAGCTATTGCGATTATAGAACCACACATGCCACACAATGACAGCAACCCTAGTATATAGCAATAAGCAAACTGTATGACCAGAAGTCATTTAAAAAGGGATCTTTGACTAACATAATACAGTTACTATATCAAAATATATGACGACATAGGAGAACAAAGGGTCAGTATGCAATTATCAATTGCTCCGAGAATTAATTGAGGAATTAATAAGCCAGCTACTCAATGTTGTCGTTGCTAAAATGGCCTATCCTAATTTAGTCACAAAATTCGAGTTTATTCTAAATAGACCTCCCCGCAATTTATAAAGTTACGCTTCTTAGCCTTGATCCGTTTGATTCCCCATTGTATAAAAACGGGCATTGTAAATTTTTAACATCTAATTAATAGATACCCATACAATAAAAATAACTTGTTGTCGTTCGTGTTTAGTTGATGTTGCTTTATTCGTGTAAAATACATGTGTTTAGATGAAATAGCACGTAGCGTGTACTTTCAGTCAAATGCGACGAATAACTATCTATTTAATATAGAAACAATATTTGATTAGGACAGAATTGAGTTTGTTTATTATACAAATAATAATAAATAATAATAATAGTAAAGAATCATTTTTTTAATCAGACTAAGTTTTAAATTAAAAATAAAAAAATTACAAAATTATTTGTTTGGTTTGCTATGACACAAGAACAACAGCGGGGGCAATAGCTTTGTTTTTTTTAGAATTAACCAAACTTCACCAAATACTGTATTTTATATCGAAAGGCTTCAAATGAAAAGATTTAAATGGCCAATAATTAACAAATTAATTTTTCGAAATCAGTTTATCGCTTTGCTGTAACTTATTGTCAGTGGTCGATTATGTCACATGCGCCATAAAATCACGAATCCTTCTATAGAAATATGTAAGAATCGACCACCATTGATTTTCAAATAAATTAATATAATATAATTTTGTTTCGAATAGTGGTTTATTTGTGATAATTTGGAAGAATAAATATATACTAACACTAGTATTAACTGTACCGCTAAGAAATATTAAGTACTGGGCGCATGACAGCTTACTTTATACTCGTAGTCAACTCAAGAGCTGAAATTTAAGATCTATTTAACCAAGAACAAGTTGGTTTTAAAATTTTCAGCTCCTATTATTTTTTAAACATCATTACCAAATAAACACAATTTTGTCCTAAGTACAATAAACACGTTTCACAAGAATACATATCTCTTCGTCGTTGTGTATAATCTTGTTATTTACTTCTTCGACGTAGTAAAAATGTTCTCGGTGGGCTTTATTTAATAACGCAGTAGATTAGTTAAATGGTCTAGAAATATTACGTTTCTAAGGTATTTACAGTGCTTCTGTAACATGATCTTCCATATTCTAAAAGAAAGAGAGAGAGAGAGAAATTTAAATTAGTAAGTTATATTTGGTTAAACAATATAACAAATATCTAGGATTTAAATAATGCAAGTGGTTCTAATTTTACAAGCTACAAAATAAAGAATCATTTAACAAATAACAGCACTTTCAATCGCACTGATCTCTTCTAAAATATTATTATAAATTTGTATTCTTTCTTAACTGTTGGCCTTGCTCTTTTAGTAATAAATATAACGTTAAAGGCTAGTGAAATTTTGATAAAACTAATAACAACTAGACTTGGAATTGTAAAGTATAAGGTGTAACAAAGCATTATGAACGATTTACTGTATAATTGTATTAATTTAAAACTACTCTGCACATAATATACTATTCTTCTCTATCATATTATTAAATAGTTACACTATTGTGGATCACGTTATTTAATTTATTTGTTTACATCATAGAATTGATTGCGCGTTATTATTCTATTTTATATTTAATTAAATAATTCTAAAACTATTAGTTTTACGCGTTGATTCTAGTTGAATCTTTTTGGTAATTTTGTATCAAATTTATTTCCTACTTAATATTTATAATTACTTATAATAAAGGCGAAAAACTTGTACATGTAAATTTAACAAAAGCAAAGTATAAATACTAAATGTGTGTTTCCTAGAGTTGTTTGTTTAAGCATAGTTTATTTAAATGTAATTTAATAATAAGTTTAAAAATTATAGTGCTTTTGTTATAGGGTTTGTAATCCAAGCGGCTTCAATTATATTATATCCCGATAAGTTAATATAAAACTTAACTGTACTAGATACATCTTTTCATTTTTGAGCTTGTAATCTTTTAATTTTTATATTAAATAGAAAACACAGAAGCTCACAGCTCAACATAAATACTAGTATCTGCTTTAACTTATGAATCAATTGCTTTAGAATAATGGTACTTCTGCTCTTAAAAATAGGACTCATGATTACTTCGCGACGAACTAAGCCGAATTATGTAGGTAAATAGTCCGGGTCAATAACATTCTCACAGCACCTACAAATTTAATTGAAATTAGATTATTTAAAGTATCACTATCGAATATATAAATATGTTTTTTTATACATACAAATGAAATCAATGTGGTCAAATCAGGACTACAAGGCAAACAATTAACGTTTCATTTTATCAAATTATTGATTGATTTATTTTGTTTATACAGTTTTACGTCAGTCTTCCGTTCATTTCTTATCATGCAACCATAGTCTTCCTTATTATTTATTTATTTATTTAAGGATTACCGCCAGGGTTTACAGTAAGACATAAAATAATATTGACATGTATAGAGCAATTGATAACTGCAACTCTAATTAGAGACAATCACAGCATGCATTACATTAATATATCAATAGAGTAATGCATTACATTAATATATCAATAGTAGAATTTAACAATACTATTAATAATAATTAAAAATTTAAACAAAAGAAAGACAACAAGGACAGTAATACCCGAGTACTCAGACCAAGGCTGAGGTTGAGGTTCAACAACAACTTTTTATAATTTTGTTCTTGAATATTGGAAGGGAATCGCCAAATAGGTACCTTAACAATGATTGAATACGAATGAATATTCACTATACTTTAAAATTAAACATGCCTAGCAACCGACACCAGCTGGCCTAAGATACATCTTAGACTGAATCGATGAATGTTTTTGGTGATTTTTTCATGTTTGCTGATCTAATAATGTGTCATAACTGAATTGAATACTGATGAATGAAACATAAACTGAAATTTTGTTACTGATTTATCGAGCTTGACGTATTCATTTTATTCCTCCTACCAGTTTTCAAAAATGTAGATTCGGCACGATTGAGAAATTGACATTTCTTGAGTAATAGTAAGCTGGTTTACGAATGATAAATCAGGATATAGACAACCGGACATAGCCAGCATAGCAATTTAAAATGAATTACAAGTAATTTGATGACAAATGAAAACGAATGTATATTTCAGGGTAAAAGCCAAACACCAATAACAGCCCATTGTATACTCGTATTAAGCGATGCGACTTTTCTAAGAAAATAAATACCTACTTCACATGTGCTCACGAATGTCGTCCAGAATAACAAAGAGCATCGTGTTATAAAAATGTAACCCATATATAATATATTTATTTGCGTATTTACTTGTTCTGTTTCTACTACACACAATGCGATTGTTTTATTTCTGCTACAAAGCAGTCATGCATTCTGGTTTTCTGGATGTGATAGTGTTACTAAGAAGGATAGACGCAAAGATATAAATACGTAGATAATAGATTTAAGTTGATTGAATGTAATTTAAATCTGTGACCGTTTGAAATATAATAACTAATACATGCTTATGAATGTCCATGATTCAGACTTTCGCTGTATCATTGAAATTTAAAGCCAGTCGACGAAATTCTGCGAAATTACTTAATGAAAATTGAAACGAGTCTTTTAATAAATCCAAATGTACAAAAACTGAAGAGAACTGTTACTTTTTGTTGTTGTTATTTGTTAACATACATAGGAACTAGTGATAGAACTCGAATGAAACATGGCGGTTTCTACTAGAGTTGTATTTGTTATTCAGAATAAACCTAATTTTTTTTCTAGGTGACGTCCTTATTGGCCTCTGTTCAAAACCTCGATCCAAAGCATTCGAATGCACTCGTTGTCAATATTTATTCGAAGTGAACGCTCAAATCTGTCTTCGATATTGAACTAGATTAATTTTGCTTCAATCGAAGAAATCCCCAGAATGATTTTTTTACTCACGGCCCAGCCCTCTACTAACTAATACAGTACCTACAGAAACCTTCGATCCCTTCTTGTAAACTATGTCCCAAAAGTCTGATAGCCACTGCGATATACCGACCACAAGAAATTCTGTTACGAAACTCATGTTTTTTTTCCTACGTAATCATTGGTAACCTAAGGGCTATGCCAACTTCACGCGCACCAGAAGCTGAGCTCACGGGCTCAACCTGAGAGAATTGCCAACACTAGCCCTAGCAAGAGCAGTGCTTCGCTGAATCAACTACCGGATCGGAATCGCGACCCACTAAGAAGATCCGGCGAGAAACTCATTGGGTATCCGTGTTATTATCCGCATAGCAATATATTATGTCAATCTATGTAATTTATATGTATATAAGATGAAAAGCGAAGGACGTCGAAAAAACCTCGAAAAAACCTTTTAAAGGTAGTCCTTTTTTATCCTATCCAAGTTACCAGTCGACTATAAAAGTATTACCATGACTAGGACTATCACTATTAAGTTTCTGTTCTTAAATAGAACTTCAAAATTTTCATGCACTTCTTATCTATTTAACCAAGCCGCTTGTGACTGCTTCAATTATTTATCAGAAAACGTAACAATTTAGAATAATATAACTAATTTGATTTATTTCTATAATTTTATGCTAGTGAATGACAATGTTGTAATGAAATTTACAACTACACTTCAAATTATTTACCTCGCGCTGGAGAATTGAGAAGAATTTATACAAAGAATGTCAGCTTTGTAATTTGATCTTCAATATTATGAGTCAGAGTACCTACATTCACCGTAAAGATTATTAATTATATTCATGTATTTATCAACTTTATAAACATGTTTATTGTGTCTTTAATAAAAGAATTGCTTAATAATCTATTTTTATAATTATTTGATGAATCCCTAATACCTAAAGTGGTAAATTATTTACCTAAATGAACTAAGCAAAAGAAGTTAAGAAAATTTATTTTAAGTTAACTAGATAATGTTCATTATTTAAATTTTAAAACCCAAAAATTAAATAAAATTTCAATGTATGTGAAATATGTATATAAATGGTCCGTGTCCTTAAATCACCAAGCTTATCAAATCGGTAATCAAATGAAATTGTATCATTTATTATACCCTTGATTTGATATTTATTAAGAAAGAACTACTTGAAGTGGAGTGATTAGTTTTTTACGTGGCTGTGGCTCTTCTATTGCTGTGCTATCCATCGGTGATGGTAGCCAGTTACGTTAGATGGGATAAAAAACAAAATGACAATATTTTTTTTAATAATTCAGTTGAAACAATTATCATACCTACACCTGGATATATCTCACACAACTTTCTCCAGAACGGGCTTATCTGGGCAGTATGTCGCCAACGGTTTTACCTAACCTTTAAAAGGTTATCAATGCTTTACGATACCACCGTAAGTAAGTTAAGAAACACATACAGTATTGAAATGTTTTGGACAACGTAACAGATTAAATCATTTTTCCAAACTATTTTTTCTGCAATTTACTCGATAACCCTCAACATTGAAAGCTATTTAGTCTGGCTTTTTACTACTAGGCATTTATATATTTAACTTTTTTATTTATTGTAAATCATCATTCTTACTGAGAATGTGAAAACTTATTTAAATCTGTTGCTAAACAACACCGACTATGTCATCATTAAAACCCATTGCATTTTTAATTTCCCATAGTTGCTTTATCACTCTAATAGTAAAACTCGCAAGTTGGTTATTATGCGCGCTAAGAGTCAAGTTATGGTACGTACTGAAGCAGCGATGCCGGCTCGACCCAGATATATGCATTAGTACGGCTAACCTCACAGCTCACTGACGTCGTACGACTTACGAAATAACATAGTTAAATGAATAATTTACTCGAATGTTAATCAATTCCGTGGCCCACTGATAATGAGGCGATAACGCTCAGTAGTGATCGCGACCGAACACAGGGCTCGCGTCATGCTCTTTATAATTATTTAAAATTCGTGTTCTTAGTTCTTTCATAGCAATGTCGATTCTTGTTCGTAGATCTGTATTCCAACTTAGAACCGTGAACCGGTGCCGGAAAATCAAGCTGACGACGCAAAGTGTGAGTAACAAGAAGTCATATCATAAATACTTATAGCAACAACAAAAAATAAAGATAGGAATAACCTTATGCAAAGACGTTTTAGTATTTACTTACCTTTTGGCTCAGCCATGAAATTATACATATATTGTAATAGATTCCTAAATACTTATAATAGTTAGAATACAATCATTACACATAGCACCTAATTCGCTTAGACGTACAAGCATTATCGGAAGTACCTATTATATCAATTACCTAATATTGCTAAAATAAAATCTGAACTAATTTTAATTCTTCGTGGCAATAAGATAAGATAACAAGAATTGTTGTTGTTATGAAATTTTAATATGAGCGAAATTTTATCTACTAAATGAATAGGTAATAAAGTTAAGATAACACATAAATCACAAAAACATCAAATCTTAATGTTTTTTTGTATGAAAATTTATCTTCATCCAAAGTCATAATTGTAAAAACAAAAAATAATAATATTAAAATTCATAAACACGTGATTATATTCAACATATTATAATGTAAAACCTGCCACATGATGAAGTTGAAATTTAAGCAATAGTTGTAATACGCAATTTATAATAAAGCAAACGTAGGCATACACTTACGTTGACATTATTGTGCGTTTAAGAATAAAACTATGTATAATGAATCTATGTGCCTAGTGCGAGTTTTTAAACGTTCTCGATAGCGTAAAAGTTAGCTCATATTTGTATGGAATGGGATCGTTAGCGTACGTTTGCTGCTAGGGGCGCTGTTCCAACTGCATACAAAATCGGCTTAACTTTTACGATATCGAGAGCGTTAAGAAACTCGCACTAAGCACACTGGGCGCCTATTACGCCCTTTCGATACTGGACACGCAAGGTTTTTTATTCACTTGAAATCGCTTAATTTGTATGTAATGTGAAGTGGGACTACCGGTACTGACTGACACTTACCAGTTTCTTGTAAATGTATTCACATTATTATTGGAATCCGTGAATTACATGTGTTGAGGACTTCTGTTCGTATAGCAATCATTATGCTACGATTTTTGCATAATAATATCGTCTTTTCGCATTAAAATTGTACAATTTCCAAAAATATTCGAAATCGAGTTAATATGCAGAATCATTTGGTATCCCCAGTATTTTTGTCATAAATACTGTCAAAAGAGCGCGTAGTTTAGATTTAGTATTTTTTTAGTTTACCTATGTTTTGACTACTATTAACAAAATTAATACATTTATCTTACTTTAATGTAACTGGTAAAAAATAAATAAATAAATGTTGCAAAGATGATTAATTTTAAAAATAACACATGTTTAACCTTTAAAATACTCTCCTGTAAAATTAATAAGTTTTGAGATTATACAGTTTTAATGCGAGAAGACGATATCTGTTTTCGATTGGGTTATACTTATGATAAAGTGTCCCAACATTTTTTCAGGCGAGAAACGTATCACAGCTATCTTACAAAACGCCTTTGAATGAAAGCTTAAGCAAAGAGTTAAGGCATTTCCACACCAGTCATGCTGTCAACAAAATCGTCGCTTTCAAGCTTTCTGATATCGGTGAAGGGATACGAGAAGTCGTCATCAAGGAATGGTTAATATTACCTTATAATATAAAACTTGATTATATTTTACAAAACTTACCAGTTTTATAAGACCTATCATTTTAAATTTAATGCAAAATATTTAGATTATTTTCATTTCAAGCAGTCAAGCCCCTATGCCTCGATTTGTAATATGTGTTACTTATGTGTTTATTAGCCAAAAATATATTTAAATTCATTACTTATTTTCAAACGACGACGTATTATACAAAAATTCAAACAATTGTTTGTATGCTAATAGAGCACGCAAATCATTTCGTAACTTTTATGTCGATTAGTTTATTAAGAGTGTTTTACTTTTCGAAGCCTTTTATATTTTAATATAACCCAACATTTAATTGTACGCGGTAACAGATGAAAATGAGTTTCAAGTTTTTTAATTCAGATGATTAATCAATTTTGAGTCCAAGACAAATATCTCGCTAACGACAATTTATAGTACTATAAAGGCGAATTTCCTTTGTCAAATTATTCACATCAATTGATTTTATTTGTTAAATTTGGAACTAAATATTCGTGTTTCTTTCAAGGTTCGTCAAAGTCGGTGATAATGTTCAACAATTCGACAACATTTGCGAAGTACAAAGCGACAAGGCAGCTGTCACCATCACTAGCCGATACGACGGTATCATAACACGGCTGTACCATGATATTGATCAGACCGCTCTTGTAGGACAACCCCTAGTCGATATTGACGTGCAAGACTCTGAAAATGACGGTAAGCTAAGTTTTTTTTATTGCCCTTGTAGACAAACGAGCATTGTGAGTGGCTAGTCATGGACGTTAGCAATGACAGGGCAGTGCCAAACCGCTGCCTACCGTTACGTACTCTCTGCACAAACGCGATTAAGTTTTTTATCTTATTTTTGCTATTGCTTAGATGAGTGGACGAGCTCACAGCTCACCTGGTGTTAAGTGCTTACTGGAGTAAATGCGCCACCCACCTTGAGATATAAGTTCTAAGGTCTCAAGTATGGTTACAACATAAAGTGGACATAAACAAAAAAAATGTTAGTAAATTAAAAGTATAAATGACAAACGCGAATGCTAAACCGACCGAGAAGCAGCAGCGCTATGGTGTTTAAAGCCGTCACGAAAATAAATCGTTTTATTGATTTATTTAAATAATAATTTTCTGTAATAGATTGACTGTATTGAGCGAATACTTTATATGGGCAACCTTAATAAGAAATGGATGATATTGAAGATCCCAGTATATTGGAAAAACTGATATAACACCTACTTTTAGAGTCGATCAAAAAAAGTAGTTAAATAAGTGAATCCAGATTTTTTGACGTCATAATCAGCTGACAAAGCCCTTAAGAGATAATAATATACGTATAAAACCAGACGAATGATTTGTCACTGTTAATCACGAGAAATAAGTTTAAGGGTTCTAATATTTCATAGACGTAACCAGTGTTTTCAAACCAAAACTACTGATGCTACCTCCAAACTAGTTATTTCTTACGCTGCGCCGCAAAGAATTAAAGGTTGCAGTTTAAATGAGAATTGATTAGGGTAAACGAAGATCCATGTGTGATAAATTTTATTCAAATATTGTAAAGACTTTTAATATGATCTAGAGAGCTTTGTTTATTTCAGGGAAACCCACAGACGCTGCGCCTGATAAACCTGTTGCTGAAATAGACGCTCCGAAAACGGAACAAAACCAAAAAATTAAAGTATTAACTACTCCGGCGGTGAGAAGAATCGCCGCTCAATTTAAAGTATGTAATTAAGTATATTTATTGTATACATAGATAAATGAAAGAGCATAAGAATAAAGAACTTAAATTATGTTCGTCATAAACACAAATAACGGGTATTTTTTTGGAGATCGGTGGCCAGACGACACGTGTTACACGGTCGAGTGTCATACACTGATTCCAGTTTGGGTTTTAACGACAAAGAGATCTTCCAACAAGCGGGCGAAATTGCTCGGTAGACCGACAGTCCGAATGCTATTTTTTGGACTCTCACCCCTTCACACTTATCATGAATATGTCGTTAACGATATTCAGACATCTGTCAGATGTATTGTGTTCTATGATAGCTACCCGCTACATATCGCACATACGGTGCGAAAACGTAACTTATGCAAATTATATAATTTTTCAGGAGAAACGTTGGAAAATTCAACATCTTATTATATAATTCTTATAATAGTTCTGCTGGGCTATAGAAATAAAATGATAATATTTAAGCTATAAAACTTCAAAAGCAAACATCTCTCTCGTCTCACTGATAACTACTAAAAAATGTATTTTCTTATACTCAGTTCCGTGTTACACAAATTGCTTAAGTAACTTTATAGCACAGTATGTGCGATATGTATAAAATTCAAAGTGGCTTAATGTTAGCGCGTTCAGAATGCATGAAAAAATATGTAAAATATCAGTTTAATGACCTGGGTATCTATACAACAATAGCACTTGATTTAGAACATCAGAAAATATTTGTACATTGAAAACAAAAGGTATATCAATTTCTTGTCTAAGCATTTCATTATTTTTGTTTTCTTTATTGTTTATAGGTAGACTTGAGTGCCGTTAAAGCAACTGGTAGAAACGGAAGAGTTCTTAAGGAAGACATGTTGTCTCATTTAAACATTAACTCGGATGACTCGAACGAAGTCGTATTACCTGGTAGTGTCAGAGCTGTAGAAATACCAGTTACAAAAGCGCAGGCAAGAGTAGAATTAGCTCTCGAGGATAAAGTTGTCCCTGTTACCGGCTTCCAGAGAGCAATGGTTAAATCTATGACGGAGGCCATGGTGAGTCTTAGCTTATAGTAGCGTAGTGTATAGCAGCGCCATTTCATCTCTTTCTCTAAATATAATTAAAAATAAGAAAAAAAATAAGAATTCACTGGGCAGCAGCGCTCTATATGAATAGATGATTAAACCAGAGTACTATGACCGCCAATTAATGGTTACTGGATGGTTACTGGTAGAGCGTATTTGATACCTGCTCGGGTGGTTAGTACCTTCCTTCTTGTTTTTATGACATCTGTTTTGCAATACAACTGAGATTTCGATCAAATCTCACCACATTTCGTTTCAAGGCAGGTGGTAGGCTTCACGTTGCTATGTCAACGGGTACCTGAAAACACTTTACACCAGGTGGACGGTAAGCTCGTTTGTTGGACAAACTACGGTGAAGTGTTCTTTCCACCTATAGTGAAGGTCAAAATAATTTGTCACTCAGCTCTTAAGAGCTGCAGAGTAATAAACGCTCAGATCGCAAAAACCACTACCGTCACTAAAATATTAGAATGTTTCTCTTAATATCCATAATCTCATTTATTTTTCACTGTTTCTCTTCGAGTAGTTCCGATTACTGACTGACTGCGTATCATCCCTGCAACGCTTTTATAGTCGATACCACATCCCTAAAGTTATTGAGAATATTCCACACATCTCTAGTATTGTTTCCGCTATCTGACAATAGATGGCGTTGTACTTCTCGAGCGTTCTAGGTGCTACTAGATCCTTCGATATTCGTTCGACTATTCGGCGATAGATGGCGTTACTCTTACCGGCGTAGCAATATAAAAAAGCTAAGGCCTTACGTATAATACGTAGGGTTTTTGTGTCATCTCGCTAGTGCTTAGAGGCCTTTGCGGTATTCAGCGTCTGCATTAACTTGTTATACAGAAAATCTAAATTAGGGGCCGTCGACCATCAGACATTTGAAATTAAGCAACCTATAAAGTGTACCTTACTGTTACGAACCCGCCGCATTCTAATTCATCATTTTTTCCAGAAAATTCCGCATTTTGTATTCAGCGACGAGTACAACGTGACAAAACTGGTTGAATCGCGTGCAGCACTCAAAAAGCAAGCGGAAGAACGTGGGGTTAGACTAACTTACATGCCGATCATCATCAAAGCGGCATCTTTAAGTTTGAGCTATCTACCCATTCTCAACAGTAGTCTCGATAGCTCCTGTGAAAATCTAATTTACAAAGCAAGTCATAACATAGGCGTTGCTATGGATACGCCCAACGGATTAGTCGTACCTGTTATCAAGGTATATAAATAACTTAACTCGTCTTATCTTTAATGTTTGATCCGGTCAAATGGTTATTTATACATTTCGTTATTTTCAGAATATCCAAATTAAATCAATATTAGAAATTGCACAAGAGTTAAATACATTACAAGAGAAAGGATCGAAGGGGCAACTTGGATTGAATGATCTCACCGGCGGGACATTTACAATATCAAATATCGGAATTGTGAGTATTGTTATTCATCTCAATATCAAACTAAATCTATGGTTTATGTCCTAAACTCCTTTGATACATTTCCCGACAATAGAAGCATAATCTATAAAGTACGACAGCACAAAGTTCCTTATTCCGATTCGCCAATATTTTTCTTTTCTTCTCGGCTGTAATGCTTAGATCTATTATTGCAGAAAAGAAATTCAAAGCTTGGCCACATAATAAATCTATAATAAATTAGAAACCGTAAAGCTTGGAAATATTCACTTTTTAAAAGTTGTGATTATTACCTTGAACCTCTAATTTTGACATTTAAGTCTAGTTGAGTTTGCTAGGTACAAGCTGATCGTTGTCATATTTGAGCAACAGCTTTCTTACAAAAGAGTTGTTTATATTATGCATGTTCCTATGTAATGCATGTATGCATGTATGCAATATATTCTAAATGGAATCGGGCTATATATTTATCATTGCCTGGTAATAATTATAGAATATTTAAAGTCTGGTATATCGATTCTAAGTCTATGTCAGAAGTTCAGCCGATTAACTAGAATATCTAATTTTGACAAATCAATATTCGTACAAAATTCCCCAAATAAGAACACTATATAGGCACAAACACAACGAACTGGTCGCGATTCATCGGCATTACAATAAATGTAATTATTGTATTCCATAATAATGTAATAAAATCTAAGCATATGAAGTGTCATTTTTTTTAACAAAATATTTTCGTTTTTAGGTTGGAGGTACTTACACGAAACCGGTGATATTCCCACCGCAAGTTGCAATTGGAGCATTAGGAAAAATACAGGTTAGTAGTTAGTAGTGCGTAACTATATTAATATTTAGTACGTTACTGGGATTGCAAAACGATACACCGCAACAACTTCAATAAATCGCACCTTTAGAATTGAAGTAAAACTTAACTAAAAATTTAAAAAAAATAAGGCTTATACTTTGAACGACTTATAAACATGTATTCGATCAGTTTATAAAATTAAATTTTTAAAACTCAAAATTAAATTTTAGCCTAAAAAAGACAAAGTGTACTTTCCGCCTCTTTTGAATCAAACGTATACTTTGCATACCTTAAAGTTTTAAGGCTTCAAGTATTAAAATTGAAACTGAAAAATCACAATTCTTCAATTACATTTTTCGGGGTTTTTGAAAAACCAAGAATTTTGGATTAAGCCTGCTCTTCAGACACGCTCTCAGGGCCAATCTGATATTATGTTGTTATAATAACGCACATATAGTTTGACTACACTATTTGGCTGTATTGCAAGCCCGCGCGGGCTGATACAATCATCTGTTCTGTTTGCGTCTGTCTGCGAAACAGTTATGAAGACAGAAGCAGCCGTTATAAAATTCAATTTAATTTTGGACCTCATGTTTCAAAGTGGGTGGCGACATTTATGTTGTGATGTCTATTAACTCCGGTAACCAATTAACACCAGTGAACAATAAAAAAAAAAGATGAAATTAACCATAAATTATTTTTCTTTACAGGTTCTCCCGAGATTTGATTCTCAAGGGAACGTTGTGAAGGCTCACATTCTGTCGGTCAGTTGGTCTGCTGACCACAGAGTCATCGACGGCGTGACAATGGCGCGCTTCTCAAATCATCTCAAAAATTATCTTGAAGACCCCTACATTCTACTACTAGACTTATAGCCTTCGTAATGACTGTATTAATGTTGTTGGTTATTATTATATCTAAATATATATTTTTATAAGTTTTCAAATATATACACTTTTTATTTTTAAGTTTATTTTTAGCGCTTGTATTTCTCCTACCTATGCTGATAGCCTTGAGAGGCTATATCAGCGTTAGCGGGCGAGTAGGTGAGCTCACAGGGCAAAACCTGACGCAGTTGCTAACACTGACCCTAGCAAGAGCAGTGCTTCCCAGAATTTACCACCGGATCGGAAACGCGACCCACTGAAAAGATCCGGCGAGAAACTCAGTGGGCTGTGTCTGTGGGTTAGTTTACCCCCCAAGCCCTTCGTCGCAAGCGACGAGTTCGACGAGAACAATGACCGGGTAGCGCTTACTGACTTAAGTAGGTACATACATAGATGACTTAACTGAATACTGGGACCTAAAGAAACAACTACATCTACCTAGTCAGGTCATAAATTCTGTCACATGTTTAATGTAAAATAATTGAAACAAGTTTATTCATTATGTAACCATTCATATACCAAAATGAACTTAACAAAACATAGATTGTTATGACACTAAAGTTTATTCAAAATGACCTCCGTGATTTTGAATACAGGCCTTCAATCTGCGCGGCCAGTCGTCTATCGCAGCACGAATGAGATCCATGTCAATATCGGCGGCTGCCTTAATCAAGGATGTCTTGAGTGACTCCAAATTGGGATGAGGCTTTGAGCACGCCTTTTCCTCCAAGTGTTGCCATATGTTGTAATCTAACGGATTCAAATCTGGACTGGAGGAGGGCCAGTCTTCGTGCCGGATGAAGTCGATTTCACGCGCCGCCAGCCAGTCTTGTGTGCTCTTCGCTCTATGAGCTGGCGCCGAATCTTGTTGGAATACCCAGTGCCTGTTATTGAACATGGTATGAGAAACAGGTTCCACAAGGTTCGTCAGGACTGTATTTTGATACACAACTGCATTCGTTTTTACACCTTTCTCACAAAAATGTACCTCTGTTAAGCCCCAATAAGAAACTCCCAACCATACCATGAGCGAGGATGGAAAATGACCTCGTTGGACACGCGGAATACGGTTGCTCGCTTCTTCACTACTGTGTGCGTACACCTTATCATTTTGTTTGTTGTAGCTCTCTTCTACGGTAAAAATTTTTTCATCCGAAAAAAGAATTTCCCGATATTTTTTTCCCGCGTACCGCTTCAACAAAGCGCGGCATCTCTTCAGTCTCAGGTCCATTAGACGAGCATTCAAACGATGTCCTGTTTTTCTTCGATATGCCCGAAGCCCTAAGTCTTCATTTAACACCCTTTTCACCGTGGTTCTGCTTAACCCCATCTGAAGGGCCAACAGTTTCTGCTTACGTTTGGGATTTCTTTGAATTCGCGCCTTCACAGCTTTTATCACTGCTGGAGTCCTAACAGACCGAGGGCGACCACTTCTTGACCTGTCATCTACACTAGAGTCTTCATTGTATCGTTTGATGGTACGATAAACGAATCTTTTGGTTATATTCAAATTTTTCAGTATGTTAAAAATTTGAATTGGCGCGTAACCGCAACGATGCAACGCAATAACTGCAACACGGTCTTCTTTAAGCGTCCTCTCCATATTTAAAAATGAGTAAAATTCTAAAAGTATACATTTTTATTTTCATGAACAATTCGAAATTCGAATTCAATAAACTTTTTTGTGGCCAGCATTCTAAAAGAAAAGTTTTTACTGTGTGACAATACTTATGACCTGACTAGTTATATATTAATACGTGAAGCAAAAACTTTGTATCCCTTTTTACGAAAATTGCGCGGACGGAGGAGTATGAAATTTTCCACACTTATAGAGAATATAGAGAAGAAGTGCACAATGCTAATATTTTTTTAAAATAATGCGTAAAAGATACATTATATCTATAAAGAAAACATTACACACACTACATACCATGTATTTGACGCACACACGCATGCATACTATTTATTGTCAAACTTTTGTTCTTGGCGTCTGTTGTCAAATTGAGAATAGATTAAATATTGTTTGCCTTTGTTAATATTTTTTATAGTGTAGTCTTCTTCGATCAATAATAGTACGTAGTCTTGGCGAAATTTGTGATTATAGAAGTATAAAATACAATCATAATAGTGTACAAACTTACAATTCCAATTAATTATAGTCGAATTTCGACTACTGCGGGACCTCTAGTAAATATTATTGCTCACTTCGACCAAGGAGATTGAAGTTTCAATAGCCCTAATTATTAGGGCCTAATCAAACCTAAACGCATATTTTGACGATAGAAATAGGCATTAAGGTTACACCGCCTGCTACTTACCTACAAGCAGCTTATAATTTTAACACGCTATTCTTATCAATAGGATTATTACTTTTTATATTATAATTAATTAATGTATTATTAATACGTTGGAAACTCGTTTAAGAAGAAAACTACAAAATAAAAGACAAATAAAATATATTTAACGCTTTAAAACTTCAAATCGGGTCACCTTAAAATAAGCAATAGTCCACTCTGGTATGCAGTTTGGTGTGTATTCGCGATGAAATCTAGCGAATATTTCAGTGAACAACAAAACGTTAACACTATTGATTGGCACCCACTTCAGGGCCAAGAATGCCATATCTACGTCACAGTACTTTTTATCTGAAAGAAACGAAATGAATCAATGAAATCTCGAAATCATTGAAACAAAACTTCTTTGACAAAATTATAATTATGTTATTGAGAGTATATATACCTAATTAATTGAGACGACAATAACGATAGTGGTTAATTTAATAATTTAAATCCATGCACAAAATTATTTGAGCGATATGCTTACTGTTTGCTACTTAAAGTTTGTTATGCTTAAAGAATACACTGCAAAAGTAAGAAGTAAGACTGACTCGGTGGTGCAGTAGTTAGCGGTCCTGGCTGTTGCGCCGAGGGTCGCGGGTTCGATTCCCACATCGGACAAACATTGTGTGATCAATAGGTTTGTTTGCACATCTATATAAGATCTATTTTTCCACAAACAGTAAGTATTTCATGAAATCCATTTATAGCCCGGTTCACATCAATATGTTCAACTAATACCAAGCGGATGGTTGCGATGGTTGGATACGTTGCTTTTGTTTCGTAAGTACTTCGTTTCATCTTAGTAAACACAAATTCGGTTCTCTTTATCAAACCTACTTCATTTTAATATCGCAAAAATATTTAAGAAAGATGAGAAAAAACACAGAAATTACAGGTCCAAATTTAAAATGAACGTCATTGTTTTATTTGTAGCAGCATTTATAAATGGCAAACTATACCTAGTCAGGTCATAAATTCTGTCACATGTTTAATGTAAAATAATTGAAACAAGTTTATTCATTATGTCATTGTAACCATTCATATACCAAAATGAACTTAACAAAACATAGATTCTTATGATACTAAAGTTTATTCAAAATGACCTCCGTGATTTTGAATACAGGCCTTCAATCTGCGCGGCCAGTCGTCTATTGCAGCACGAACGAGGTCCGTGTCAATATCGGCGGCTGCCTTAATCAAGGATGTCTTGAGTGACTCCAAATTGGGATGAGGCTTTGAGCACGCCTTTTCCTCCAAGTGTTGCTATATCTTGTAATCTAACGGATTCAAATCTGGACTGGAGGAGGGCCAGTCTTCGTGCCGGATGAAGTCGATTTCATGCGCCGCCAGCCAGTCTTGTGTGCTCTTCGCTCTATGAGCTGGCGCCGAATCTTGTTGGAATACCCTGTGCCTGTTATTGAACATGGTATGAGAATCAGGTTCCACAAGGTTCGTCAGGACTGTATTTTGATACACAACTGCATTCGTTTTTACACCTTTCTCACAAAAATGTACCTCTGTTAAGCCCCAATAAGAAACTCCCAACCATACCATGAGCGAGGATGGAAAACGACCTCGTTGGACACGCGGAATACGGTTGCTCGCTTCTTCACTACTGTGTGCGTACACCTTATCATTTTGTTTGTTGTAGCTCTCTTCTACGGTAAAATTTTTTTCATCCGAAAAAAGAATTTCCCGATATTTTTTTGCCGCGTCCCGCTTAAACAAAGCGCGGCATCTCTTCAGCCTCAGGTCCATTAGACGAGCATTCAAACGATGTTCTGTTTTTCTTCGATATGCCCGAAGCCCTAAGTCTTCATTTAACACCCTTTTCACCGCGGTTCTGCTTTTTTTTTTTTCCACAGGAGAAAATCGCCGGATCCCCACCCGCGCGGCAGGTGGGGTATGTGGGAGTTGAACCTCACTAAAAACTCCTGCCGCTCACAACCGGCGCCCTACCTCGGACCGGGCCGGAGCCCAGTCGGGGCTATTGAAACGGCGGGACAGGGTTGACGCAGAGCACATTACATCCATCCCACCGTCCCGCGGACGCCACCGTGGTTCTGCTTAACCCCATCTGCAGTGCCAACAATTTCTGCTTACGTTTGGGATTTCTTTGAATTCGCGCCTTCACAGCTTTTATCACTGCTGGAGTCCTAACAGACCGAGGGCGACCACTTCTTGACCTGTCATCTACACTAGAGTCTTCATTGTATCGTTTGATTGTACGATAAACGAATCTTTTGGTTATATTCAAATTTTTCAGTATGTTAAAAATTTGAATTGGCGCGTAACCGCAACGATGCAACGCAATAACTGCAACACGGTCTTCTTTAAGCGTCCACTCCATATTTAAAAATGAGTAAAATTCTAAAAGTATACATTTTTATTTTCATGAACAATTCGAAATTCGAATTCAATAAACTTTTTTGTGGCCAGCATTCTAAAAGAAAAGTTTTTACTGTGTGACAATACTTATGACCTGACTAGTTATATATATATTCTTTATATTTGCGACGCAATTTACGGAAATTCAAGTAAATTTTAATGGTAAATATACAAAAAAGGAAAGTTTGAGGTAATAGATGTACATTCTAAAGCATCATGATGTGTGTGTGTATGACAAATAAATACAGATTGGAGATTATGATTGTTTTGTTTGATCATATCAATAACTTGGAATCATTATCGAGTCCATTAACGATTCCATAGATTAATAATGTAATCTTTGCTAATCTTTGCCAACTTAAATTTTGATAGCACCTATGTATATTAATTTGCTTAAATGCAGTATTTTCCTATTCGCTTCAAGAATATTAAACATTATTCAGAATATTAACACATATTAAAATGGACAATTATTAAATACTAACCAGCTATCCTAATAAAATAGACCTTTCGCGGTGACGATATTTGAATGTCTTCATGTTTAAGTGCCAGTAACGAACGTTGCTTGTTACTCCAGTTTCGATCCAATTCACGCAATAAACTTAATCGAGCTGCTTTCGTAAGCAAACCGTTCAATTCTGAGAACTGACCATCGCTTATAACTTGTGTAACCCGTGATATTGCCTGGGAATTACAGATAGGCTTAGGAACAGTTTAAGGGAATCGTTCTCATTACCTAAACTAAAACAATAATATAATGCCTTTTCAATATAAATTTGCGAAAATTATCAGCATACATACTCATCTTTTTAGTAAGTTTTTGGAACGAAGTTCCTTTATTCTTTATTTGTACACACTGTTAATAAAATACAGCAATTGGGATAAGATATAAAAAATGGCGAGCTTAACTCAACAATTGAGTTATCTACCAGCTAACCGTTCTCAAAGAAGGAAAGCTTTACATTAGTGGGTAGATGAGTACAATCTAATTAGCAATAAAAATAACAAAAATAAACACTAATACATAAGTTCTTTATGGGACGATGCGGAGGGGTACCCTAACCGGGAAAAAACGTCCGTAACGTAAGATTTTTATTAGTGATGCACACAGTGTACGACTTAACTTTATAATAACGTACAAAAATTAACATATTTTTTTATCATTCATTGACCACGATCTCAGAGCGTTCGTTTGCGCAATACATTAACTCTTATGCAAGCAACTGTGAATGAAGTGTACCACAATAAGTTCGCACGTTACCGAATGACCGTGGGTTGTTGCGAAGCATTCAGTTTTATTTTCTTTATACCGCGAATAGAACTTAAATTAATATTTTTATAATAAGGAACTTCGTTCCTATGGTGTCCCACGACACCACACATCTTTTTTATTTCGTGAACGTAAGAATGGTTACAAATAAATCAAAGGTCAGCATTAGGACTGTTTTTCGTTTACGGCAAAAATTTCCTTACATACGATAATTTATTACTAAATAATTACAAAATTATCGTTGATGATTGATCGTCGAGAGATTCATCGGTTTCAGTAAGCAGAGAACATAAAAAATGAATATGCTTGGCTTCATAGACTCCTACAATGGTGGACGCTATGAACCTTAACATATGAGATCCAAGACTTAACGTCGACGACTTAAGCCTTGGATTGAATTGTTTTGCTTGAATTTGATATGTGTTATCACTTATCAAATTAAATGAAAGCAGAAATTAATTAGTCTTATTGATATTGAGTTATCGGAACTTTATAAGCCCGTTAGAAGAAGGCCCTAGCTAATTAAGCTTATCGAACGTTTGTTAAGCCTGTATAATTATTTGCCTACGGGCGACGGACCGTCGAGGCGATCCGCCCGGTCCACTCGGACTGGGTGAATCGCAACCGAGGACGTCTCACCTCCTGAGCGACGCAGGTGCTCACGGGACACGGCTGTTTCGGTCGCCACCTGCATCTCGTCGCCCGGAGGGAGCCGACGCTGAAGTGCACCACCACTGCAGTGGCTGCAACGAGGGCACAGCGGAGCACACGCTCGCGTACTGCCCCGCTTTCGGGGAGCAGCGCTGTGTCCTCGTTGCATAAATAGGACCGGACTTGTCGCTTCCGACCGTCGTGGCTACGATGCTCGGCAGCGACAAGTCCTGGCAAGCGATGCTCGACTCCTGCGAGTCCACCATCTCGCAGAAGGAGGCGGCGGAACGAGAGAGGGAGAGCTCTTCTTCCCTCTCGGCGCCGTGCCGCCGCCGTGAGTCGGGGGTCGGAGGAGGGCGTTTGTCCAGCTCCGGCCCCTATGAGGAGACCGTCTCCTCCCGGTGATAGTCACGGAGCAACCTAAAGAGGTTGAGGCTGCGCCGCACGCTACCGTCACTCTAGCGCGCTGGCACCAGGAGGACGAGACGACGCGTCGGCCGCTGCGGACTGCGATGCGGTCCGCATTTTCGTCGTCGCTGTCATCGCCGAACATACTGTGGAAGAGCAACCCGATCGGTGGTGTATCGCGTTCCGACCCGGCAGGCTGGTTCTGGCCCAGCGGGGTATCCCGGAACACCAGCGGCATAGCCCGGGCGGCCTGGTAGGGCCGCCGTACCGCGGAGACCGACGTTGTTGGTCGTCGACTATCGCCTCGACGACCCGTCGGTCGGGCGTCTTCGGGGTGACACCGCGTGTCTGGTTGTAGTGTTGACCGCGGGAACCCCCCTACTCTGACCGGGTTTTGACCCCAGACGGAGATCGGACGTCAGGTGTAAGAGTGCAGGGGAGTCGTTTAGTGGGTGGGCCCTAAAATTCCTTGGGCCCGCGGTCTGCTCCCAACACCTTGCAGATCGTCAAGTCCCACATATTCCGCGCGCCCCCTAGGCGCGGGGACCTCGTAGGAGGTTCGGCACACGGCTCAGAAAAAAAAAATATAATTATTTGGGCCTTACATTGAGTTTTCTATTTGAATAGATGTTAGCCTATAAGAAATATTTCTCTCATTAGGTCCAGTATCCAAGTTTAATATAATCATTACGTTACATTACAGTTACAGATCCAGACAATGCGAAAAACAGTGACCTTTAATTAAACCCGAATATAATTACAGGGCAAGGCCCAAAACGTTCAGAAATAAGAACTGCGGTAGATTTTATCTTCATCGTAAATATTTGAATGTATAGTACTATTTTGTATTAAACATAAAGACGACTAAGTAGGTATAATATTTTACGGTAAAATTTTACGTAGGCACCTAAATAAATTATTAAATTTAGTTAAGAGTATAATAAAAAAAAAATGTTTTTTAATCAACTTATCAGTAGATACATACCTACATTTTATGGTGGGGATGCATTAATTAAATGTAGAAAATGTGAATAATGTTTTTTTATGTTATTATAAAATAACAACCTTATTAAATATATACAGTCTAATGAATATATCGTACGATATAGATCTAAGTTCTAGGTTTTAATTAGAAGGCTATCTTATCAGTAGATAGCTCTGTTTTATATTTATTATATTCTATATACAGTATTATTTTTAGGTGGGGATGCACTACTTATGTGCAGATCGTGAATACTGTTTATCTTGTTATAGCAGAATGATAACAATTTTGGACAAACAAAGCATTATGTCGTGCTGTAATTTTCAGGGCATACTCATATAAAAAAGTAGTCGGGTCGTTACCAAGACTGATTTGTTGAATAAATACGAACCTGTTTAGTTCCGTATTTGAAATCTTTTTCTTCAAACGTTGGATCCCACACGTTTCTTAATACACTGAAATCTATTTTGATCATCAACCATTTAATAGGGTTCTGAAGCAATATCAATTTCGGTACGCGTTTTATGTTTTTAGGTTTCTTCTCTTTGTTTCCGAAAAAGAAATTCTTTGGGAAACCTTTAAAAATTTTCGCTACCTTCGTTGAATCAAATAGTTTACGTTCATTGTTTCTTTCATGTTTCATTTGTCGGTATTCGAATCTCTTTACATTTTGTGGATAACACAAACTGTTTTGTAAATTCGTAACGTATGAAGTAATTGAATAGACTGGACGATTAATACCCAGATGCAAATTTTTTATTGTATTCCAACGACTTGCTAGCGGATACAATCGCCTTACATGTTTAATTGGAACAGCCATCTGACAATGAAAACAAATTTTTAATGTACTACTTTCTATCTCTTTCTATTATCTATTATGTTATCTCTTTCTATCATGATATTAGAATTTTCATTTTCCGGATAGGAGAGCGATCGCCATAATAATATGGCGTAGTGTATTTATTACATTCTGACTTCAATCACAAGTGATTAATACTTAATTTATGCTAAAAACTTGCAATATGTACATATACATATATAACTGAGCTGCCAGCTATGTTCGGTATGACATACAAAAGAATTGCATTTTCCCTCTAATTAAGGGTACCGGTATTATTAAGATCAGATCTTTTGAATATTTCCGACTATTTTATCCTAATAGTATTATTTTCCTCTTCGTTCATCCGTAGGTAGACAACCCAGTACTTAAGTCCCTCTACTCCTCCCTCATCGTGAGCACCAGCGGTAAGTTTTTTAGTGAAAACGGTTTGACATGACGTCGTCGTGGCCAAAGGATAAAACGTCCGTTGCATTCGTATCGGGCGATGCACCGATGTTCGAATTCCGCAGACGGCTACCAATTTTTCTAATGAAATACGTACTCCACAAATGTTCACGATGGACTTTGACGGTGAAGGAATAACATCGCGTAATAAAAATCGAACCCGCAAAATTATAATTCGCGTAATTACTGGTGGTAGGACCTCTTGTCAGTCCGCGCGGGTAGGTACCACCACCCCGCCTATTTCTGCCGTGAAGCAGTAATGCGTTTCGGCTTGAAGGGTGGCGCAGCCGTTGTAACTATACTGAGACCTTAGAACTTATAGGTGGGTGGCACATTTACGTTGTAGATGTCTATGGGCTCCAGTAAACACTTAACACTAAGTGGGCTGTGAGCTCGTCCACCCATCTAAGCAATAAACAAAATAAAAAAGTCACTGTATTAATTTCTGCCGCGAAACAAAAATCGGCTCCGGTCTGAAGAGTGGGATAACCGTTATGCCAGAACGTGTTAAGAAGAGCGGCATACGACGTTTAATATTAAGTAGACCGTGAGTTCGGTGGTTTATCTAAGATTAAATTGGTTTTGATAAAATCGCTTCGATGCAATGATTATTGATTTAATGATTTTATATAATACAGGACATTACTAAAAGCATTATCCCTTTAAGACAGAATTATCACAATACATATTATTATACATTAATGACTATTTTTTTCGTACCTTGCGCCCATGGCAATAATGCTGCTTTTTTATAGCTGTATCTTCAACATTTTATTTCACACAATAAACAATTTTCCATTTTGTTAAATGATTATCCAAAATTGAATGTAAAAAACTGAAATTTTAAAGGTTAAATATTCACATCTTGTGTACATTTGTGAAAAATATTAATAAGTATGTCAAGTTGACGTTGATTCGTAAAAAGAAAAAGATTGTAATGTCGTAAGGTTTACTTTTTAACGCAACGAATCCGTAATTTGTGATACATGTCTTCTTAAGTTCCATGTAGGTTACACGGTTACACGGCTGAATAGTATGAAGAAGATGAGTTAGTCTACACAGCGCTTAAATTTATATTATATTAGATTTATAAGTTAATTACTTCGTAATAATCCTTGCTTAGTGTATCTCTAGTTTTCACAGCAGTTCGTAATCATAGTCGAATATTTTCCGATGAACTATGATGACCTTAAGGATTTTTTATCGGTGGCATGAATAGCGTCACAAGATGTAATCTTGAGTGTAGCTCGAATTTGGTTTGACCGATCTATGAGTCAATATTAATACCCAGTTCCGCTTGACTCAGCATCAGCACTCAATTGACTCATAAAGATTTGCTGAAAACAAATTCATCGATTTTCCCACAGACAGTTAGTTTATTTATTGCGAAATGAACAAGTATTCGGCAACAGAAAGTTCATCAGAAATGAGCAAATAAATAATTATTTTGTGATTATATCTTGCTAATTGGATTTAGCTGTAGTGTGTGTGATAAATCAACGAGGTTGACCCCTAACTCAGTAAACGGAATACTTTGTGATTAAATCTAAAACCAAGAACAGGTAGGTACATATTTAATTTTCATTATTACATTCGACTTTTCTAAGAAATCTCCCACTGTGTTTTTAGTTAATCAGACTTAATACCGATTAAAATTATAGTTTGAATTGGCTTTACATAATTATCATATTGATTGTAATCTTGATTTTAATCTGCGTATAAAATAAATAAAAAATACACAGCTCTTTACAAGTTCGTTTTACATTCGTTTTGCATAACAACCACATAGTAAATTAGGTATGTAAGTTATTTATATTTTGTATGTGTCTATGAAATTGTGCCCTAATATTATTATAATGTTAATAATACTCTTAGTTCTTCAATGATGTAGTTGATATAATTATAATCGAGAAAACATTTTTTTTTCGCATAGAAGGACGATCTCACAACCTACCTGGTGTTACGTGGTTACCGGAGTCCATAGACATCTACATTGTAAATGCCGCTACCTACCTTGAGATATGAGTTGGTCTCACTATAGTTACCCTTCTAACCGAAACGCATTACTGCTTTACGGCAGAAATAGGCAGTGTGGTGGTACCTACCCGTGCGGGCTCACAATACGTCCCACCACCAGTAATTTCCCACTATCAGCACACAGCAGTCGTCATATTATCTGGAACCGCTGCGTTCATCCACAGTGCGCTTCCAGAGGTCTTTTTTGCCACGTACCATCCGGCTATGGAATGAGCTCCCCTCCACAGTGTTTCCCGAGCGCTATGACATGTCCTTCTTCAAACGAGGTTTGTGGAGAGTATTAAGCAGTAGGCAGCGACTTGGCTCTGCCCCTGGCATTGCTGAAGTCTGTGGGCGACGGTAACCTCTCACTATCAGGTGGGCCGTATGCTCGTCTGCCTACAAGGGCAATCAAAATAAAGTTATTATTTAGGTAACTATTTATACTTTAGGAGTATGTGGCTGTTAACTCTGGGCGTAGTTGCCCTAATATCGGCGAGTAAAGCTTGCACACCCAGCGTAACTACGGTGAGCGGTACTCACGCCCCTGTGACCGTGTGTTCCGGACAACTCATTTTTGCTGATGACTTCGTCGACTTCGACCTTGAGAAATGGCAGCACGAAAACACCTTAGCCGGAGGTGGTGTAAGTACCTAAATGCCCGAATTATAAAACGCGACGAAAAAATTAATTTGTATTAAAGACTCATCTTTCGAGTAGGGATTACCTACTCGTACAAAGAAGCTGTTACATTACAAATTATTGTTAATTGTTTAGAAATATCTAAGTTTGATGCTCAACGTGTAGGAACCTATTTCAGCTTTTAAAATAGACACTTATTTCGGCGATTACATGCAGCAGAGATGCGAAGGTTGCGATGGATGTGTGGAGTAACGAGAATGGATAGAATACGAAATGAATATGTTAGAGGAAGTTTGAAAGTGGCCCCTGTGACAGAGAAGCTGAGAAGTGCGCGTTTGGGATGGTATGGACATGTGATGAGACAAAATGAAAATAAGGTTGGTAAGAGAATTTTAACTATGAATGTGGAAGGATATAGAGGAAGAGGTAGACCTAAGAAGAAATGGATGGATTGCATGAAGGACGGGTAAGAGGGGAGTGAGCAAATAAATGGTATATGATAGAAGAGTATGGAAGGAGAAAACATGTTGCGCCGACCCCAGATGACAGGGAGAAGGGCAGGATAATGATGATGTATTTTTGTCGACTCCTTTTCAGAACTGGGAGTTCCAGTACTACAACAACAATAGAACTAACTCATTCACGAACAACGGTCTACTGTACATTCGGCCGTCCCTTACGTCCGACCAGTTCGGATCCGCATTTTTACATAGCGGTCGCTTGAACATTGAAGGAGGCGCACCCGCCGACAGGTAGGTATCTACAGTATTCGGTCCAAGAACCAAGACTTAAAAAATCTAGCCTTTATTTCTACACAAAAAAAAACGAAATTTATCAAATTATATTCTCAATTAGCAACCCGCCCTCGCTTCGCTTCGGAAACTGTAATTTATTATTGATTTCTCCACTATTTAATAGATGCTATTGTACATATAAACCTTCCTCTTAAATCACTCTATCTATTAAAAAAAACCGCATCAAAATCCGTTGCGTAGTTTTAAAGATTTAAGCATACATAGGGACAGACAGATATAGGGACAGAGAAAGCGACTTTTTTTATACTATGTAGTGAAGCTGATAAACATATTGCCATTTTCTTGTACAGACAACAGCGATTATTGAATGTATATAACGCAATATAGTTATTATTTACAATAAATTTGAAGGTATGTCTACAAGAATGTAGGTTGTTATTGACATTTAAAAATAGTTATCGAATGCAAGTGTTAAGAAGAACAATGGCAAATATCTTCTGTTTACTCCAATACAATGATAGATCGATGGGATGGGATTTTTGCGGTTGACTTGCTTTAGTACAGGTATTCTCTTATACAATTGCACATTTACAATTTCAGATGCACTAACCCTCAATGGTACGGTTGCGAGCGTGTTGGTACCCCCACTAATATTTTGAACCCCATTAAAAGTGCACGTATTCGCACCGTTCATTCCTTCAGCTTCCAGTATGGTAAAGTAGAAGTTAGAGCGAAAATGCCTTCCGGAGATTGGCTCTGGCCCGGTGAGTTCCATCCTTAGACTTAGGGTAATAAAATTTCACTTAAATTTCTATAAGGCTTGTCATTTTCAACGTTATTCAAATCGACCAATATCCGATCGCGACGGGGCAACGCAAAGCCGCCATCGCCCGAAACATGTCTTGTCAGATCTCACTCACGGTGCTTTTAGGACCCTTAAACGTCGTGGTAATATATCGATGGTCACCGGTGATAACACAAATGCTCGTCAATACTAAGCTAGCTACTAAACAAAAAAGTATTGTTTGTATAGTAACAAAACCCGATTTATAGCCGAACTAAAATGTAATATTTTACTATCGCGATTTTCTTGTTCGGGTATTAGGATAAAGTAATAAAATATCATCAGTCTTGAATTGGAGAAAATTCGTTAAAAGAACTCCGGTCCAATAAATACACACAGTTCAAGCTAATGTGTTAAAAAAAACAGCTGACAAACAAGATACCAAATTAACATTTTGGTTTTTTCAAACCAAAGCTGAATAAAAAGTTTACAATAAAATTATAATAAGGGTTACATACTTTACGACTACAAAAGAATAAAATCGATTTACCGACCATTCTAACTATGTCTATTTGTATGTAAATGCAAGTGCTTAATATTTCTTTTTCTCTTGAAGCAATTTGGTTGATGCCTGCATACAACAAATACGGCACCTGGCCAGCTTCTGGGGAAATCGACCTTGTCGAATCCAGAGGCAACAAAAACATGTTCCTCAACGGTCTACACATTGGTACACAGGTGATTACTGTTATTTTATATATTTATAAGTACTCGGTGTTCATTCTAATTCATATACTAATAGGTAAGATACTCAGTACATTTGTTTCGAAGATTGAGGTACAAAACGTTGTCTACCGGTTTTTTTAAGTTTTTGCCGCCGTATCGAGTGATCCCATAGAGTAAAGTACCTACAAGTTCTCATGATTCTAGCAACTCAGCCTGGTTCCGAGTACTAACATATGCGATTTTTTTTAATTAAATAATTATGAACAAGTATTTAGGTACGTCTTCCACGTTAATAAAAATCCACCCTGCAAAATGGATAGTTACGTAATCCACAATCCTGTATATTTCTGTCGCTACACAATATGCATGAGACATCGCCCTCATGTTGCCAATTTGCTCTTATACAACAAATAAAGTGTTCGGTGTGTTCTAAAGAATATTCATAATGGTCCATGTTAGATAAAATTTACGAAGATATTATGTGTTACACAGGAAGCTGGTTCGACACTGCACTACGGACCTTTCCCCGGACTAAGCGGATGGGAAAGAGCGCATTGGGTCAGAAGGAACAGCGCCGGATACGACACTAATTTCCATCGTTACCAACTGGAATGGACACCAGGTTAATTATTATTATGTAGCCGTACCGACTACACTTACTTAAACTTCAATATATTTCACGTAAGCACGTAGGTGCATGTTTTAAGAACAATAATAATTGATGAAATAGTATATAAATAAAACTTTGCCTCAATAACAAATTGCACGTTGATTATACAGGATACTTCAAATACACGTTCCAAAAATAGATTAAATAAAAATAAATAAAAAACGAAATGCAATGTAATTTAGATATAATCTCAGTACATACTTTTTTAGCAACATAGCTTTTTGTTTAAATAGCTATATGAACCGTATCTAAAAATAGACCAGTTTTATTACTACAAAAATACTCTCGTATTACCTATATCAATTACAATTTGCGTAGGTAGGTTTACTTACCATTATTTTTTAAATAGAGTGGGTAGACTATTTTTCGGGTGCGTCGTTTTTATTTTATCATGAATCCTTTTCCATTGTATTCAATTTATAATACATATACACATATATTAGAATACATATATCGCAATAGCATAAAATATTGAAATTCATCGTCCAAATCAGAGCGTGCATTGCAAATATTACTATAAAACGAGTTTGTTTTTATTGTATTAAATCTGTCTATTGCACAGTCCACCAGGTTTCGAGCAGTGACCGGGCCTCATAGATATAATAACCCTAAAAACTTTAAAATATGATATAGTTTCGTCCAATTTAGCTAGAGGATTTCGTGGTCGACATAGAAGCAAAAAATTATTGAAATCGATAATCTTGGAAATTTATTAAAGATCTCTTATTATTATTATTGAATTCATGGCTCAATACCAATTATCGCCAAAAATTTAATTACGAAAGTAATTATATATTAACCAAATTCGCAGATTTCATAAGCTTTAGAATTGACGACTTTGAGATCGGTCGCGTCGCTCCTGGAAATGGTGGCTTTTGGGAATACGGCGGCTTCAACAATAGACCCGGTATTCATAACCCGTGGAGATATGGAAGTAAGATGGCGCCATTCGACCAAAAAGTACGTATAATAGACACACCCACAAAAATGTTACTATACTGAATTTGCTTTTGACAAACGACGTACACAAGATATGCTGTATAGACTGCATTTGCAGTCAGATTGCATAGGTTTGAACTCACTCACAGATGTCGTCGAAGATTAAATTTAGTGTCTTGTTTATCAGATTATTCTACATTCTCTTTAAAATAAATATAAGTTAAGTGGGACAATATATTTTAATGCTATTAGCTGTTTTCTTCTTTGGGTAATATCTATTTCTATATAGACTACCGTCTTTACAACCCATCCTCCCAAATACACGGGCACTCGCTAGTCGATTGGATATGGATAGGATTGTATTTATATACGCTTCCGTTGAAAAAAGTGTTAATCTAACATTAATAAATAATCGAGTACAAACCACATACCGCCCAAATCGGGCCCTAAGAGTCTTTACTCTTAAGGCCCGTACCCTAGGAGTCCCAGTGCCGTAGGAACTAGAGACTGATATACTTATATATGTATAATTATCTGATTAGTAAATGTCTATACCTATTTTTAATATTTTTTTCTTTAAAATACTCTAATGTAAACACAGGAAGACTATTTACTGATTGTTAAACTTTCAGTTCTATCTCATAATCAACTTAGCTGTCGGAGGCACCAACGGTTTCTTCCCTGATGGTGTCAAGAACCCTATTCCTAAGCCTTGGTGGAACAATTCCCCAACGGTACGTACCAGCAAAATATTTTAAAACCAACTGCAAAGCTTTTTTAACAAACGTAATTTACTTATTACTATTTTCATCACGTTACAGGCAGCCACAGATTTCTGGAATGGCCAGGGCGGTTGGCTTCCGACGTGGAATTTGAACGTTAATGATGGTCAAGACGCTTCCCTCCAAGTAGACTACGTTCGAGTTTGGGCGTTATAAATAATTCAATAAATTTTCAAAATTTTGCATTAAACTGATTTTATTAATTAACAAAACAATAAAACAAATTTTTTTTCTGGGTCTAATATTTCATCCTTGCTCCAATTTACGAAAGGAAAAATATGTTTTTAGTTTTCGAACCTAAGGAATGATTTGAATATAGGCAATACAAATATTTTTAATCCATATGATAAAACCTTGGACTCATATATTGAGATGGTCTGTTGTTAGAAAGAGGAGTTGACGTAGCCATGATGTACGGGGGAATACGTCTTTTATCTGAAAATGGACTAACTCGCGAATAGTATCGACGTTCAATTACCTGCAAATATATTTGAAATGATGATATGAATATAAAATTCCAATTTATTGATTACTAATTTTTATAAGTGAAGTACCTTATCAAAAAATCTTGTTAATTTCACTGAATTCGTAGAGCCTGGAGCTAGGGATCTGAAATATTATAATTCAATTTCGCGTTACTGAAAATCATGTGTATAAACAGCAGAATGCTTCCAGTGGTTACCTTGCCTGATGACAGGTTACAAATATTTCGTCAGCGCCGCATTGTTCAGCTATACTACTAGCGAGTCTTCTATATTGATTTTTCCTTTGTTTTTCCTCCGCAGCGTCGTATTTAGTCCCGATCACTAAAATCGGAATCTACAATCGAACTCTCCAGATTACGTATTTATTGTCGAATCAAATAATAATTTACATATTATTTACGAAGCAAGGTGACGTTGTTCAATTATTATTGCGGAACTGCTGGATCTACATATAATGATGCCTTCAAGATAATCTAGTCACCACCCTTGTCGAGTACGTCCATTACGAAGAAGAGTTCGACGAGCGAACTAACCCAGACACAGCCCACTGAGTTTCTCGCCGGGTCTTCGCAGTGGGTCGCAATTCCGATCCGGTAGTAGATTCTGCGAAGCACTGCTCCTGCTAGGGCTAGTGTTAGCTAATTCTCTCAGGTTGTACCCGTGAGCTCACCTACCCGTCCGCACATGATAGGAATAGCCCTGACTTCAACGCCTACGTGAGGAAACGGACCGCGTCAATGCGGCACATAATGCGTTTAAGCCCCAACAATATTTTGAGGGCATTATGGCATGGTGTTTCCTGAGCGCTATGACTTGTCCTTCTTCGAACGCGGCTTGTGGAGAGTACTTAACGGTAGGCAGCGGCTTGTCTCTGCCCCTGGCATTGCTGAAGTCCATGGACTACAGTAACCATTCACAATCAGGTGGGCCGTATAGTCAACAGCCCAAAAGGGCAAAGGCAACAAAAACACTTTGCAAAACATGGACAGTTTATTTATATTCTATCTATTCTATTCTATTTATAGTCTATTATAAGTATTGGGTGGCAAACCATTTGGATAACGAACGCGCTAAACAGCCGGGTTCGCAGTATTTTCCAATCCCAACCGTAGGCTAGATTAAATGACATTTTAAATATATGTCTGCTACTAAAAACTATATGGAATTTCTATATTCTGAAATAATATATTATTTTCATAAAATAATACTTAGATATTGGAACCGAAAAACCGACCTGCGTGGAACCTAAGAACTGTTCCGGATCGACGTCTACATGCTGTAAAGTTGGATTCGAACTGTCCTGATTCAATATTTCAGCGAGCCACTTCTGAAGATTCACTTGACTTTTTCTGTTCGTCAAATCGTGCACCAATATGATTCCTTAAATATTTTTAATTAACGCTTTAACTCTTCTACTATTTATCTAAGAATGTTATTCTGGAGTGATATTTCTTCTGTTATCGGGAAGACTGCATATTATGTACCCATGATAAATACGCACTTAACAAGTATTCATAAACAACTTTGATATGGGAACTGCATCGTGTATTATGCATTTTATAAATTTGAATTATTACTGTGGATAGGTCGCGTATGAACCCACACGGTTAGAAGCGCTTTTTTATCACCAAGCAATCGTGTGTTTCGGTCTGAACGTTGACAAACGACTAGGTACATGTCGACGTGATTTGTAGTCGTTATTGGTGGTACCAGATGGACAGTGAACTCGTTCATCTATAAAAAATCAAATTAAAACATATTTTTCTAATATAACAAACCATGCGTTGGTTGGTAAAACACATCTCTTGTGTTTCTATGTCCATTTGAGCCTCCGACATCCCAAAGTTCTACGAAGAACGTGTTTTGGGCTTGTGTTCCTTCTTTGTATTTGTGTAATTTAACTTCCACAGAGCAACCGACCGTCCATCCCGGCGATAAAATGGGCTTATTATGTGCTATCAAATGTGTTAAAGATGTTTTGCCCACACCTACAATTTAAATGCTTTATTATTTCGAAACCATAAAAAATATATCGATCTAATTAGATTACAATAATGGATCTGATGGCAAAACTCATTACGGAAATTCTGACAAAAATAAAATCGAAGTTCGTTATAAAATATAGTAATTATGTAATCTAAAGATACTAAATTAAATTTGTGTAGCTCGCGAGCGATTCGTTCCGATGAATTAAATTTTAATGAACTCATTCACATATTTTCATTATTTTCAGAATAGGTACTTTCTCTTACATTTTGGGAGTCGGTATACCTACTAGGTAACTAGACATTTCAATTAATTTTAGTTTGTGTTATTTAGTTATCACATTATTATTATCAGTCTTAAGTCTGCCTGAAGTATGAAGAAATCGCAATTTTAATGAAATCGCTTCTGCTGTAATTGAAAAGGTTTCGATTCCGGAGTTGTAACCATGTACAGTACGACTATACAGAATAGATTCCCCGTAAAGGAACTACGGAACGATTTTAAGTAACCAGTGTGCTTAGTGCGAGTTTTTTAACGTTCTCGATAGCGTAAAAGTTAGCTCATATTTGTATGGGATGGGATCTTTTGCCTACGTTAGGGGCGCTATTCTAATTGCATACAAAATCGGGTTAATTTTTACGCTATCGTGAACGTTAAACTCGCACTAAGCACAAAGTTCACTCTACGGAACGAGATTTAGTGAACGAGTTCACTAACGTGAACGATTTAAGTCCCGAAGTCTATTCTAGATATAGTACAATCATATCAAATGGGGTGGGAAGTGGAAACAGAGCGCCAACTAGCTCTAGCACACCCTCTTTATAAGGTCTAACGTCAATATTACGTAGATGTCTATTCAAATGTAATAAAAGTTTTTTTGCCTACTATTATTTAAGAAAGTATATTAATGAATTAATTTATAATAATGTTATAATACGTTTTCGACTATGGATAATCACGAGGTAAACTAAATTTTAATTTTTAAAACTTCAGATAAACTAAAAAACAATAAGTCAACTTTCTCATTATTGTAAACGCATATCGATATTATCGAATGTGACCACTACGTTCGCACCTATTTTTGTAATGTTGGCTATCATTAAGGTGTCATGGCGGAGCGTTATAATAAACGTATTGTTATTTTGTGAAATTCTATGTGCCTACTTGTATGTGCTATAATAAATGGACGACAACGAAATTAGAAGAAATAAGCATACCTGAATCACCGAGGACCACAACCTTCACTTTCTCAATCGCAGCCATTCATTGAAGAAATTGTCGGTAAGTGTTTGCAAATAAAAATGTTTGACAAATTCACAATGTCAGTATTGTCTATGTCTAATCTACCATCTTCATACCTTCAGTACTACCAACTAACGATACGCGATTATGAACTTCCAATCGAATTATTCGACTTAATACATTCGATTAGGAATATTTCAATAGCGGCGACCTTACAAAAAAAGGTAAAAGGTAACGTTACGTTTTATACGTTTTATTCTGCTCCGAACTTGCGTTTAAATTAAGCGTATATACTGAAAATAGATAATGCACCGCGCGCTACAACATCCACAACTTACCGCAAAAAGAAACGCGAATATTTAAGGCATACAAGAAAGTGTTTAAAATCAAACTTTCGAAAGTAAAAAAGTCCAAAATTAAATGTAAAATCAATTAGTAACAATGTCTGACACTAATGAAAGCCGACAAAAAGTTGAAAATCATTAGTTTTAAATTAAAATAAGTCATTACTACTACTAGTCTATTTGTCATTCGATTATCAGTACAAACTTATTATTAATACTAATATTTATGTCGACTGCATCTATTACTGTCTCCGAAGTTGTTTATTTAATAGAGACAATAGAATAGAGATAAATTGATAGAGTCAAGTTACTACCAACATGAAGTTATGTACCGCTAAGTAAGCCTGTTTTTATTAAATCTCATTGGGTTTATGAAAAACGGTTTATAAAACATACATATCCAATTAATTATCAATTAATTTTTTTTAGACAACGTTACTTTACTGAAATCAGCGTGTTCATTTTAGTTTTTTTTCATTTACTCGTCGAATAAAATAAGTAGAAGTAAAGGTTCATTTTCGGTATAATTTTAAATCATACTGTATTTTAATTTACGCGACATGAGACGGCTTCACGACGGACATAGGCAGAGTAGGTCCTACCCGTGTGAGTTCACAAGGCGCCCTTCTATCAGTAAATAAGTAACTTCTATTTTTTGCGTATTTGATTTTTATTAGATGATCTTATTCTGTCACTGTGAAAGTAATTCGTGAATATTTATAAAGTAGGTACGTATTTCATTAGAAAAATAGGTAGGTACCTACCTGCTTGCGAGATTCGAGCACCACCACATCCCATCGCATCGCTGATACGAATGCACCGGGCGTCTTAGTCCTTTACGCCACGAAGACTTCAAATTTTTAAACAATAATGATTTTATGTCTTGTGATCAACAATTTATTTCAATAGAAAAACATAAATATATAACTAAATTAAACAGATTAACCTATAAATATATACCACTATCACTGAATAGGTATCTATTCAAAGTTCAAGCAGTATACGTCAAAATTTAGCTTGAAGTCGAGCGAACGCGAACATTGGTTGGACTCGGAAGTCAAAGCTTACGAAAATTTACAATCATAAAATCGATACGATACAGACATAACTTTATACACTGTCCGCCATTGTATAACTTTTGTCTTTTGACAATGTTGTGGTTAAGATCACTGTAAGATGTTACGGAGAAGTCTAAAACCATCTAACAATAATCATAATGGACCTGTTCATCGAGCTGTTAATTTTGCTTCTTCTCTCAAAATCAGTCCGGTTATATTGTGGCCCATACAATGGGCAAGTATGTAAAAGTTATTCTACCGGCTACGTATGGTACAACCACACTGGCGGACTCGACAACGAGAAGATAACAAGTGGCCTTTGGAAAGAAATGATCTCAAATCTTCAAGAACCATGCAGGACCCAAGCTGAAAGATTGCTTTGTGCTTACGCATTTCCGAAGTGCATCAATAAGGACGGTGTCGGATACTTTGCCTTACCACTTTGTTATGAAGACTGTATGGCAGTTAAAATGCAATTTTGTTATAATGACTGGATAGTGATTGAAGATCAAAAAGAACGAGGAGTGTTTTTCGAATCTAGGGGTCATTTTCGATTACCAGAATGTGAAAATTTACCACATTACAGTGGTAAAGGCTCTCAAGTTTCCTGTAATAATATTGGGATTACTGACATGGACCTTGATCAGGTGACTACAACCTGTGTAAAAGGTAATGGCCGTTACTACCAAGGTGTAATTAATGAAACAAAAGCTGGTTTAGCTTGTCAGGCTTGGGAGTCGCAATTTCCCCATCAACACACCAGACCTCCATTAGTGTTTCCAGAAGTGCAGAATTCTTCAAATTATTGTAGAAATGCTGGTGGTGAAGAAAGTAGGCCTTGGTGTTACACTATGCATCCAAACGTGAGATGGCAGTATTGTGAGATACCAATGTGTGCTAATTCAAGTCAAGAGAAAGACAATATTAAGGGATCAAATTTAATAATGGAGAATTACTTCACACCCACATTTGTTTTATTATTATCAATAGGCGGCCTTGGATGTGTTTTAGCTATTGCAGGAATAGCTTTACTATGTCATTATATTGTTAAAAATCATTACTCTAAGTGCAATGTTTCAAGTCGCAGGAATTTACAAAACATGGATATAGATTTAGATAAACTGCCAAGTAATCTTGCCTACCATACAACTGGAGCACAACTCAATCCTAAGTTAGAAAAGTTAGAGTTTCCAAGAAATAACATAATTTATATTCGTGATTTGGGTCAAGGGGCCTTTGGTAGAGTATTTCAGGCAAAAGCTCCAGGTCTTATACCAGATGAAGAGTTTACTTTGGTCGCAGTTAAAATGCTTAAAGATGAAGCTTCTCATGATTTACAATTGGATTTTGAAAGAGAAGCTTGCCTACTTGCAGACTTTGACCATCCAAATATTGTTAAATTACTTGGAGTTTGTGCTATAGGACGCCCAATGTGTTTGCTTTTTGAGTACATGGGAAAAGGTGATCTAAATGAATACTTAAGAGCATGCAGTACTGTTACTAGTTTTGCACCAGTAGAACACCGTGAAGATCTACGATTGCTTGCTGCACCATTAAGTCACTTAGATCTTCTTCACATTGCCAGACAGATTGCATCAGGAATGCTGTACTTATCGGACAGGAAGTTTGTACATCGTGACCTTGCAACTAGAAATTGTTTAATAAATGATGACATGGTTGTAAAGATTGCAGACTTTGNCAGTACTGTAACTAGTTTTGCACCAGTAGAACACCGTGAAGATCTACGATTGCTTGCTGCACCATTAAGTCACTTAGATCTTCTTCACATTGCCAGACAGATTGCATCAGGAATGCTGTACTTATCGGACAGGAAGTTTGTACATCGTGACCTTGCAACTAGAAATTGTTTAATAAATGATGACATGGTTGTAAAGATTGCAGACTTTGGACTCTCACACAAAATTTATTTACAAGACTATTATAAGGGTGATGAACATGATGCAATCCCAGTAAGGTGGATGCCGCTTGAAAGTATACTCTACAATAAGTACACCTTAGAATCTGATGTTTGGGCATACGGAGTATGCTTGTGGGAGATATTTTCTTTTGCTTTACAACCATACTTTGGTATGACCCATGAGGAAGTTGTTAGATTTTTGAAGGATGAAAATGTTTTAGCTTGCCCAGATAATACCCCTAGATGTGTCTATGATTTAATGAAGCAATGCTGGAATCATAATCCAAGTGATCGTCCAAATTTTAGAGTAATTTATCAAACACTAGATAACATTCAGCTAATTTTAGAAAGAGGTCGAACACATTAATGTGTGTGTTCAAAGTATTATTCAAAAGAAACAAGGGTGACAGTTCAGCTAAGTGATATGATATAAGTCAAAATCATGAATTATTAATGAAAAATAAATGAGCCAATTATTTATATAGGTAAGAAAAAAATGGTTCATTATCAGAATTATTTATGGCAAAATGTTTTAGATATGAGGCAATTATACACAACAAATGATTTTGTAAACACATTAAGTTGTTACTTCGATGCATGATATTGTATGTTTAATACACATTTTTATTTGTCCATAACTGAAGACTGACATAAAATGTATGTATAAGAAGACTAGGTATTTTAAGTTCCTTTTCGTTTGATTCTTGTTTGTTAAAACATTAGCTCACATTGGTTCAACGTTTACAAATTATTTATAAACCTAACACAATAAGTACTCTAAAAGCAAATTTCATTACACACCAGTAATGTTATTAATAAAATAGTATATTTTTGTAAAATGTCAACTCTTAAATACAGAAAAATAATTAATATTAGACCTAATAAATGTAAAACATGAAAATTGCTAATTCTAAAAGTAGCACTTATGCTTTTTTTGTAAACTGAGGATCTGTGAATGTCTAGTAAAATATGAAACAATGTATTCTTTAAAAATTACAATGATTTTTAATTGAGTTAATTAAAAAATAAATCCTCAAATCAATCAATAATGTAATTAATTCAAGATGTCAAATGGCTCCAAGGTGGTTGTATAGATATTATTGATATTTTACAATTTTTTTCAATATTTATTGTTTTTCTATCTTTGCCTATAAAATAATACAGCTATAAATAAAATGCTCTCTTGCCAAACATGTAGTTTTTCCCTATGGTCATGGTATCTTATGAAAAAGCACATAATAAATGTACAAATTTCAATTTGAATGTTGTTAACATAGACATTTATTTCGCATAATAATAATTATTAATTTCAAAATGTCTAAATAGACTGCCTCTTATTTGTTTGTTGTAGAAATAGAAATAGATACATCGAAGACTGATCTTAATAGGAATGTTATAATTTAATTCTAAACATTTTGATGTTCTCAACGAAGGCATTTTTTATTTCTACAGACGGATAGACGAGCTCATGGCCTGTCAGATGTTAAGTGGTTATTGCAGCTTCATTAAATGTGTAAAGAAAAACTTGAATGTTTTTGTCCTTCTTGAGACACGAGGTTACGAGGTTGAAGACTCAATTTTCTTGTATAATGTCTGTCCAACCCATGAAACCAGTATGCGTGACGGCTTCATGTCAGAAATAGTCACGATGGCTGTGCTCATCCGTTCGAGATCAATAGGCCACATCAATAGAACTAAAAGCATGCCAAGCTGTAATGAACAGTTGTATGTAAGTTTCTTTTATTAGATAAGTACATATTTAAATACAATAAATACGGTAATAAACGAACAAATCGCGTTTTGTAGCTATCCATTCTTGTGGTACCTATTTTAAAAATAATACTATTTTATTATAATACGCGTCCAGAGCGCAGCTTAAACAATATAATTGACATTATTAGAATGATATTATAATATAACGATAACAAAATAAATGGTACATGCGCTACCAAATAAAATAATTTTATTGTAAATACATAAATAGGAAAACAATATTTTTACAAAACAATAATCCTGAAAANCATTCTTGTGGTACCTATTTTAAAAATAATACTATTTTATTATAATACGCGTCCAGAGCGCAGCTTAAACAATATAATTGACATTATTAGAATGATATTATAATATAACGATAACAAAATAAATGGTACATGCGCTACCAAATAAAATAATTTTATTGTAAATACATAAATAGGAAAACAATATTTTTACAAAACAATAATCCTGAAAAGAATTTTCATGTATAAATGAAGTAAGACAACGAGATTAAGTAATAAATTTGTAGAAGTGTTTGTTAGCCTACCACAATGCATGTTTAATTTTTATTTATTAACAATAAAGTAACGTTCATTTTTATATTAATTCAATTTCTGTATGTTTTAAGAATAAATTATGAAACTACTACTGGGTTTTTTTTCCTACTGTAGGGGAATGATACCTCGCCCCACTTTAACTGCATAGTAAGCAGCTAAGCGGGGCGGGGTATCATTCCCATAAACTACACTACTAAAACCTCACACTACCTGTTCGCTGATAGCATAACGGTCTATTCCAGCTACGCTCGGACAGAATTTGTCCATTGTAGATTAAATTGAACACTATCTTGACATGATCCCCCATTGATGCGCCTTCGAAGTACCGGCACGGGTAGGTACTACCACCCTGTCTATTTCTGCCGTGAAGCAGTAAGTTTGAAGGGCGGGGCAGCCTTTGTAACTATACTAAGACTTTAGAACTCGTATCTCAAGGTGGGTGGCGGCATTTATATTACAGATGTCTATGGGCTCCGGTGACCACTCAACATCATGTGGGCTGTGAGCTCGTCCACCCATCTATGCATTAAATAAAAATAAATATAGTTCGCTGTATTGTCACTAGAATTTATGTGAAATTTTAATTTCGGTTCGCGGGAACTGGATAATTTTGGAATTCGTAATCAATTCATGATGATATCATGCCCATTGAACTGATGACTAAAACATTTCAGTGAAACATGACGGAAGAACGTTACGTGACTGAAGTTCCTAGTAGTTTAAAACAGCTAGCAAGATTAGTCGTCAGAGGCTTCTACACAATAGAGGATGCACTCATTGTTGATATGCTGGTCAGGAATCCATGTAAGAAATATTATCTAATCTGCCATATTAATATACCTATTACGCTACCTAAAACCAAAGTTATATCTAGTTAAATGGAATTAAAACTACTTTCAGAATTTAATCTCGCATTTTTTTTGTTGTCATATTATTGCCGACGTTTCAAATACACAACAGTTTTCGTGTGTGAGACGCCAGATTAAGCCTTAATAGTGGTTTCACTTATGTCGAAAACTCGCAAAAACCGAAGCCATTGTTATAGTTAAGTGATAGGATCAGTTGCGACTTTTGAGCCGGTACCGTTTGGGTCCTGCTTATTTCTGCCTTATCGTTTTATTTATGTTTCAATAACATAAAGTAACCTGAAACAACAGTGCTATTGAGTTTCAAATTCATGTCTCAAATTGAGTAGTAATATTTTCGATAAATCAACAACTTCTGGCCGAATATTGTGATAAGATATTGCCGGAGTATTGTTTGTATTGTTATCAACGTAGGCACTAAAAATTTATTTACCAAGTAACGTACCAGACATCGGATCCTTGGTCCTCTCACGTTACCGAAACCGTAGGACACAGCATGCCAGCTGATTTTGAATTACAAGTATGGTACAGTGTACAAAAACATAACAAATGTTCCAAATAAGCACAACTGCTTACGTACCGTCGACAAGGGTGGTCATTTAGTGTCAGTAATCACGAAACCTATCAACTATCTTCGTTTTCGGGAACAAATATCTAACATCGAGCAAGTCTAATACGGATATTCTATCTTATATAAAGATTAGAATATGTTATGTATTCTGAGGTCAATATTAATTATTGATTTTAAATTGTACAGGTTTGTTGAATTCCAGGTATGAAAGAAGACGATATTTGTGAGTTATTGAAATTTGAAAGAAAAATGCTAAGAGCAAGAATTTCGATTCTCAAAAATGACAAATTCATTCAGGTCAGACTGAAAATGGAGACAGGTAATATTGGTTTACTATTTCCACAATATGGCTTAGTTCTAGAACATTCATATTTATCTATTTAACCCGCTTTTATTAGTTTGGTATGTAACTATGTAACGGAATATTTTAACGTGATTTTCACCCCCTTTAAAACAGCAGATTGATTCGAGACCTTGCACACTATCAAGGACCAATGACAATACAATAATTTAATAAAATTCTCCTATTATCCTGGACAAGATCTTCAGGATTAACGCTGAAAAAAAAAATACTAAAAAAAGCGTGGAGTGCTTTTTAAGATATTTTATAATGACCACTTTTACCAATATCTGTTAATAAAATAATTGACGTCTAGCACCCCTCTAATTTTTATGATATTTTTTTTTCTTAATCACTTTGTTTTACTTTACTTATAATAAATACAAATAAATATTTTCTACTTTTTAGTACAGCTAACTGCGAAAACATGTTTTTTTTTACTATTTTTTAAAAGCTATCCTTGTGATTCGTATTCGCAATTTTCGATCTTTTCTCTGGTTCACATAATGCATCAAGACAAAGTTATTTAATTAAAAAAAAAAAACGTTTACTTGTTAAAAAGGCACTACTATTCCTTTTTAACATGTGTACGTTTTTATAAAAAACGCTTATTCAACCACAACAAAACCAGGGGGCTTGTAAATTATTCATGTTTTTTTTTTATAGGACTAGACGGAAAAGCACAAAAAGTTAATTATTATTTCATAAACTACAAGACTTTCGTAAACGTCGTAAAGTATAAATTAGATCTTATGAGGAAGCGGTTAGAAACAGAGGAACGTGACGCTACAAGCAGAGCCAGTTTCAAGTGTCCAGCTTGTGGGAAGACCTTTACAGATTTAGAAGTAAGAATCATTTGAACTTTTTAATAGAGCGGTTAACAAGTTTACGGTTCTTCTCAGGTTAACCCACCCACTTACAGATTTGATGTGAAATTTCAATCGTTGCTGCCATCAAAACGGAACACGTGGCTGTTTCGCACTTACTCTTTCCCTCTTCGTAATTGGTTCATACAAAAGACAGTTACCGTGGACGCCCTAGTCACGACCTTACTGATCCACCCGATCCACTAACACTTTTGTTAGACGCCTACAGCTTTAACACTTAGATCTGGCACTAGGTAGTCGTAGTTGTCGATCGTGAAACCAAGGCCATAGCATCAGTCCTCTGAGTTTCTCGCATGATCTCCGACGGGGGTTGCGATTTCGCTCCAGTGGTAGATGCATTTGCGATGCAGCTGCCTTTGAGCTTTAGGTCTCCATCGGAGACGCACGTGCAGCTCTTAGCAAATCCCACCCCTCATGTCTGGACCAGTTCTGATGAAGCTGGAATGGGCTTCAGGTCACCAGATATCTTTCCATTAAAAAAAAACCTATCCGTACTAATTTTCAAAACGCCCTTACCACCAATAAAATCACAATAGCGTTTTTTAATTACGAGAAAACTATATGATTACAACCATTATTTCTGCATCTCGTCACGCCTACCTCACATTTGCTTAACCGCTACAAATGACCAATCATTATATTCCCTTAATAATAATAAAAAAACACGTTTTTTGTATTATTTCATTAGGAATTTTAATTGCTAAAGTAAATTATTATCGCTCTTCTCGAATTTAGGCAGATCAGTTATACGATATGGCCACACAAGAATTCCAATGCACGTTCTGCAGTGCAGTTGTGGACGAGGATATGTCGGCGCTACCAAAAAAAGACTCCAGATTATTGTTGGCCAAGTTCAATGAGCAGCTGGAAACGCTTTACATATTATTGCGAGAGGTCGAAGGCATCAAACTGGCTCCAGAGATACTGGAACCAGAACCGGTCGATATTAACACAATACGAGGGTGAGTTTTGAAGTCATTTCGAATAATCATCAAATCAGTATAAAAAATAATATCCAAGAAAATATTTTATACTAAGAAATTTATTAACACGTTGAATGCCAAATGAAAAATCTAGTATTTCATTCACCGGTGAGCACTGTGGCCTGAATATACCTTTCGGGCCATAAGGGTCACCCGTGATCCGCGTGAGGGTTCCGACGTAAATGCTTCCTACAATCCACAAATTGCAGCTATCAAAAGCGCGTGTTGAAGTGATCCGCGTGGCCCTTTAGCCGAACCGAACGCCTTTTGTTTTCAAATCCAATAGAAAGCTGTAGTTTTTATCAAGATATTTTTAGGAAGTCGTACCTTTTTAAAATATCTTAAAAACTAGACGGTAAAAGTCGCCAATTTTGATCTTCAAGATCTCAAGTTGATTTCTTTACTGCTTTCATAATTTTGGCTTTGTCCGAATGGTATAGTACGGTAGGCCCACCGGTTGACCGTGTGGCGGTAGCCATCACACAACACAAGATATTTGACAGATGCCTTTATCTCGCTTACGACATTTTCAAGATAAGCTTGCATATATACAAGTTCCGAACTAGAACATTCGGACTTTCTGTCTACCGAGCAATATCACCCGCTTGGTGAAAAATATTTCCCTCCGTCGTTAAGCGTACAGTCGCATGACGTTCAACGTGTCATTACGTATTTAATGGTTAAGATTAACATTTCTCTTGTCTTTGGTCCAGATTGACGTCAAAGTGAATACGTATTAATGGTTAAGATTGACATTTATCTTGTCTTTGGTCCAGATTGACGTCCAAGCAGTCCGCATTGCGTCCGGGCGGCGAGCAATGGTCGGGTGAGGCGACGCGCAACCAAGGCATGCTGGTCGAGGAGACACGAGTCGACGTCACCATCGGAGACGACAAGCCCGCGCGGGACGCCGGCGCGCTACGCAAGGAGCGGCCCGTCTGGATGGTCGAGAGCACCATCGCCTCCAACGAACAGGTCCGATGCAGACTCGGTGACCGGTTCAAACATGACCGAGTCGATCGCGAAAGAATTTTGAAGTCGTCGTGGCCTAAAGGATAAGACGTCCGGTGCATTCGTGTTGAACGATGCACCGGTGTTCGAATCTCAGGCGGGTACCAATTTTTCTAATGAAATACGTACTCAACAAATGTTCACGGTTGACTTCCACGTTGAAGGAATAACATTGTGTAATAAAAATCAAAAGCCGCAAAATTATAATTTACGTAATTACTGGTGGTAGGACATCTTGTGAGTCCGCGCGGGTAGGTACCACCACCCTGCCTATTTCTGCCGTGAAGCAGTAATGCGTTTCGGTTTGAAGGATGGGACAGCCGTTGTAACTATACTGAGACCTTAGAACTTATATCTCAAGGTGGGTGGCGCATACGTTGTAGATGCTCCAGTAACCACTTTACACCAGGTGAGCTGTGAGCTCGTCCACCAATCTAAGCAATAAATGTTTTTTTAATTTTTTTTGTTGTTTTCGTGATATAAAAAAAATCATGAGAGCGTGGCCATTTTAAATGAATCCTTAGCCTATTATTGCTACAATCCCTAAAACCGGAACTTTTGACTACTTTACAAATAAGTTGTTTTCTCTCTATAGCTAATGTCCTTGACAACTTCGCTAGAACTAAGAACTACAGCTTACTAATAACTGCAGAACGCCTTCGAAGAAAAAAGCAGAGGACCTGCCAAGACAAAACAGAGAAATTCAGTCGACTATATATAGACTATAAGAAGACATGAATGGAGACCACTTTTAAGATTTCCGAGTTTCTACATTGAATTTAGGTGTTATATGTTTATAAAGCGGATTAAGCGGTAGGCAGCAGCTTGGCTCTGCCCCTGGCATTGCTGAAGTCCATGGGCGACGGTAACCACTCACCATCAGGTGGGCCGTATGCTCGTCTGCCTACAAGAGCAATAAAATAAAAAATAAATAAAGGATACTAGACCTCAAAATTACGGGCTTAAAGGCTATTTTTTAGAAATTACATGTGATTAAGGAGTTATGTTCGAAGAAAAATTACAAGTAACAAAAGTTTGTTGCCCGTTTTCTCAAAATTAACAAATTGTATCATATTCTCTTCATCTACTCATGTCTTCATATGTTGTATATATAGCTGACTGAATTTTTCTGTTTTTTCTTTCGAAGACATTTTGCCCATATCAGCAAACTGCAGTTATTAGTTCTAGCGAAACTGTCAATGGCATTAGCTATATAGAGAAAACAACTTAATTGTATCGAGCGTTTCCTTAATGCGGTTCAGAAATATTGGCTTATAGCGGCCGTCGTATAGTTGAATGTATGTTGAAGTTCGCAAAGCTGACTCGGTTCGTATTGGTCGGCAGAGCGACAGCGTGCACTCGACGGACGCGGCCCTCGAAAAGGCGGCCAGTACTGCCGCAAGCGTCAAAACCGCAGGGAAGGAGAAGAACGACGACATTATGTCCGTCCTGCTCGCACACGAAAAACAACCGAGCGCAGGTAAGCACCATCTTCCACTGTGGTCCTTCGCGAATCCATATATTGCGTCCCTTAAATATATACTTGAGAAACATAGTCCTAACAAAGGTGCTCTGTAAAGGTCACGACCCTCAGCACTGAGGAAGACGACATACGGAGGAAGTATATACTAAAACGTTAAAACACATGAAGTCAGCGTCAGAACGGTACTTCGAAAAGGCAATGCGTCATAATAATCGCCTTATCGTTGCCGCCGCTGACTACTTCCCGAATCTTGATCATGCAAGAGCCAGTCACCGTCGAAGCCCTAGACACGTCATTACGGATCTAATAACTCTTGCATTAGACGTCTTCAGCTCTAACACTAGGGGAAGGCTTAGGGACCCCGGTAACCGTAATCGTCGAACTCGGCAAAGAGTTCGACGTCCAACCTAACCTAAACATCACCCCGCTGAGTTTCCGGCCGGATCCTCTCAGCGGGTCGTGATTCCGATCTGGTAGTAGATTCATTCGCGAAGCAGCTGCTCTTGAGTTGTTGGGTCTCCTTCGGAGGCGCTCGGGCAGCTGTTAGCAAATCCCACCCCTCCTGGCTGAGCCTTTGCTCTCTCACCTGTCCTGTTGAAACTGGAAAGGCATCCAGGACACCAGTAATCCGTCATTCATTAAAAAAAAACTAGATCACCTCGTTGATCCACTCCAGGTTAACAATGATAACTAGAGAACCGTGGGGTTCCTATTGGATCCCTGATACGAATTTGTGCGTTGTAAAAGATCATTATTTTCGAATTCTGCATATATTGATACTTGTCACACAAACACGTTTCCGACAACCATAAGACAAGAAAAAATCCTAGCTTGTGAAAAGTTTCATTTTTAAAATAAAAAAATTAAAAAATTACGTTAAAAATGAATTCGACTTGTAAGAAAATACATAGAGGAGTAACATTTTTAAATCATCTTTCAGGAAACCCTGTCTCAAACGCTGTTAAGGGTCTCGAAGCAGAGAGCTCGGACTCCAGCGACAACGAATCGAAAGATCCGTACAAACTCAAAGATGAACTTGCAGCTGTCGGTAAGTTGTGTTTATCACCTACTTGTTGTTCGATCGTTAATAAACTCGGATTTCACAACCAATTTTTTAAATTATATATTTTTATTATTTTTACATCTACACTTTTATACATTATTTTTTAAATCTTGAGACATTAGATCGAAATCTCAATAGTCTCAATGTAGATATAGCGGTTGTCTAACCATTTAAAAAGGGACACACGACTGCTTGTCGACCGAACCATACAGGATATATAAAATCATTAAATCATGAAAAAACTCATCAAATAACAACCCCTTTAATAACAATTAACATAGTATAACATAATACGTGGACTTGTAAAAAAAATGAATATCCACTATTTTGTTTTTTTTTTACTTAGAGATTTGTTTTCAATATCGAATGAACAAATTGCAATAAATAATAAATTAAATTCATGCTTTTTGTTCTTAAAAAAATTTATCCTGTCGTTAATCTACTACAAAAATGTAGGTATACTGTACAAATAAATAGGTATAGGTTGTGTTACTGTAATATTAATTTTGTTGTGACCACAGCGTATCGCTGATTTGTAGCTGTGTGCCCAAACTATTTCTAATGGTTATCTTAGATTGGCATAGGCAGCCCGAGCTAACAATGGTGTTATGTTAACTCTACAAAACGAATGAAATTAATAAAAAAGAAAAATTGCTTTATTTTTCAGCTGAAATGGAAAGCGATGATTCGGATTCTGATGATAACGCGCCCTCGGTTATGGTGAACGGTAAGACGGTGCCATTGACCAGTGTCGACGACGACGTTATCGCACAGATGACGCCCACTGAGAAGGAAACGTACATTCAAATATATCAGGAATATTACAGCCACATGTACGATTAGATTAAGCCTTAGCTGTTATTTCTAAGTAATAAACCAATCAAGATCTTTTTTATTATTATTATTATTTCGAATATCACTGACGAATTACATAGGGTACTAGTTTAGTTTCAGTTTTGTAGTTTTGATGTGAAGCATCTATAGCCGCACGTAAAACCGATTTCTGGCGTGGCGACGCATGGCGTGGTGACGCGTCGCCACGCTATATGTTGGTATATATATACAGTCTATATGCAGTAGTGTGTACGGTGTGGCGACTCGTTGCCATGCGCAATCGACTGCGATTCTCTCGCTACACTGAGCTCGGATACCTATAGTGTATACTCCGTAGTGTATACAGTGTTGTTTACTACAGTACACATAACCTGTGTTTTACTTGAAAACAAATTATTTTTTCGTAATATTTTATTTTGGCAATATGACATATTTAGTTCCTATCACAATCTGTTCTTTTTTGCATATTACTTTTACAAAATAATGTCGTTGTTTCACATCTGCCAGGCGTCCCGTGACGGCTCACATTTTTTTTACTGGTGATAGGACCTCTTGTGAGTTCGCGCACACCTGCATATTTCTGCCGTGAAGCAGTAATGCGTTTCGGTTTGAATGGTGGGGCAGCCGTTGTAATTTTTTTTTTTTATAATAACTAAGAGGCAAACGAGCAAGACGGGTCACCTGATGGTAAGTGATTCACCTCCGCCCACGGTCACCAGCGTTTACGCCAGTGCGTTGCTATATATACTTGAGACTATACTTGAGAACTCAGAACTTATATCTCAAGGTGTGTGGCGCATTTACGTTGTAGATGTCTATGGGCTTCAGTAACCACTTAACACCAGGTGGGCTGTGAGCTCGTCCATCCATCTAAACAATAAAAAATAAAAGATTGAAGAGACAACCGTTACGCAATTAACATCAACTTCAAGGCTACATGATATCTATTGGATCCGGTAATCCAGAAGGATCGTGAGTTCATTTAGCCATTGCATTAAAATGTTTTTTTCCCGCAATATATGGAAACTTAACACATGTGGCATAACAAGCTAAGAACAATTAAGTAGTGTAATATTAGACGTTCTATAGATATACTGCTCAATACTAAGGCAGGCCCCGAAGTAGGTGTGGATCTTCCGTGCGCTACACGTGCGTAACTGCGTAAGGTATCTATCTCTAAAAATCGGTCACGATTTGTTAAACAATGAATTATATCGAGAGGTGAAAGGCTACTTGGTTTAAGCGACATTTATCTTTGTAATTAAAGCTGCTTTTTGTTTGGTATTAGGATCAACAATTCTATGTTATTTATTGAACTTCAATCAAAAAAGTTTACCCCATTGAAATAGCTAAAGACGTTTTTTCTGTTACGATTTTTTTCCAAATTTTAAACTTTAAATAGCTCACCTCTAAAATTGCAAAAATTTCGCATAAACCAAATAGATCCTCCCCTTTCACCCCGCGACATAAATAGAAGCCTATATCTTTTTTCATTAATATTGTTGTTAATAAACGTTAGCGTTCATGACAACTCTAGTTTTGATAATCTTTTTTTCGTGTAAAAAAAAATTGCACTGCCGTAAACAAAAACAAATAGCGTACTAGTGAAATTAATTTATTTTCAAAAATATTTCCGTAAAATAAATAAGTTTAAAAAAATAGAAACTCTGAGAATGATTACTATTACAACTTAAAGCATGCACATTTTCTTTAAATACTAATAAAATTCACTAATTAGATATATAATAATATACAATAATTTATTTGTAGACTAATACTGGCGTTTGCAAATAATCATATATTCCTATAGCAGGTAAGTACTAGCATTTTTATTTATTTTTAAATATGTAACCGAAAAACATTGCTAATGATATTGAAGTAAATTTTGGTTAGTTTATATGTGTTCCCCATTTCTCCCAATATTCGTCGGTTTGCATTTCCATTATACGTGAAAGACATCGATCACATGCAAACATTTCTTCTTCACCCGTAAATATAGTAGCTTTGGCATCTTCCTGCAATGTGAAGAAACAATCATTTGTCAGAGTACAAGATATTCAGCTTTCCATTTGGTTCTTTAAAAAGTAAGCCAGGTACTACAAAATACCTTTAGGTATCATTATCGTAAATTATATGTAAAACTTAGAAATAGTACAATACAATACAAATACAATAATAAATTTGAAAAATCTAAACTTTGAATATGAATTTATACTAACAGAGTCTTTAGTAATTTTCAAGTCATCCATAAGTGCTCTGTCTGCATCACCAAATTCAGTTTCATCTAATTTCATGAGATTTTTTGGTTCGCTATCAGCAGCAATTACAACCTTAAAATAAAAAAATCAAAAATAGAATATTATGTTAAAAATATGATGTGCGGTCATGAAAACAATAAAAATATTTACATACCCTCACTCTGTTATCATACAAAGTATCAATTAGTGTAATGAATCTTCTCAATTGCGATCTATGTTTCGAAATAGATAATTGAGGTAGATTCCTAATGAACACAGTATGAAAGGTTTTTGATATCACTAAATAATCGCTAGCACCGAGTGGCTGAAACAAGTCATACATTAATTTTCACAATAAAAAAAAAATTCAATTTCCAAAACTATAATACTTAACTTACTCTATCGCACAACTCTTCAAAAGTAGAATCAAGAACCCCTCCACAGGATTTAGCAAACTTAACATTTCTACCAAAGATATTAATAATTCTAGGCCGCACAGTGTCAGTCTCCTTTGATACTAGAAACTTAAATAAATTATTGACTGGATCATTTTGAGGTGATATTTGACTATTCCTGCAATTTATTTAAAAAAAATAGAGTACATTCAGACACATACAAATACATCAAGGAAAGTTGTTTAAGCATCTTGTAGAATTTCTGGAATAATAAACAAATAGATACTTACAAAAAATATTTACTGTACTTGGTACCACTTCCACGTAGTCTATAATCAATACCAGAATCCAACTGTAGAACATCACAATGTGTTTTTAAAACTGGTATGAATGGCAAGAAATTTGATCTTTGTAGACCATTTTTATACAAATCATCTGGCTTTCTATNTTGTTTAAGTATCTTGTAGAATTTCTGGAATAATAAACAAATAGATACTTACAAAAAATATTTACTGTACTTGGTACCACTTCCACGTAGTCTATAATCAATACCAGAATCCAACTGTAGAACATCACAATGTGTTTTTAAAACTGGTATGAATGGCAAGAAATTTGATCTTTGTAGACCATTTTTATACAAATCATCTGGCTTTCTATTGCTTGTAGCTACTACAACACACCCATTGTCAAAGAGCTGAGTAAACAAACGTTTTAGAATCATTGCATCTCCGATATCAGTCACCTAGAAACAAAGTTCAAAAAAATATCATTTTTTAAAACAGTATTTAAATGTTGATAAGGTTAGACAAACTCATATTTTTCTCTGATAAGAAGCTGATACAACATATTAATACAGAAATTGTGATTGGACATTGTAACTTTTACTTAAAATATAATAAATATTCTTATATTGTATAATATATACGTTATAGTTTTTAATAACTTTTTATAATTAATCTTTGAATAACTTAGGAATTTCATAAATATATTTTCTCAGTGTAACAAATACTAGGGTTAGAATGAATATTAGGTATTGAACAATGAAATAACCAAACCTGACAAAATTTGAACACTAGTTTCCTTATTAATACACATGTTGGTAGCACAGCCTACCAACCTTGCATTACTAATTCTGCATATTTTATACATAATTTACTTCTTTACTCTATATTTGTAATAACATGTAATTTCAATATTGTTTATGTTGACATATTGTATGGGTATGACGATATTGTATGGGTTGACATAATGTCATGTTACATGACCATTTAATTTATTCGTTGAGGGAATTGCCTGATTTTCTACACTTTCTTTTTTAAAGGCAGACAAGCTTACAGGTTTTAAACAGAAAACTTATTAAATCTTCTTGACAAATATAATTTGAAGATTATTTCTATATACTCACTTGGAATTCATCAAAGCAAATGAGCCAAGATTCCTGTGTTATATCAGCAGCAACAGGAGGTATAGGATCAAATGGTTTAGAACCTTCATCACGGAACGAACTGGCCCCCTTTCCAGATTTAATTTTTAACTCATGAATTCTTGCATGGATGTTTAACATAAATGAATTAAAATGAACTCTGAGCTTTTCTTTAATCTGAAAAAATTAAATTTTATGAAACTTCTATTTCCCAATGAAAGTTCAAAACATCATATCTATATTTTACATTATGTAACTTTTTTATTGTTATTGGTTTATAGCCCACTTGGTGCTTTGATTACTACCTGCCTATTTACATAATAGTAATCGCACCAATCACCTCCAGACATCAGGAAAACTCATAAACCTAGACAGGAATAAATGACATTCAAAAATATATTACTATAATACTTAACATTTCTATTTAAATATTAAAGTAATTTTTTTTAAGCTACTTACTGGCACAGTATCATAAAACAAATCCATTAACATTGTTTTACCACCCCCAACACTACCCCAGATGTAAACACCTTTGGGAGCATCAATCTTTATTGGGTCTGGCTTCTTGAAGAAATTAAAAAACGATCCTATGTTTTGTTCTTGTATTATGGGCCTCTCATAATTACTAATCTCTTGATATACTTTTTGCAGATGTTGCACTACACGTTCTTGATGAGGATCTTTGCTTAATGCCTTGCTGCTCACTTTCTGAGTGTATGCTTGCCAAGGTCCATCGTTTACGAAGTGCTGTGCGTGAGTCTGAGATGATAATAATCTCATACACTTATTGCAGAGCTTCGTCTGATGCATCAAAAACATGGAAGCATGATAAATTGAATTTCGTTTGAACATTTTGTTTATTGTCATCTATTTTTTTTCTTTTTGAGACACAAAGTAGTTTTCATTATATAATCTATTGTTTTTTCATAACCTTGGTAAGCATTCAACATTGAACATTATATCGTTGGTCAAATCACAACATTGAAATCGACATGTTAAGCCGTATTTACCGTTTTGTATGACATTCCACCTAGGCGTTTATTTGTTATTTTTACGTGATGATTTCAAGTATACATGTTTAAATCTGCAATTTTCAAATATCTTTATTATTTTTCTAAAATCCTTTTACTATTTTTTAGTATTTTTTACTTCAATGTACGGTAGCTGTTCCTTCAGAATGACACTGACAACGACAGAATTGACAACATTATGCCTAGTATTCTGCAATGAAGTAGGAAACCTAGTATTCTGTGATTCTGTGATGACAACGACAGAATTGACAACATTATCCATAATTATTCTGTAATGAAAACTTTTATGGAGCAAATTGTAGGTATGTTATCAGGAACACGACGGCTGGTCACCGTCCTCGCTGAACCCGTCGCTTGCGACGAAGGGCTCGATGAGTAAATTAATCCATAAATACAGCCCACTGAGGTTCTCACCGGATCTTCTCAGTGGGTCGCGTTTCCGATCCGGTGGTAGATTCTGCGAAGCACTGCTTCCAGTTTGGGCCCCGTGAGCTCACCTACACGTTAACGCTAAACTGAAATAGCCTCTCAAGGCTATTAGCATAGGTAGGAAAAAAAAGGAACACGACGAAAAAAGTTGTGTGACTTATTTCATTATTAATTTCACATGATTTCTTTTCATCTTATCTTATTTTATGATTTTTTTGATTTTATTGAAATTTGTTCGATTTTTTTAAAGTTTTATTTCATTTTTCAAGTAAGAAAGTATATATTTATTTATCATTAATTCAAATTGATCTACGTTGGCTATCACATTAAGCTAATTGACTTAAGTTCTGGAAAAATATAGAGGATTTTTAATGTAGTGTAGGGATAATCTATACTGAAAACCTTTTTGCTGTAGTCATTCATTCGACAAGCAAAGGATATGAAGGCTATTATTCATTCAATTTTTGTAACAAAAGCCCTAAATCACATGAGCTACATAATTAAAATTATAGAACGGAACGAAGTTTTAATTGATTCACATTAAATTAAATCAAATGAGATGATATGAAAAATCACTTGGACGTAATCAAATCTCATAATATGATTAGAAAATTTACAGTCCAATGGAAGTTTCTAGAGAGTCCGAGAAGTCACATCCAACGATTTTGTTCCACTTCTGCATGTGCACTTTTCATATACGGATTATAGCTTGATTAGAACAACCATTTTCATTATAGAATCAAATGGCAAAGGTTGCTATTGCTATTATGGTAGGGCCTATTCTGAACTCCCAGTATTTTTATCACTCTGCCTTTCTTCTGCCCTTCTGAAGCATTCACACCTTTTAGTTTGAAGGATGGATACCCGTTACACAATACCTTCAGGATTTCAACCTCGTATTTCAAGGTGAATGGCGCCACATATAGGCTCCGGTCAAGTCATTCAATCCCGTTTTTGCAGGATAGCCGTCGGAGCCGCGTGGTTCGTCAGGAACGTCGACCTCCATGACGACCTGGACTTAGAATCCATCAGTAAGTATCTGCAGTCGGCGTCGATGCGCCACTTCGATAAAGCTGCACGACACGAGAACCCTCTCATCGTGGCTGCCGGTAACTACATTCCCGATCCTGCGGAAAGAATGGAAAGCAGTCGACGTCGCCCCAAACACGTCATTTCGGATCCTCCAGATCCACTAACAGTGCTTTTAGGTACCTCAAGCACCGGTCACCGTTCCCGTCGAACCCGTCGCTTGCGGCGAAGGGCTCGACGAGTAAATTAACACTTAGACACAGCCCACTGAGTTTCTCGCCGGATCTTCTCAGTCGGTCGTGTTTCCGATCCGGTGGTAGATTCTGCGAAGCACGGCTCTTGCTAGGGTTCGTGTTAGCAACGTCGTCAGGTTAGAGCCCCGTGAGCTCACCTACTAGTTAAGGTTACGCTGAAATAGCCTCTCAAGGCTATCAGCTTAGGTAGGGAAAAAAGGCTCCGGTAATCCCTTTAAACGGAGTCCATCATATAATTGTAAAAATATACATTTACAAAGCTGGAAAAACCCCTTTCTAAGAGATGGAAATAATAGGTAATCCACGCAACTCGTCGAACTCTGCAAAGAGTTCGACGTGAAACCTAACTTAAACATCAGCCCGCTGAGTTTCTCGTCGGATCTTCTCAGTGCGTCGCAATTACGATCCGATAGTAGTTTTACTCGCGAAGCAGCTGCTCTTGAGTTGTTCTTGACTTCTTCGGAGGCACTCGGGCAGCTGTTTTGCAAAACCCACCCCTCCTGACTAAGCCATTGCTCGCCCACCTGTCCTGGTGAAACTGGAAAGGCCTCGGGGTCACCAGTAATCACTCAATCATAAAACAAAAGTGATCTACGCAAAATCGAACTAGTGGTTCGTACAGTAGTTAAATACCGCTTCGTTAGTTGCTTTCTTGGTTGGTTCTTGTAGTTAACAAAGACTTCCTTAATGTTCCGACCGTCTAATACCTAGATGCAGATTCTCTTAGGAATTCCGTAAACGAATACCTTCGATAACGGTACTTTTTTTTCGTCTGAGGCCGAACCTCCTGCGAGGTTCCCGCGCTTGAGGAGCGCCCGGTATATGTGGAACTCCGTTACCGAAGGCGGTAGTTGGTGCTTGAAAGGTAAAAAAAAATTATTCCTTAGTCCAATTCGCTTAGAACTACATAATGCAAAAAAACGTACATGATCTTCTGACAGATTGATATGAAAATCTATAATATAAATATTTAATAATATAACTTAACAGATTAAGATTTTAGAAAATTCCAAATATAATTTAATGATGTGGAGTGGCGTTCTGGTTTCGTGGATCAGGTAGTTTGTAATTTATATTCCATGACGATATTAATTTTGTGGAATCTATATATATCAACTACAGCCATCGACAACAGTTAGTTATAATTGCACTAAGTTTTTCTTTTCCTAAATCCAATAGACAAAACCCAACAGTATTTTCATTTATGTTCGCCCGTTCCTCTAATGTGTACCTGACATGAGAAATTTAGGATGCTATAAATTAAAATTCCCTCAGATCGTTATCATTTGTGGTCAACGACCAACAAAATTTGTCACCCCTCTTCTTGGAACAAGTGCATACAAAAAATCTTGTGAAAGCAGGATGCAGTCAAATTGAAATCGACGTACTGAATAAATTGATGCAAAGTAACTACTTATTGCAATCAGCATTCACGCATTATCCTGACATCCTCCATTTCTTAAACAATTTATGATAGGGGTGGCAGCCGGTACGAAAATAATGAAATAATGGTTCTGTTATTAAATGAAGACAGATGTAGTTATTGAAAATTTTAAAAAGCAATACACTTAGCTTTACTAAATCAATCTGTTCTATTCAAAAGCATTGAATAGTGAATACAATAGAGAAATAAAAGTTTCCAAAATGTTTTAATTCGGTATTCCATTAAGTAAACCCGTACACATAGGTCCACCAACCTGCTGTCCAGCCGTCCAACTATATATACATATATGATTATATGTCTAAAAGCCAATGTGTTATACATGTATGTATTCCCATAGGCGCCGATACGTCTGGACCAGTTTCGATGAGATTTTAGGGGAGACTTCAGATTGGGCTACCGGGTGATCCTGAGTTTGGTAGCGACCGTATCGAAGTTAAACCAAAGATTAGCCCAAACTGGGCCGTGCTCAACTAGTTATGCAATAAAATGTGCAGCAAATGGTCAGCATGGTTTTCACGAGACATTCCATCACATAAAGATGAGGGTGTACCTCATCGATTAGTAGTGGTATCTCGCCATTTAAATCAATAGACAATGGAGCAAAGTGAAGTTAATGCCGTTTTTTTTAAATATTACATTCACCGATAAAGCAGATTTCCGTTTGAATGGAAAATAAACAATAATAAGTAAACAAATTTCTCAAATTTATAGCCCATAAAATCCTCACGGGATTCTTGAGAAACAAATGCAACAATAAAGTACAACTGTCATTTATTTATTTATTTCAGTCTTCTTACAAACTAACAGTTGAACCAAAACATTTATAAGGTATTATTGGTAGCTTAAGTAGCTTTTTGCAACTGCTCCAAATCCCTGCATTCCATCATGTAAAATATAAGTTTGCGGGACATGGGCTACTAAGTGCATTAAGTCTTGTCCCTTTATGTGCGGATTTTGGTTATCGCTCGCTTCATGTATCCGACTGAAATGAACCTTAGTATAATTGTTATTTTCACTTTCAGCTCCTGGTAAGGGACTACAAAAGTATGACCAATAAAAAAATCGCAATGAACAACCCTAAAATTAAAGAGTGCACTAACGCCCAGAACACAACTCATCACGATCGTGCAATTTATGAACGTATTTATTCTTTTTATGTATGCTCGCTCTTCTGTGTCCTGGAAATCCGTCGAGACGCAGTTCTCAGATGTGCTATTTTTGATCGCAGTGCCGTTAACTTGCTTGCACATGCGAAGGGTTAATCACCACTACCTTATAATGTAACAGTATTTAAATATATTTGTTATTATGTTTCACTATTACGGAATGCCTATAAATTTCAAATAGTGGCTCTGTGTTGTAAGTTATCACTTATATTGAAGAATAACAAATAAAACAGATATCTATCTGTCTATTTATATATAAACATATATATTAATATACACACACACAAAATAGCATGAGACTTAAGATTGAAAGATTAACTATATTATCTAACGGCATTTAAACGGCAACCATGACTGTTTCGCGACAAATGAACAGGATGTTTGCAACTACCCACTCAGGCACAAAATAATACATAACCTCACTAATTGTGTTACACGATGTTATTCCACTTATTCCTTCATCGCAGTACTTGTTCACGAACACGTTTTAGGTACGTATTTAGAAAAATGTACGAAACAAGGTGGCGTCACAATTATTTCAATTATTACGTATTCTGTGATACACTTGTATAGTCCGTCCGTCCGTAGCCGTATTCGACGGTAATTAGAGTATACGGGTATTGATCCCAATCGTCTCTTGACGTTGCTAGTGTTGCTACTACATTGCGCGTTGCAGCGTTACGACCTGAAGGATAATGGATGGCCGTTTTATAGTAAGTAGGTACTGTTGAAACTTTGAAGCTCAAGGTGGGTGGAATGGTCTTACTCACTTTTGAATTATATAAATTTCAGTCAACCATGTAACAAAACATGACGTAATCTGCCCATCTAATACTAATAATAATAAAACACAATGAAAAAATTTTAAAACGCACATGATGTGTAAAAATTCACTTTATTCAAAATACCTAAAGTGGTTTAGTTCGATGACCTCTTTACCAATTTATTTGATTTAAAAACATACAATTAAACACTTACACACTTACCTACTAAGTTGAAAACGTACAAAAAAATTACAATTGGACCCAATAGAAAATATATCCTTTCAACTAAAAATAATTTTGCAAACCAATTATAAAGAAAGAGTTTTAAGGTAAGGAGGTAACAAACATAAAAAAAATACTCATGCGTTTTTAAAACCTCGTGGTTTTCAGAAATTCGCGAAAATATTTTGAAACTATTTTATTTGAGTTTCAATACGGCATTCATTAATAGTTACATTTATTTATTATCAATATTTTTGATTAAAATAACATCTTGAACACAAAATTTGGCTAAATTCAGTTATTATAATGGTATAGGCAATTGAACACGAGAATATTTAAACTATATTTCTAAAGTTGTTGGTTCTTTATTACAGTTACAGTTGAAAATTATGAAAGATGAACACTTTTTAAATAATTTAACAGAGGTCAAGCTTCGCATATGAAATTACAACACATACAAAAATGCTTCGATATTAAAACTCGATGTACTGTTAAGAATATATCATAAAATTTACAACCCATTATAAAACATCTGACCTGAGAAAAAATATACTAAATGCTTCTATTGTAGTCAATGTCAAGGTTACCTTCGGCGTACTGACCTACGGAACCTAAATTGCTCTTGAACTCGCTCGCACACTGGCCTCAATTGCGCCCCATCTAATGCACCGGTTAACAACCTCTAGTGTCAAGGTGCCTGGGTACTGTTTGCATAGTGAAAGGAAATCCCACAACCATTCAATGAGATCACAATAACTCAGCTGCAAACTCTTCGATTTCGTAGTTCCGCTCTGGGAACAAAGTTAACATTGAAGTTGTATCTTGACGGTCTTCGAAGGCGAACTATTTTTTGTTTATTCTGCTTCGTTGCATACCTACTAGTTTATTAACTGATTTAATTTGTAATTCACTGTTCTAATTTAATTTTTTCATTTTGTATTTTAATGTCATTCGTTTTTTGGTCAGATTTTGGTAAAAAAAAAATTATGTCTTTGACTCAAAATAAAACTAGGTGATCAATACCGAAAAATAATAAGAGAATATATATTTCGTTGGTTTTTTTTTTCAATCAAAAAGACCGAATAAAATATTTATTAAATATTATGATATTAAAAATTATAGTCAATATTTCTTATAATTAATTATACTGTAAGGTTGCCCTAAACAAAAACGAACACTACTATGCTTGATAATACTATGATAACATAAAATCGTAAATTCAATATTCTCCTTCCACAACATATTCGATTTATGCTATCCTGTTTGATGGTTAGAACGGTTGCTATACAAAACAATTAAAACTCCCGTCTGCGAGAGACCGGAATAGCCCCTTAGGCTACCAGCGAATAGATATGGAAGAAAAATCAAGGCTATGACCTCATTTCTCAAAATGGGTATCGCTACTCAAGTTCTTTAAGCTCCGGTAACTACTCAACAGCAGGTAAGATATCCGGCTATCCGGCTAGATATTTGGCTATTCGAATAAAATATAATACAGTTACATCTATATACGAATAGCTTAGCCAGTAATGTATTTTCTATATATATTTTACTATATACTTTCTGTTTATTCTGAGGAAATAAAATTACGAGTCTTAAAATTACAATTAGTCTTTGGGATCGATTCTTAAACAACTTTTACATACATACAGAGATAGATCCACGATACAAAAAATTTATATTATTCCTTAATCACATTCTTAATTTCAATTACAAATCATTTTATTGTTTTTAATCGTTTCTAAAACTTACACGACTTACTATAAATGCTTTAGGAGTTAATTAAACTTTTATAATTTTTAAGTAATTATCTTAACTGTTATAAAGTAATCAAGCTGTTTTTGCTTGATTACGGAAGTCATAAAATATATATATAGACGAGTATGTTCAATAGAATGTAATATTGTACGGAAATGTTATGGGGATGTTTTGTGTGAAAGCTCGAGGGTGGTCAAATCATGCGGGCTCAGCTGCGCAAAGATATTCGCACGTACAATAAACGTTAACTAACTAGATTTTGCGTATCATGTATATTCATACTACTACCTAACATTAAAGTTTTACTGACTAAACTACTAGTTTGGCCGATTTTTAAGTGTACATTTATAATTAGGTAAATTGATAGTTATAAACCAATGTAATAACAGTAGTATGGCTTTTCGGAGTAGGCATTTCATAATTTCAAGCGAAATTAAAAACAAAGGCGAAATTGAAGTTGTCGTGGCCTAAAGAATAAGATGTCCGGTGCATTCGTGTTGAGCGATGCATGTTCGAATCTCAGGCGGGTACCAATTTTTCTAATGAAATACGTACTCTACAGATGTTCACGGTTGACTTCCACGGTGAAGGAATAGCATCGTGTAATAAAAATCAAACCCGCAAACTTGAACTTAGTGAAGTTATGGGTTAAACTTGAACATTATTTGATTGATTCAATTTTGCATTAGATCGCTACCTCCATTTTATATTCTTTTTCAACTGACACTATAGATAGGTACTCTTCACGATCGTCTTAACTTAGAACTCTTCCGACAAATTTCAATTCATTTGTGTCACGAAGCATTCTTACCATACAATTGGATAGAGGACAGCTATTTCGCAACATAATGTGATTTCGACCACCAGAAGAGTTATCTTGATCACGCAAGAGCCAGTCACCGTCGACGCCCTAGACACGTCCTTACGGATCCATCAGATCCAATAACCTTTGCTCTAACACTAGGAGCAGGCTTAGGGACCGCGATAACCGCACTCGTCGAACTCGACAAAGAGTTCAAAGTGCAACCTAACACGTGCATCAGCTCGCTGAGTTTCTCGCCGGATCTTCTCAGCGGGTCGCGATTCCGATCCGTTAGTAGATTTATTCGCGAAGTACGTGCTCTTGAGTTATTAGGTCTTCTTCGGAGGCGCTCGGGCAGCTGTTAGCAAATCCCACGCCTCTTGGCTGAGCCTTTGCCCACCTGTCCTGCTGAAACTGGAAAGGCCTCCGGGCCAACAGTAATCCTTCAATCCTAAAAAAAAACCAGAAGCGCGGGAGAACCACAATTTAATTGTCTAGTAATAAAATCTGAGTTTACTTTTTGGTCGTCTTCATAGATCATCAAGTGCAACTGATGTAGCAGTGAATAATTTTTGAAAGTTTATAAACGGGTCATTTATATTTTCTGACTGAATGAATCCTGAGGTTATCGTGGGAGAAATTACTCGTAGGTCCCGTAAATGCCTAAAAATGGCACCATTTTAATATCCGTCAGTCTGCGTGACGCGGAGGTTTCACTCTGAAATTAGACCATACGATTATTTGAAGACTATTTTCTTGCCATTTTTTTATTTTTAATTTGTTAATAATTTGATGTGTTTAATTGCCTATTTCGTATGTAAAAAATAAGTTTGAAAAAATATTCTTTAAATCAAACAAAATTTCGAGCACGTTGCTTATAGTTTCATTATTTAGTTTTGCTAAAAATAAAGAAACAACATCCTTAATGTGTGTGCCAACTTTTATTTCGGGATTACGATACTTTATAAATATAATCATGTTAAATGAATCGAAAGATGTATTTAATGAAGCGATTTACAGTAGTGTATTGATATTAAGAAATCTAAAACAGAAAAAATCGACTGACGCTTCGTTTCTAGAACATATCCAGGCTTTCCAATCCTAGTCCCAATATTGACTAGTATTAAACTTTTAAAAAAAAAAATTTTTAAATATACTCTTTAATAAAACTATTATATTTTTATGGTTTCATTTCGTATTTTTTTATTTTGATTTTATTATTTCCGACGTTTTCGATATTTTACGGTTTTCGTGGTCGACGGAAGAAACATTATTCGTCGGCATTTTAGTATTGTACTAATAACTAACACTTATCTAAAACTCCGACAGGCACATGGGTTCTCTTTGAAAAGCCAGAGTATTTAATGTATTTACTGTTTTCTTCACCGGCCATCTAAATCGTCAAACCTTATATATTTGTTGACAAACTCGGGACTCGTTAAAAAATTATCTTTCAGATCTGCAATACGCTATTAACTGTAACCGAAATGTGTCCTAGTTATGAAAGCGCACAGTGACAGTCTAGCTTATAGGTACCGGGACCTTCGGAGGTACGTTACACTGAAAAGGTAATAGCTCAGTTTCTAGTGGTCATAAAGCGATTTTACAGACACCTATATCGATTTACATACAAATCAACTCATAACCAAATGTAGCGTCCTCTCTATGCTATCTAATCTGTCAAGAGTTCGTGATCGTACTCTTTATTAGCCTAGATTGACAGTCGAGCAGCATGCTACTGGAGTTCAGTAGTTGCCCATTCTGAGACAAAAGGTCCAAGTTTCAAAGCATTAGAATAACGACATCACAAAACAGACACCACACTCAAGTCACCTCTTTATTTATATTAGTTTAAGGCATACTTTACCAATTAGCCAACTAAGACAGGATTTTAGCCGAATTGCTTATAATATTACTGTTTTAAAGAAACCACGTTTGGTAGGCAGCGGCTTAGCTCTGCCTCTGGCATTCCTGACGTCCATGAGCGACGGTAACCACTTACCATCAGGTGGGCCGTATGATCGCCTGCCTGCTCGGGCAATAAAATAAAAATAAAAACATAGACGGTAGAACACAGAATTAGATTTTTTATTTAAATCAGATATTGATAATTATTTATCGTATTTTAAAATAAAAGTAATTTACCGGTTTTGTTAAGATTATACATATTACCATTACGGATAAAGGGCTATCGTTGTAAGTTGTCAAACACCATGTTTAACAAATAAATCATAATTAAGGTAAACTATAATAAGTTCTGTCTGAAATCTATTGAATTACGCACAACTTTCGTGTGTCCATAAATCATCTATTGCTTTCATTAGGGATGCTTTAAGATACTCTGCTCAAAATGTTTCCGTTCAAATGCTGTCATATTTTCTAATTTATGGGGTGTAAGTCTTGGCTGGAAGAGAACCGTTCGTCATGCCTAATGGAGTCTACCTGAGACCAAGAGCCAGTAAGTTTTGGAAATTTGCTGTCGGGTAATCTAGCTCTGAATTTCGTTGGTAGTGTCGGGTGTTCGAACAGCGTTACAAAAGTCGTTCCGCAATATTGGTTAGGACGATATTTTGATATAAAACTGTATTAGTTTTCATACATTTTCAGGGAAAAACTCACCTGGTCATACCGTAGGGGAAATCTACGGTGTTACCGAAACACTACAACATGTCTTTCTCTAAACGAGGTAAGGAAAGTATTTAAAGAATCAAATAGAGTAATTATAAAATATTCACTTTATACATGGGACTATGAATTTAAATACGAAGCCAATCCGCGAATCATGAAGCATAATGCCCGCTTTGGATTCTCAGAGTACTTCCGTTTGCTTCACTTTATTATTACGACCAATACTATATCTAAAAGGTCAATTTTGTAATATTTTTTTCGCCATCAACTTCAATAAATTCGGATGATCGTTAAACATAATTTTTTAGACCCTCATTAAGAAAACGTCCTGTTTGTTATCCAAGGTTTTAAAACGAATTTAATCCTAGATCTGTTTAACCCCAAATAAACGGCTAAAATTTTGAATTAACTATATATTTATTATAAAAGATAAATTACATTGCGTATGTACCTACCAGTCGCATTAAAATTTGGATCTATAAGAACGTAATCGCTTCACTATAAAATCGGTTATTTATTTAATTGGTGCTGATAAGTTACGTTTCGACAAGGGGCCTCTGTAATCCTCAGCTTTTGTATAGATGAAACATAACCATAAAATAATTTCCACAAAAAAAAAAAAAAAGAATAGGCAACAGAAAGGATAAAATTTCTACAAGGCTAAAACTCGTTTCATGCAAAAGAGCCGGTGACATGTGATCTGATTCACAAGCAATTAAGGTGACTACCAGCAGCCAAAACAATCGATCGTTACAAATGGCCGTCTCGTTGTCGCGCGCTCGCCAGACGAGCGCCCCTTTACTCTGTCTGTGCTTATCTGATAATAATTGCATATTTCTGACCTTCGAACTTAACTCAGAAGAATCGTTTTATTTTTTTTCAGAAATTAAAATTTATTTAAAACTTATTTGTCATGAATGATGAACATTGATTTAGGAGTTACTTAATGTTGATAAAGGATTTTATTGTGATTGTTATGACGTCTTGTTAGTTGATTATTATGAAAATGTTAAAATTCTTTGTGCATGAACAAATATGTAGTAGGTACAGATGCAGAGGTAAAAAGAATAATTGATTGTTATATTAACTACTTATTTTAGTGTTTCTCAAAAGCATACGTAAATATATAAGTACCTACATACAATATCACAATGCTAAAAAGAAAAATAAATTTAATTTTTAATTTAAGCTTTCGGCATCTTGGCGATATGATTAAAACTACATAAAAATACGGTTTAATCTCACATTTATTGTTTTCATTTGATATTCGAAGTTTTGAACATTTTACAATTTTATTGTGGGCACAGCCGATGGACTAAAATTGAATGGAACAGTAAACATTAAATTTCAAATTTGAAACTGAATCTATATATTCTAATCTAAATGCCTTAAATACCAAATAATAGGACTCAATTATGAATGTTATATGGTATCATCATTCATGGGACATAATACGATCACTAAGCAAATATTTGTTACAATAAAGTGTCAGTTATCATATTCTGGCGACTTTACTGTGAGTTTTTCAAATAAGATTTGTTAACAGCTACAAATATTAATTGAGAACATTCGTGGTCCCTCTTCGTTTATGGCCGATGCAATTTTGTCGAAACGTCGAGAATTTGTTATTACAATTTGTTATAAAGACTCATTATTAAAGTGGACTAGAAGTTGACTGTATTACAAGCCGAATATTATACATATCTTAATGTAATACGTACATAATGAAAAAAATGTAATACGGCCTCACTAAAAACGATCTGATTCCTAATAAGCCCGAAAAAAATTAGGCAAATGGTTTAAATGTAACTTAAATTCGTAAAATTAAAACAGTACAATAAGCTTTTACACGAAGTAATCATTAATTTCGGTTTGAAAGGTTGATTAATCGTGGTTCTAAGGCTATTGAGAATCCGGCCTTAACACACACGTATGTGAGTTGTCCCGTTTAATAGTTAACGGGCTCCTACAATACTCAACTAAAATACTTATGTCCTGGTGAAACTGGAAAGGCCTTTGGGCCAGCAGTAACCGTAGCATCCTTGAAAAACTACAAATACAAAAATGCAGCTATATGTATTTGAAAACTGAAATTTAATTCTCGGGAAATCAATGGAAATTCTCTATTCAACGAAAAATTAATAGTACTAAATTAACACAATGGTATGATTACTCCGAGCATCAAATTAATGTGCAAAATGATATCGCGTCCTTGTTTCTTGTGATAAGAGATGATTATTTTTTAAAACGTCAAGAATACACAGTTCACACGAAATTAATATTTCGACAGATACATAATTCTTTTAACAATGAAAAGGTATTAAAGCTGTGGAAAAACCGGAATGTTTTGCTATTAAAATCTCAATACATTCATTAGATAGCTGTCAATTTATTTATTGATCTTGAAGTATTGTCTCGGTAATTTAATAATTTATTATATCAACACCACCGTCAAACAAATATAATGTATAATGCAAAATTAGCTTTACACATTAATAAATATTTAATTTAATATGTAATGAAACTTAATGGACGTAAATTTTTAAAGTAATTGACGGTTCTATTTCCACACCACCAAAGAGGTAAGAACCGTGGTGCGCTTTTTTTATAGAGGTGTCCCCTGTAGGCCTATTCCTCTTTTATTTATTTTAAATCTTATATATCAAACATGTAACTGAACACGGAAACTAGACAATGGACAAAATTCGTTGTAGCGTACGTAGAGATTAGGTAATTTGTCAGGAATTGTGTCATTCAGTTACACGGGGGCGGTGAGCCGAGGGCAGTGAGCCTCGCCGGCGCGAATGGCAGACAGAGAGTCGACGAACGCCTACTCAACAACTCAATCTTACAATATCGCTCAGCAACACTATGAACAACCAAAAATTATTATTAATTACGACACTAAACTCTAATTACTCGCTAGGTGGCTCATCTGTTTGACATCTGTTGCTGATTGTTGAGACTGGTCGTATCGCAAATTTCAAACAAATTCGTGTTGAGACTTTTGAAATAATGGAACGATTAGAAAACCGCGCATACACAACCATTCAAAAATGTACACTGACAATTTTATAAATAAAGCAAGATGCCTTATGGTGGCGGCCACGCAACACTTAGCTCGATTAATAAAATTGCAGTGTAAACCACAGTGTAATACAAAACAGGCAGCTCAACTTGTTGCACTCCGATCATTTAAAACCAACAAAAAAGTAAATCCAAAAGTTGAGTAACTAGGAAGGAAAATATATAAGAAATCTCGAATTAAAACAAGACGGTACGATTTAAATGCATTCACTGTTAGTTTTACAATGCATAGGTACTTACTTCCATAGTGCACTGTTATGAGGAACAGAGGAGACTTTATCAACTTCGATATGCTAAAAATAGCTAATTGACGTAGCAGTACCGTGACATATTCGTGGGAATTCCGGTATCATTAACAAATCAAAAATAATTACAATTTCGACATTGTGATAGTGCGTAAAATATTTTTCTTGTGATCTAATTATCCCTGTTTGGATTTTGATATTTAAATAACAATGAAAGCATGACATATACATGTAATTGTAAAAATTCCTTATGTGATAAATTAAAATATTTCAAGTTATGGAGTTGGTCAGTCATCCAAGCTGGTATTGATTTTTACATTTGCTTACGAATTGTGCATAAGTTATACGAGTAATAGTAAAAAAAAATAACGGCTAACATGTACAGAATTTGATTAGCAGAAATGTCACGATGCTATGTATGTAGACTTACATTATCATTAGCGGTCGAAGCCCCTAGTTCACGTTGCCAGATTACATACATATTTGCCTGAACTTTGATAGCCTCGTTTTCGCATCACAATAATTATATTTCACCCTTGCATCTAGAGTACTGTGCCCTATTAATTATTGGTGATTATCTCCTAAACGTAAATTTATATTTTATTTCAATCTAGTTTATACAACTTCGAAAGATATGAAGTCAAATCCTAGCATGCGCGCAAATAATAGAATTTACATTTAAAGGATTACTGGCATTCAAAAAACCGTTGTGCAAATTATTATTCAAACGAGCAGGGTCGTTCGCGATAGCATCTTGACTTGTAGCAGTCTTATAGACAATATGTGAAGTTGAAGCAATCATTGGCTAATTAAAATTTGCTATGCATGACGCGACCACGAAGTGCCTTACCCACTTATAGGCTGCACACGTGCCTGTCAATGAACTTCACAGACTATACGAGTACTTGTGGGGCAGACCAAAATTGACTCTAGGTACCATAACTAAGTAACTGTTACCATTACTTTAATGATATTAAATTAAAAGCTATTGTTTCATAAGCTTTACGACTTTGACATGTACCATAATGTAACATGGACACATTACATTTACATAATATAGGGAACTTAACGTAAAGTAGGCATTCTTGCGAACGAACTGTTTTACCAAAAAATACTTTAGGTGTTGTTAGTTATCATACTGCCAAATTTAATAATTTCTTGGAATGACAAAATTAAGATACTAACGGGCAAAAATGAGGACATTGTCGGTGCGAGCAAGGAAATCGTCTTGTTCGGTGTGGGTGACAAAGGTGCGAGAGGGCGCCAGTGCATCAGACTGCACCCCCGGCCGTGGTTTCCGTCGCTCGAAACGTTTCATGAGGTACGCTGGCACGTGAGGTAGTTGTCGACCAGTAGTGTTTGGGGCTTGCGTGAAGCCGAGCTTGGCCAGCAAATTTTCACGTATCACTCGCAGGCTGTTCTCACGAGCTTTTTCGCTTGACCGGCAGGAAGCGCACGCGATCTGAGTCGTCGTAGGCTCTTGAACACAGGAGAGGTCGGCAGCGACAGCCGCTAGCCACGCGGCCAGCAGCAGCAGGCTCGCGGGCCTGGCCCGCGGCCCGCTCGTCGCGCCCAGCGGACGCGTGGTGCGGCAGAGCGGGGAGGCTGCGGCGTAGCGCGATAAGCGATGTGAGGCCGCGGGCGGCGCGTGCTACACTGCACACGATTCGGATTCACGCTCAGCGCTCGCAAATCGCACGCCACGCGGCACTCCCCGAGCCATTGCATCCGCCCCGCACCGCAACCGAGCGCGCTTCTCTCGCATGCTAAAATCCTGATTCATCCTAGGCATCTTTCTACAGCTGCTATCTCTAAATCTGGTGCCCAATTCTACACCGCCACCACCATTGAAGCAATGTCAAAAATTGTATGGGCTTGTTGTGAGTTGATTGGTATCAAGAGTTGATACCAGAATTTTATTGGAATCGGTAGATTCATGGTAGTGTAGCGGTCATATGTTCTCGTTTAAAAGATAATATTATGTATTCTAATGTAATTTTCTTCTGTAAGCTGCATAACAAAGCAGTTGCATTTTTATTCGTTACATTTCAAAACAAATGTAACAAGTGCTTGCTGGATATCAAAGAGAAAGTAACGCGAGAGCTAATAATCAATCAATATAAAGCCAAAAAAATGATAAAAATGTTAAAAATAAAATATAAAAATGATAATCAAAAATAAAAGTGGATTCTACAAATCACGAAACCGCCTTTTCAGGAACCTGATTTGGGTTACTCAAAGTTAGAATTATAAGATCCTCAATTTCATTTAAAAAATGGTGTAAGACAAGGCTAATCTAAATGTACAACACAATACTTGCTGCTACAATATTTAATGACTGTATTGATGGTGGTGTGTTTCCTGATCTAATGAAATATAGTAAAATAATACTTTTGTTTAAATCTGGTAGTACTTTTGACCCCTCTAACTTTAGGCCCATTTCAGTACTACCTACATTGAGTAAAATTTTTGAAAAAATTATTTTGGAACAACTTTTGAACCACTTCAATTCCAATAACCTGCTTCATAACAATATGGATTCACTAGACGTCGGTCAACTATTGATGCAGGTGTAGATCTCATTAAAAATATTTTTCAGGCTTGGGAGGAGTCGCATAATGCCCTTGGGGTTTTCTGCGACTTATCTAAAGCTTTTGATTGTGTTGAGCATAATACATTGTTGAGGAAATTACACCATTATGGTATTAGGGGCGTTTCATTAGAACTTATTAAATCTTATTTATCCGGAAGAATCCAAAAGGTAGACGTTAAAGGAACGAGATCTTCCGGTGTCTTACTTAATATGGGTGTTCCTCAGGGTTCCATATTGGGTCCCTTCCTATTTCTTGTATATATCAATGATTTACCTAAGTTTATTGAAACCCGTCACGAGGTCGTATTATTCGCTGATGATATATCATTATTGTTTAAAATTAAACGACATTTGGAAGATTATGACGATGTGAATGATGCTATCTCGCGCGTGGTACATTGGTTTAGTGTTAATAATCTGTTATTAAATAACAAAAAAACAAAATGTATAAAATTTACCACACCTAATGTTAGACAAGTTGACACTAATATTACTGTAAGTGGAGAGACACTGGAGCTTGTGGATTCGACAGTTTTTCTTGGTATAACAGTTGATTCCAAGCTGCAGTGGGGTCCTCACATATGCAAGTTAGCGAGTAGACTTAGTTCTGCAGCGTTTGCGGTAAAAAAAATACGAACGTATACTAATGAAGATACGGCACGCCTGGTTTATTTTAGTTATTTTCATAGTGCTATGTCTTATGGCATTTTGCTATGGGGCAATGCTGCCGATGTCGAAACGATTTTCATCCTGCAGAAGAGGGCTATTCATGCTATTTATAATATGCACCCGAGGGAATCCTTGAGGGACAAGTTTAAGGAAATCAAAATTCTAACTTTAGCGTCCCAATACATTTTTGAAAATTTATTGTACGTGCGTAAAAACATTGAAGAATTCCCCAGAGTCTGCGATTTGCACAATGTGAACACTAGGAACAAACATAGGCTTGCGTTGCCAGCGGCTCGAATTAAAAAAATAAGCAACTCTTTTAGGGGGCTGGGTGTACAGCTTTTCAACAAGATCCCACTAAACGTTCAATTACTACCTGTTCATAGATTTAAGAAAACTGTTAAGGAACGTTTGTGCAACAAGGCGTATTATAAAGTTAAGGATTATTTACTAGATGGCACTATGTGGGAATGAGGCGCTCGCTCCTGGCCTTTTCATTTTTCATTATTATTATTATTATTTTAATTGTAATTTGTTTTTTCTTTTATTGTAAATATTTTTATTTATTTAAAAAAAGAAAATACTTGAGAAAAAACAAAAAAAAAAGCCCGCTGAGTTTGTTTCGCCGGTTCTTCTCAGGACTGTGGCTTTTTTTGGAACCGGTGGTAGAGTTAACATTGTTATTTGTATTTTGACATTCAACAAGTGTCATACTGACATCTAAGTTGAAATAAATTATTTTGAATTTGAATTTGTCCAGAGAACAATCAAGACATAAAAGAAGGTTGGCAGGGTCGAACTTACTTTAAGTGTCATCGTCGGGGTAATAAAAATAACTCTAAGTTAAAATATATATTAAAAATGTAAACATTTAGTGGAAAATCTTGATATTTTTACATAAACTGTTTGTCGAAATTGTCAGTTTACCAACGGGCAATATGCCATATTTCGTAGCGTGCAACCTCTTTGACAGGACATGCGACATGCATGCGACGTACAACGACTAGACAGAGACTTGACAGATAATTTGAAAAGAAACAAAAGAAAAGAAATTGAACGAGGGCGAACGTGACTGGTATCACTCAATCTTTTCAATGCCTTCCTAAAAGACATACACGAACCAGACGATATAGAACAAACCGACCGTTCACAAATTTTACATAAAATAGACGACAAACAAACGAACCGACCGTTCAGCAACCTTTAGTAGCATATTGTCATAATTGCGTCTTAATTCTCTTATCGGTCCAGGATATATGGAGCATGCTTCTCGAGACATTTCAAAGGAATCTATCTATTTCTGTTCCATTGCTCGAATATTCTGATCCATAGAGAAACATCAAGTAGCCGAGTGTCTTTCCTAGTCTCACCTTGTAAATATCGGATACCTAACCTATCGGCTAACAAAATGCACGCAACTTGCTCATAGCAACTTTGGCAATTTGAATGATTCTCTATATTTTTCCTTCATCTCCCCTGGTCAGCCAATAAGTTATACAAACTCACCTATTTTGACATTACTTTTACTTTTGACATGTTGACGAGTCGAATTAGTTCATTTTCAAGTTCGATTGTACGTAGCAGCTCTACAAAATCATGTTCCTATAATGCAAAAAGGCCTGCACTATCCGTGCATCTTAGTTTATTGATCTTGATACCTCTATACGAAATACTTCCTTCCGATCCGTCCAAGATCCTTCTCACGCGCCATTTTACGATAATCTCCACAAGTTTTTATAGATCTCTTTTTGTGAAAAGGAATTAAAAGGGTATCCCTTCATTAGCTAACCCGTCCACCTGTTTTCAAAACTTCATAGCACAGGTCTAAAATTATTTCAATACCCTGATATCGTAGAACTTCCAGCTCTATATAGATATATAGTTATCAAAGTTTTTTTAGTGACGTTATAGTCTTTTTAAAGCCTTGTTCATTTAAAAAAATTATAGCTTTTTTAAAAAGAGAAGAGCGCATTCCTATGCCCCATTGCCGAGGCAGGCGCTACAAAATATCTGAGATTATTGTTTATTATAATAATATGTATTTTGCAATCTGCAAAAATTTGTAATCGAAAAGAATGAAGAAAGGAAACTAAAGAAACGTAGCACCGATGGTGTGACCAATGTCTAAGCATCTATGCAGATGAACACAGACATGTTACTAAAAAGACATGTTGTAGCCTGCAGAAATAGGTGTTACCGTCCTGCCTATTTCCGTTCCAGCGCAGTCAACGCAGTTTCGGTTTGAAATGTAGATTAGCCGATATTACAATACAATTGAGAATTCGACTTCATGTCTCAAGGTGACAACACAATAATAGGTATCAGAGGAATTTTATAGTATAAATATATTTAAATTTTATAGTATAAGCTTACTATAAAAGCTATGACATACAAACAGTCTTATATGAAATTATGAAAATAACCTGCTTTATCTATTCGTCTACGGAATCCTAAAAAGCAATTGAATCTTTAATTTTTGCAATATATTGTATGTTATATGAATCCGATGACGCGGTATTCAGGGCTTCGTTTGACGCAGCGACAAGTGCGTTAACTGCTGGAAATGTATATAGACAGTTCAAAATTCTCTATTTTCTTCCATACCTATTCACTAAAAAGGGGCTAGTCCAGCTACGCACTAGCCAGTACTTGCTCTCAAAGTGTTCAAACTGATTGATTGCTTGTTTGTTGTTTGTTTGCTCACACTAGTCATGGCAAGAGCAGTTCTGCGCAAAATCTACCATTGGAATAGACCCACTGAGAAGATCCGGCGAGAAACTCAGCGGGTTGTGTGTATGAGCTAGTTTGCACGTCGAACTCTTCGCCATAATCGACGAGTTCGACGAGAACGGTGGCCTCTGTTTTTTTTCTACCCAAGCTGATAGCCTTGAGGGGCTATTTCAGCGTAACCTTAACTCATAGGTGAGCTCACGGGGCTCAAACCTTTGTCGTAAGCGACGGGTTCGACGAGGACCATGATCGGTGCTTGAGGTACCTAAAAGAACCGTTAGTGGAGCGGGAGGATCCGAAATGACGTGTTTTGGGCGACGTCGACCGCTTTCCATTCTGTACGCAGCAGCGGCCACGATGAGAGGGTTCTCGTGTCGTGCCGCTTTGTCGAAGTGGTGCATCGATGCCGACTGTAGATTCTTACTGATGGAGACCGGTGCTTGAGGATTCTTCATTAAGTTAGATATGCGATTAACAGATTACAAACGTGATGTTAAACGAGTTTTAAAGCTCTCATATCGAACACAACCTTATAAGCTCAACCATTTTAGCTGTACAATTACCAATACCAATAAAAAGTACCAATGATGTTAATTAGGTATCTACTGCAATAGTTCACAAAGGTAAATATATGAATTGAGTTTTACATTCCTTTTTTAGATACAAGATAAACTAAATTGATTTTAATGCTTAGTAACTTTTTGTAAGGAGGCATGCAGTAACTAATATATTTAGGTATAATCAATAAATATAATTAACGGTTGGGTAACGTTAGCCAACATAGAATTAAAGATTTGACTTAAAGTTGGATCGACCTAACGACATTTTCTACGTACCTACGTTACAAGTATTATACAAGTACATATTAATTAATATTACGCGATCCGCAATACCAAAGAAAAGAATTTGGGCCGTCGGTCTACGAGACAACAACACTCGCTCCTTGAAAATCTTCCTTTCGTAATTTTACCTAAGGAAGGCGTCATTTCGCCAATCGACGCCCGAGTCTTAAAACCGAGAATCTACTTTTGTTTCATAAATATTTAGGTTAATTTAATTTTTACCAGTTTTCACAAAATAAACTTTCAACAGTCTAATCGTCAGAAATCGCAAGTTCTTCGATATGTTAGAAATTATAAAATTGATAATTCTAAAATTCATCGAATTGATAAATCGAAATAGATAAATAAAATAAAAAAAATCAGATTTTTTTGTACCTTTGTCGACGTCCCATAAATTCATAAAAATTTATAAGCTAAATTTGAAATAAGTCCTTTAACATATGTTCTTAGCAATCATTCAATGTAATCAATTTTTTACATTTCTTCGTAACGTTTACATAACCATTCAAAGAAAAAATGGCGAAAAATTTACATTGATAATTTATTGTTCAATTTCCAGTCTTGTGCTCATTAGCAACGACTTGCAATTTTATGTCTAGCTGAGAACATATATTTATTTACTCGCACCCTTATGCGCGTTCTTACATGGAAAATAAGAATCAATTGTTTTCAAAAGCACAATTAACAGGAACCACTGAAAATTCAATATTAAAGAAAGAAAGAAACCTTTGAAATACTTAATTCAGCATGGCGAACTAATAACACAGTTCACTTTCTACCACACTCGCGTCGTCATGACTCCTGATCATATCAGGAGTGATAATCGTGTGCTGTGTTCGTTGATCAATTGAATCATCTAATAATAGTAATTCGAAGTCGTCGTGGCCTAAAGGATAAGACATCCGGTGCATTCGTATTGAGCGATGCACGGGTGTTCGAATCCCTGGCAGGTATCAATTTTTCTAATGAAATACGTACTCAACAAATGTTCACAATTGCCTTCCACGGTGAAGGAATAACATCGTGTAATAAAAATCAAACCCGCAAAATTATAATTTGCGTAATTACTGGTGGTAGGACTCTTGTGAGTCTGTGCGGGTGGGTACCTCCACCCTGCCTATTTCTGCCGTGAAACAGTTATGCGTTTCGGTTTGAAGGCTGGGGCATCCGTTGTAATTATACTTGAGACCTTATAACTTATATCTCAAGGTGAGTGGCGCATTTACGCTGTAGATGTCTATGGGCTCCAGTAACCACTTAACACCAGGAGGATCGTGAGTTCGTCCACCCATCTAAGCAATAAAAAAAAAAGAAAAGGATAAATCATTCTTCCAGAAAATGTTCGCCAGTCTCACTAGTTTTCTATTTCAAACTGAATAAATTAACTTAATTAACATTGAAATGGTGTCTAGCCATCGATATGCACTGGTTTTAGTTAATTAAATATTAAATTAATAATATCATGACAATAAGGTAAAATACCAGTTTTTTTTTTTATCTAAAATATATCTGTACTAATAGATACAGACAAGTTTATAAAACTAACAACGGAAAACAAATTGGACGTCGGATCGGTGCAAATTTACTTCATAATAATGTAAGTATTGAAAGCATGCAGGTGCCGGCAATTAATTTACATCAGTCTTGTAAATATTTTGACATGTGCCTTCGCTAGCAGTAATATCCAATAAATTCCTGGAGCTTATTTTAGATCTTCAATATATTCGCTGAAAAATGTTTACAGATTCTTAATTGTTTCATTTTGTTAATAATAAGATATAGGTCGGTAGATCAGTCGAACAAAAACCGAGCACATGTTTTGGTGGTTTTGGTGGTTCTTCAGACTTCACGCCAATTGCCTTAGATGGTGTGTCCTTGCCAGATTGCTCGGACTTCAAGTACCTCGGCTCTATACTCCAGAACGACGGCAACATAGACAGTGATGTAGCAAACCGAATAAACGCTGGTTGGGTGAAATGGTGACAGGTTTCTGTAACAGCATGCGATCGTAGAATTCCCTTTTACCTCAAGGGTAAAATTTACAAAACGATCATTAGACCTGTCGTGCACAATTGAACTGAATGTTGGGTGACGAAAGTAAAGCGTGAAAGGGGAGTGCATGCGGCAGAGATACGAATGTTGAGATGGATTTATGGAGTGACAACAATGGACAAGATAAGGAATGAGTATTTATATTATTATTTTTTATAGCTGAGATGTGTGGACGAGCTCACATCCCACCTGGTGTTAAGTGGTTACTGGAGCTCATAGACATCTATAACGTAAATGCGCCACACACCTTGAGATATAGTTCTAAGGTCTCAGTATAGTCACAACGGCTGCCCCACCTTTCAAGTCGAAACGCATTACTGCTTCACGGCAGAAATAGGCCGGGCGGTGGTACCTACCCGTGCGGACTCACAAGAGGTCCTACCACCAGTATACCAGAGGAAGTGTGAAAATTAAAGAGCGGACGGCTATCGTGGTATGGACATGTATGGATGTGTAGAGAGAAGATGCATGTGACTAAGAGATGTATATAAATGGTAGTGTAAGGTAGAGGGGGAAGAGGTCGACCGAAGAACACATGGATGGAGTGTGTGAATGACGATATGAGAGAGGGAGAGAGAGAGAGAGGAGTGTGTGTTGAGATGACGGCTGATAGAAGAGAATGGAATAGAAAAATTCGCTGTGCCGACCCCACCTAGCGGGATAATGTGGAGAAAAAGAAGAAGGTTATCATACAGAATACACTTAATATTACGGCTTGAATTTAATCCTGACATTTTATCAGTAGAGAGGACCAGAGGACTGACAACTGACGGTCAAAATAAAAAGATTTTGTATTTGTTTAATAAATGTTTCATAAATCATTTTATTATATTTTTAAATGTCACTATGAAACGTTTAACTTAACTATTTGTCCGATTTTCAAAAGAGGCAAACATTTAAATTGTGTAATGCTTATAAATTGATTAGGTATGTACTATAGAAATTTAAAAAGAAACACGCCTAAAAAGGAATCGCACTCAAAGTTCGAAAGAAAATTTTTGAATGAGTTTCGATGTTTAAAAATGATAAACCCAATCCTTAAAGTTATCAGCGGTCAAAAGCACACAGCTTTCATCGTGATATAAATGAAGGGGTTTGGAAGTGATTTTTATTATGTTTATTAAAAGTTGTTGATGAAAACTCTCAAGTGTTTTAGCTGTATTCCTATTTTTTATTTTTATTGGTTAGATGGGTAGACGATCTCACAGCCCACCTGGTGTTAAGTGGTTACTGGAGCCCATAGATATCTACGACGTAAATAGCTTAAAGGTGGTTGGCACCTTGAGATATAAGTTTTAAGGTCTCAAGTATAGGTAGTTAGTTACAACGGCTGCCCCATCCTTTAAACCGAAACGCATTACTGCTTCACGGCAGAAATAGGCAGGGTGGTACCTTCCCGCGCGGACTCACAAGAGGTCTTACTACCAGTAATTACGCAAATTATAATTTTTCGGGTTTGATTTTTATTACACTATGTTATTCCTTTACCGTGGAAGTCAATCGTGAACATTTATTGAGCACGTAATTCATGTTACAAAAATTGGTACCCGCCTGGGATTCGAACACCCATAGATGTCGTTATCGCCCACCGACAATCACCGGTCTTGTGAGGTCACACGGATAGGTACCACCATTCTGCCTATTTATACCGCAAAGCCATGCTTTCCGAATTGAAGGCCGTGCCTAGTATTTTAAAAAAAACTATCTATTCAATCGAAATTAGACATGTCTCAAAGTCAGTTTCACGTTGCGATGTCTATGAGTTCCAGTAACACATCCCACAGTCCCAATGTGGGATGGGTCCAAATGAGCTTATCTACTAATCACACTAGCGTAGACATTAAAACTACATTTACGATTTAATTTTCTGTTTATTAATTTTACTAAGTGTTAAAATAATTTTATATCTTAATTTTAAAATAATCTAAAATATCCATTTTCATAGGATTCGACGTTTCGAATACTTACGAGTTTTTATTCTTTTTTTTTTATTGCTTAGATGGGTGGCCGAGCTCACAGCCCACCTGGTGTTAAGTGGTTACTGGAGCCCATAGACATCCACAACGTAAATGCGCCATCCACCTTGTGATATAAGTTCTAAGGTCTCAAGTATAGTTACAACGGCTGCCCCACCCTTCAAACCGAAACGCATTTCTGCTTCACGGCAGAAATAGGCGGGGTGGTGGTACCCACCCGCGCGGACTCACAAGAGGTCCTACCACCAGTAAGTTTTCGTGGTCAAGAACTTTGACGAGTAGGTACATACTTTTCGTCGAAATTTGAATATTGTCAGACTCGTGTCAACGACTTGTCAACGTTTCTGGACTCTGGACAGGGTACCTTATATGTTTCACAAGATACCTCTCTCTGTTTGTTGTTGTTATTATGTACTTCAAAACAGTTTTATTATTTTGAAAGTTATGCAAAATGAAAATAATGAATTAGGGAAGCTGTAAAAGTGGTTTTCATTTAACTTAATACGTAGGTAAATCAAAAACTTTGTACGCATTTTTACGAAAATTGCGTGGACGGAGGAGTATGAAATTTCTCACACTTATAGAGAATATACAGAAGGTGTGCGTAATGTTAATATTTTTTTAAATAATGCTTAAAAATACATTAAATCAATTTCGAAAACATTACACACACTACCATGTATTTGACACACGCATGCATATTAATAGGGGTTAAAGTAAGAAATTGCCATTTTATTGTAATATGTACTTCGAATTGACAAAAGCATAGAACCTTCATGGTTTGAGATTTTTGGGTGAAACATTTTTCAAATGGTACCCATGAGGTTTTTCTTTTAAAAAATGTGCAACATTTGATTAATGACTTTCAGTTGTTTTTCTTTTATTCAGCTTAGACAAGAAAGATGGATACTTAGAAAATTCGAGTAATTTTTGAATACGAGTTCCGACGCGGAACTAACGCTGCAGAAACAGCTCGCAATATCAATGTTGCGTTTGGAAAGGGGACTGCTAATGACCGCACTGTGCGATTTTGGTTTAAACGCTTTTGTGATGGAAAGTTTGATTTGAAGAACGAACCACGTGGAAGATCGCCCACGCATGGGAATAACAATGAATTAAAAAAGAAGGTGGAAGCCGATCCGAGCCAAGCTACCCAGGAATTGGCGCCATGGTTTAATGTTACCTTACCTACAATATTGACTCATTTGCGTCAAATCAATAATATAAAAAAATATGAAAAATTGGTGCCTCATGATTTGACTGATCTGCGGAAAGAAACGCGTGTTGAAACATGTGTTGCCTTGTTGAATCGATACAGAAATGAAGGAATATTGGATCGAATTGTGACATGTGGTGAAAAGTGAATTCTTTACGATAACCGTAAGCGAAAAATGCAATGGCAGACCCCAGGTCAAACGCCGCAACAGTGTCCTAAAGCAAAGCTTACCAATAAAAAGGTAATGGTAACTGGTCTCAGCATGATGTTATTCACTATAGCTTTCTCTGATCTGGTCAAGCAATAACGGCAGATGTCCACTGTGCCGAACTCCGAACAATGATAGCAAAACTTGCAGTGAAACAGACCCGACTCATGAATCGATCTTCACCATTGCTCCATGATAACGCGAGACCTCATACAGCACGAGAAACCGTTTTAAATCTACAGAAACTGCAATTAGAAACCATTCGTCACCCTCCGTATTCGCCAGACCTTGCTCCAACGGACTATCATTTTTGTCGCGATTTGGACAATTTTCTACGTGATAAAAAGTTTTCTTCCAAAGAGGCAGTACAAAATGCTTTCACACAATTTGTAGAATCTAGATCACCAGAGTTCTATCGCAAAGGCATAAATGACCTGCCTATTAGATGGCAGTAATGTATAGATAAATAATGGTAGATATTTTGATTAAATAAAATTGTTAATTGAAAAAAAAAACGAACGAAAGAATTTCAATATTTCAATAGTACACAAATCGGCAATTTGATACTTTAACCCCTAATCTAATATGTGTTTATTGTCAAAGTTAAAAGTTTTCTTAATGCAGTCAATTAAGTGGTCAAATTGAGAATAGATTAAATATTGTTTGCTATAGTGTAGTCTTGGTGAAATCTGATTATTAGAAGTATATTAATCTTTCACAACAGAATCGTAAACTCATAAATTCAATTAATTATAGTCAAACATCGACTATCGGGGGGGACCACTAGTATTTTTAAATTTTAATCCCATTGTCTTACAGAATGGGTTTTTCAAATTTGTAGAATTGAAGAGGCTCTGGCAGCTGTTAGCAAACCCTAGCCCTTCTGGCTGAGCCTTTGCACGCCCACCTGTCTTGACGAAACTGGTAAGACATTGTGGCTACTACTAATCCTTTTTTCATAAAAAAAAATGAAATGAAGAAGGCTTAAAATATCTAAACGATGTTTTCCATACCATACCATGTATACCAATGATGGAAATGGAATTATTAAGTAAATAATTTAAATGAAAAATGGAGCGGAATGAAGTGAAGTCGATTTATTTGAAATTGCAATCTATGAGATGGGATCAAATCAAATGAAATTGAATGAAATGAGATAAAATTAAATAATGACCAATGACGGACTGAATCAGTGTTTTTTCAGGTTTAAACATTTAATAGTTTGACGCTGGTAGCGGTAGCTTATTAATCGTATATCATGTATGAAAATGCACAATCGTAGGAAAATGAAACAAAGTTGGTGGACGTCACTTCTCGTGTTCTTTTAAAATACCTATTGATGTTTCAGTAAACCCATCATTTTACCGATTTTTATTTCATTTCATCTCAACCAACGCCTATGTATTCGGCATTTGGCTTATTCGATAGTATCGATACAACTTTAATAAATACCCCACAAATCAATTGTTTCATTTTAATTCTATTTCAATTTAATTTAATTTAGACATTTGGTTGGTATTATAGCTAATCTCCTTTTGTCTGTACAATAGGCGACAATATTAAGTGTATAATCTATGATAGGCGAGTCAAACATAAAAAAATTACTTCTACCCTCCTTTAAAAAAGCAAGACCAATTATCAGAACAAAACGCATAAAACGTAGATAATACAAAATGATCTACAAAGTAAAATAGCCTACAATTAATGGCTAAAATTATGAAGTAAAGTGTAAAACAATGGACTCCTAAAATTTACAATGTATTCTAAATAAGAATTCTGCTCTTGAACTATTTAAAATTGTAAAATATGTAGTATAAAGTTCAATCTGAATGAACGGTTAATTGATGTAACCACAAGTATAAAAAACATTGCTTTATTGATATGGATAGATGCAGAATTTGTTTAAAATCCAAAAAGAATCAGCGTTCCATATTCGATTCTGATGGTGAAACAACCTTTAATAATATGATTACATCAGTAGCAAACATACCGGTACAAAAATATTAATTTGTCAAATAAAAAGTAAAATGTAATCAATGTGTATAGTATTTATTACGTGATACTATTTGTTTAAATAAGTTTATAAAAGTGTAATAATACCTACTAACTCTTTAATGCAAAGTGTAATATAATTATATTACCTAAGTTAGACCTAACAAAGAGGGCTGCATTCGAGAATGTTTCCAGAATGCAATTCTAATTTCATCTATTCTGGCAATTAAATCCGTGATAATATAATAATTATTAATCTTATCATCTTCAGATTAACAAAAATGATCAGCTTCCAAATAAAATATGTCTTGATTGTCTGAGGCAGCTTCGCGAAGCATATAATTTCAAACTTTTTATAAAACAGTGAGTTGTGACTTATGTACATCTAATATGTATTAAAATTGTATAAATTAATGAACTAATTTTTATTTAATCATTTACCTTGAAAATTATTCTATGTTCATGATCTCCTATGATGAATATTATGATGTTAAAGATTCTCTAAAAAGTATAAGATGTTAAGTTTCTTAACATTATATTGTTTTCAGCTCGCATGACTTATTAAATGAAAGAAATTTACTGAAAAGAATTTATTTTAGTGATCTCAATGATATCAAAGTACAAACTGGAATATTAGACGATAAAAGAAATGTACTTAATTCAATAACTTTAATTGACTTAATACAAACTAAAAACAATTGCATTTCATATAATGATATTCTAATCAGGAAACTTTGTCATGATGTTGAAAAGGACTTTGATGCATTGGATCAGAGAAATGAAGTAAGTCATTTTAATCACAGCTGAAATCCTTAAAACATTACAAATTAGTTGAACTTTACTAGAAAAAAAAACTTATAAAATTATTCTTATTATTTGGATTTCATCATAGCTCTCTTTTCAACTCACAAGTGCTACCAAACTGGAATATTTGTTGGCAATTGTACATTTCCATCTTTCCAGACAGTGAACTGAATTCCTACCTCTCTAATGTTACATGTGTTGTACCTCTAAATCTTATTTCAGTTTACCACTTTGCCTGCTTGTACATAAAATTATCGTAGTAGTTTTTGTTAGAAATCAATTTAGATTTACCTATATTGTTTTTATATCCTCTTTTTAATTTACATTTATTATAATAGTAACACCATGTCACTTAGTAGCTGTCTATTAATGAATTTTGTAAGATTCCTTCAATTAACTCTAGAAACTTACTTAATATATTGAATATCTATTCAGCCCATCGGTAGGCCAAAGGTAGGCCATATTCGGCCAAGCGAAAATCAGGAATTTAGTACTTATTATCAAGTTGACATTTTCGTTCTAAAATTTATATAATGCAACAATTTGCACGGAAGAAAAAAATTAGTGGCTTTTACCTTCTAGTTTTTATAATATTTTGAAACTCTTATAAACTTGCCTTGAACCTGTTTTAGATTTCAGATAGTGAAACATACTGAATTTATTACAGGACAGTGGCGCTGAAGATTTCCACAGTGATACTGATATAGTAAATGAATCTGAGAAACCATTGAAATTAGAAAAACATAAGAAGGAAATTTTGAAGCATGAAAAAGGTAGTAAGTATGTTCTTATGTTTTGACAACAAGATATTTTATGGAAACTTTTTATCCAAAATAAACATCACTACTTGCCTTTGTCATTCAAGAGACAACATTGAAAAAAACTTTACTAGTGATGTGACTTATTGTAATCCCACAAAGGTAGATTTGTGGGATTACAAAAGATATCAATCCTGCCAGTTTTCCTCGCGGAGCAGTCAATGACGTCCTTTTTGAAGGATGAGACATCCATTATAAAATATCATATTACTTAACGTAAGGTAGGCCGTGAACTCGTATTTTTTCTGATGAAGGAAGAACTCTACATGGTGCAGTAAGATTGACTAGCAACTGCACCAGTCTACGAAGGTATTTTACGTTTTAAAGGCAGCTGCTTCGCCAATGCCAATTACTAATTGACCGGAATTGCGATGAAACTGTAACCAAAGTTTATTTCATTCACAGTTGAAATTGAATATAAAATATGCAAGAAACCGATAAAGCCGAAAGTCTTAAAGAATGTCGTTCTGCTGCAAAGTGACCCCGATGTCGTTAAAAAACGATCTCATAAGATCCGGCAAGATATTTGTCCTTACTGTGGTAAAATAACTAAATCATTAAAAGCTCATGCACTAGTACATACAGGTTTGTATTCTTATTTTTCTCATTTTTTATAATATAAATGGGAATTTTTTGTAATGCTGTTGTTCTAATACAGTATAGCACGAATATTCTTTGTTTTGTTTGTTTGTTCGTGTTTAATGCGTTCGCGTGTGGTTCATACGATATAGTTGGTTTGTTCATATAGTGTTAGAAATATGAGGGTAGATTTCATTTCGTCATAAACTTAAAAGAGGGCTCCCGACAATTGAAGACAAGAGTGGATGAAGGAGTTATATACCATTTTTAAGATTTTTAGAGTTTTTACCTTGAATGAAAGTGGTATGTGCCTATAAACCATATTAGACCTTAATACTACGGGCTTAAAGGATATTTTTACAAATTGCATGTGATGAAGGAATTATGTACGCAGAAAAGTACAAGTAACAAAATTAATAAATTGTATCATATCCCCTTCATCCACTCATGTCTTCAATTATTAATAAGCCTGCCTCTAGACTGTCTAGACATAGTCACTTCAAATTATTATTTTCAGTGGCCAGACGATTTCAGCGCTCATCTTGTGTTTTTAATTGTTTACCAGAACCAATAGACAACGCAGCGTGAATGCCACCTGTTCCCTTGAGATTTGAGGTCGAAGTCAGGATTGTATGTTATGTTCCAGCCATCGAACCCTTAGACTGCTTCGTAGCAAACATAGAAGGAAGGGAGGATTATATGACCTTAAATGTGATGTGTAAACGTTAATCCTTGTCCCGGTCATCGTTCTTGTCGAACCCGTCGCTTGCGACGAAGGGCTCGACGAATAAATTAACCCACAGACACAGCCCACTGAGTTTCTCGCCGGATCTTCTCAGTGGGTCGCGTTTCCGATCCGGTGGTAGATTCTGCGAAGCACGGCTCTTGCTAGGGTTTGTGTTAGCAACGTCGTCAGGTTTGAGCTCCGTCAGCTCACCTACTAGTTAGGTTACGCTGAAATAGCCTCTCAAGGCTATCAGCTTAGGTAGGAGAAAAAATCCTTGTCTCTTTGTCGTTTCGTTTGAGCATCACACAATAACAAAGCCATAGTTAACACGTTGAACGCCACATGGAAGATCGAGTATTTTCATTCAGGCCAAGGGGCTCACCGGTGGGCCTTATCTTATTGAACCATTCGGGCCATGATGGGTCACCTGTGGGCCGCGTGAGGGTTCTTTAACTTAACTTTAACAGGGTCTTTTAGCCTAACCGAACGCCTTGATTTTCAAATCCAATAGAAAGTTGCAGTTTTCATCAAAATTATAGCCTTATATAAAATAGCTTAAAAACTTATTTTATTTTTATTGCTTAGATGGGTGGACGAGCTCACAGCTCACCTGGTGTTAAGTGGTTACTGGAGCCCATAGACATTTACAACGCAACTGCGCCACCCACCTTGAGATATAAGTTCTAAGATCTCAGTTTAGTTACAACGGCTGCCCCACCCTTCAAGCCGAAACGCATTACTGCTTCACGGCAGAAATAGGCGGGGTGGTGGTACCTACCCGTGCGGACTCACGTGAGGTCCTACCACCAGTATATTAAATGGTAATAGTAGCTGATTTTTATCTTCCGTGCAAATCATACACATATCACATTTTATAAATTGTAGAATGAAAATATCAAGTTGATAAATATTACTATTTCCCTGATTTTTGCTTAGCCCGAATTGTATAATAGTACGCTAGGCCCACCGGTGGGCCGCATGGCGATCAACTTATTAAGTTCAGTTAAATTACGTTATCGTAACGTAATAAATCATTACGTTAAGGATTTTTTTTCAGGAGAAAAGAAATATAAATGTGAAATTTGTAGTAAAGGGTTTTTGTCTTCGGGAGGCTTAACATACCACAAGAAAAAACACACCGCCTCAAAGGATTTTAAATGTGATCAGTGCATAGCTGCCTTCGTCACTAAAGAAGCCTTGAGGAAGTATACATTTTATTACTGTTATTTAATTTATACCTTACACATTGCGCGTAGTTTTTTTTACTGTTGTAACCTCTAGGCTCAACAGTTCTATGAAGCCTACAGGCGTGACATATCAAATGCATATCAGATTTTTTTTTATTGCGTAGATGGTTGGACGAGCTCACAGCTCACCTGTGAAAGTGAACAAAATAGAGAAAATTAAACAAAGCCGCTGGGCGTACCTAACTTCTCGGGTTCTTCTAAAAAGTCCACTAAGTAAAAAATAATAACCACCATTTTAGTGAGAGTTTATTTCATCCCATTTCGCCTTTTTTATAAAACAATATGTATGCATTTTTTAATTGGAGATTTTTATAAACTTGACATTGGCAACTATGGCAATGAAAGAAGCCAACTGTCATAATTTAAAACAGTAGAACAATATATAACACATATTAAGGAATAAAGAGTCCTATCCTTTGCTTGACTGCTGAAACAATTAGTACCTAGCATGTTCAAAATGCGTCCTCCCAACACTTTAGTTTAGTTTTTGTAATCTAAAATACAAATTTGAATTTTGTTACGTGAAAGAATCCCCATAAAGAAAATCGTTTCTTTATTTCTATTATATTTAATTTAATTTTGGTGTTTGTTCCAGCCACATGATTAAACATGCACCCGAGAGAAAATTTGTTTGTAACACTTGCGAAAAAGGATTCAAAAGAGTAATTCTTTTATTTGTTTATGAACGAAATATTTTTATATATGTATATTTTATTCACACGTCTTATCTATTGAAATTCCATATAATTTATAGAATCTATTTCTAGATTTATTATTTTTTCTGCCATCACTCGTGATAGTTATATTTTGATTTAGTAATATATCTCGCTTGTATCGATGCACTAGAAGCTACATACATATTAATTCTATTTGTCAGACAGTACTGGCCTGACTGGAACAGCCTTATAATGAAAAATAATCTAAATTAGACAACATTAAAAGAATACATGCGCTGGACTGATTTAGTGAAAAACCTTACCAAAACCCCACTTAATGAGTGCTTACGCCAAGCCCCATTTCGCGAATTATGGAAAACAACCGTCAAGGCTTATAATAAAAAAGGATTCCACATGACCACAACTGCACTGCAAAGCCGTAACCGACTATGATAAAAAGAATACATACTTATCGGACGTGAAGTGAAATGTCCACTCGGTTTGTTTTCGTTTGTGGTATAATAATTGTTTGTTTTTTCTCTTTTCCTTAGAAATTTGCATTAAAACGTCACGTAGCAATACATAATTTCGGTAAGAAAAAAATCAAATGCGAGTCGTGCGAGATGTCGTTTCACACTAACGCCGCTTTGAATCATCACATGCGAGTGCACACCGGAGAGCGACCTTATAATTGTGAGGTTAGTGTTCATAATTGTTTGGCAAATATGACTTAACTGTGTGCTCCATTTTTTTATTTGTAATCCATCTTACACCAAAGTGATGCAATACAATATGTAATCTAAATGTTCATCAGAATTATTGCTACGAAGGTACCTGTTAGTCAAGTCTTAATAAACGCAATCGGGTCCAAGAAACTATCCTTAAGTTAATAACAAATGCTACCACATAATAAGAAATTTTAAATTCCGTAATCGAGCCTCGTTATTGTACTTACATTTTTTTAATTTTTTTTTATCTACATATTATTGTAGTATTTGTTAAAATACAACATAGAAGAAGTCAATATTTTTTTCAAAAACAATAGCAATCAAACTGTTGATGAAGTCTTTAATGCAATGAAGGACAGATTTTCATTTCGTGTATTTGAAATTGTTGACATTATGATTATGGTGTCAAAAACCCGAAGTAGGATACGTTTTTAGTATGTTGGTTTGCTCTCGATAGCTCAGACCCCAGAAAATCTAGTTACTTAAAGATCTTTTTGTGAAAAAGTTTGGATTGTTTAAATATTTTCATAATATCTTGATCACAGATCTGCACGCAGCCCTACAGTTACAAGCACGATTTTAATCGGCACTGCTTTAAAAAGCACGGTGTCTTTTTAAAGCGGAGGCCAGTCTACGTCATGAACGAGGAAGTTTTGGCCCAAGAACGGATCATTATGAAAGACCTACTATTAAGGATCCAAGGAATCATCAAAGACGATAAACCACTTAATCCCTTTGAAGGTCCGCAAGCACATTTAGCTTTCGAACAAGCCGTAAAAGCTCTGGAATCTAATCAAATTGCCGTTGACTTGTAATTTTTAAATTTTTAATTATGTTTACAATTACGTAACGCTTGTAACATTTCGTTATTGTTGTTTTCCATTGTTCAATGTAAGCAATAAAAGTTTGTGTTAAATAAAATCTGTAAGAAACTGCGTGGTTTTTTTTTATTTAGGTTTATTTTAATCCCCTAGTTACACTTACAATAGTATTTTCTCAAATTCAGACATAATTAAAGTCACAAAGATTTCAAATATGATTATTCTGTTTTGTCGTTAACGTAAGTTTACACGGAGCTAAATTTGAATGTCCATAAGTCAGAAGTAGAAAAGAGAACGTGCCTAGACCTAGAGCCAAATTAGCTTGTTTTGCTACAGTCCTGTTTATTTCTGCGATTCCTTTCGCTTATGCCAGTTCTCTTTTCCCTAGCTAATCTTTGGTAGCCTAATTGACTATTCCAACTACGCGTGGACTGGTTGGTGAACTGAGGGGGTTTAACCTGCTAGGACTTGCTAACACTAGCGCAAACAAGATCCTCAGGGGGTGCCATTTTTCAAAGTAATTAATAGATACATTCTCTTCGGGATTTTTTGACAGCATTTTTTAAAAATTTACGTATCATTGAAAATAATTCGGTGGATATCAGCACCCAGATACAGTCTATGATGCTTTAGAATTTTTACCTAAATTCCACTGATGTTGACGCAAAGCTATCGAAATTGAAACACATAAATTCATTTCCATTACGGAATCAATACGGAATAAGGCAATAGACGGCATTGACACATCTGAACACATCAAAAATGCAAATCATAGTTAATTTTAAACTACACTTAATAAACCATATTTCCATCTGAACGCAATTACCATAACCAAAATTTTCTTTTCGGATTTAATATTGAAAAAGGGATTAATTTAGGTTCCTTTTTGATCCGTCAATGGGTGATCGAGCTCACGGCCTATATGGTGTTAAGTGGTTACCGGAGCTCATAGAAATCACAAAGTAAATGTAATCAACCACGGTGAGACATGAGGTTAAATTGAAGTCTCAATCGTATTGTAGCTACCACCCTTGGAAACGGATAGCATAACTGGGCGAAGTGGTAGGTAGTAACCCTTACACGTCCTTACGGATCAATCAGATCCAATAACCCTTGCATTAGACGCCTATAGCTCTAACACTAGGAGTAATCCGTAATCGCGGCTGAATGTCGAACGTTCAGCCCGCTGAGTTTCTTGTCGGATCTTCTCAGCTGGTCGCGATTCCGATCCGGTAGTAGATTCACTCGCGAAGTAGCTACTCTTGAGTTGCTAGTATCCAAAGGAGACCCTTTGGAGGCGCTCGGGTTGCTATTGGCAATTCCCACCCCTCCTGATTGAGCCCTTGTTCGCCCACCTGTTCTGGTAAAACTGGAAAGGCCTCCGAGCGACAAGTATTCTCTCAAACATTAAATAAAAAAGATAGTACTCTCCCATGCAGGCTTACAATTACTTACGCTCTATTATGTATCAAGTCTAGTTATATTATCTTGCCAAAACGGTTTCAGAAAATACCGATAAAAATCCGATGTCCCGACTTATTGGGATAACCTTAAACATTTTATAAAAAATGTATTATGCGAATGTGTAAGTACACATTGGATATAGATTTTCTAATAATCGTATATAACATCACACAAAGTAGGCGTGAAACTTTCACAATGGTTCTATTTTAAGGATTTATCACAAAGCCGAAAACAATAGCTGGACACAGAAAAAGGTATTGTATCGCCATATTTATCATCTGACACCCTCATAAGGATTTTGTTTCTAATGGATCTTTTCTTTACCCATCAATCAATATCCCCTATATAAGGGAGAAAATATTTCATCCCTTATCATTCCTTTGAGAAGCATCGTTCAGTTGAGTTATCCAGCATTCCCAATCATGGTAAGATATACCTTTTCGTTTTATGAAATGTTTGCTAAATACGTTTATAAAACGGACGTATTATAACTTTCTATGTAAAATGTTCACTTTACGTAATGGTAACTTCAAGCTAAATGCAAATTTATCAACTAATTTCAGATTACTCGACCGATTATATTAGTCATTTTGTGTTACGCTATTCTTATGATAGTGCAGTCATTCGTGCCTAAAGCGGTAGCGCTGAAAAGAAAACCAGACGTGGGTGGTTTTATGGTAGAAGACCAAAGCACACATAAAAGTCACAACTACATGATGAAAAGAGCAAGAAATGACGTTTTGGGAGATAAAGANTTTATCAACTAATTTCAGATTACTCGACCGATTATATTAGTCATTTTGTGTTACGCTATTCTTATGATAGTGCAGTCATTCGTGCCTAAAGCGGTAGCGCTGAAAAGAAAACCAGACGTGGGTGGTTTTATGGTAGAAGACCAAAGCACACATAAAAGTCACAACTACATGATGAAAAGAGCAAGAAATGACGTTTTGGGAGATAAAGAAAACGTCAGGCCGAATCCTTACTACACGGAGCCTTTTGACCCAGACACGAGCCCAGAAGAATTGTCCGCTTTAATAGTTGATTACGCCAATATGATTAGGAATGATGTTATTCTGTTGGATAATTCCGTTGAAACGAGAACACGAAAAAGGGGAAACATTCAAGTTGAAAACGTAAGTTGATTGATGGCCAAAAACCGTAATTGCTATTTATTATATTCATCGTCTTATATTTACTGTTATTAATTTCAGCAAGCTATCCCGGACCCACCTTGCACTTGCAAATACAAGGTAAGTTCAGTTTTAAATTATTTAGGTACTATTCTACAATATATAAGGTGTCGTGGACTCAAAGATAAGACGCCCGGTGTACTCGTATCGAGCGATGAGTCAATAACGGTGTTCAAATTCCGCAGATAGCTACCAATTTTTCTAAAGAAACATGAACATGTTATGTAGGTACTTATCACGGACGATTTGCACGATGAAGGAATAAAATCCTGTACCAAAAACCAGACACAATTATAATTTGCGCAATTAACGGTGCAGGAGTTTTGTGTTCCCGCACGAGTACAGCATCTTGCCTCTTTCTATCGCAAAGTAGTGAAGCGTTTCAAAGTCGGAATAAAAGGTTGCAATCTAGGCATGTCTCAAAACGAGTAACCATTAGTATTATTACCATTTAGAGTAGGTATTACCATTGCAAAGTCAATGGGCTCTGATAACTACTCAGTATCACGTGGGCCATGAGTTCATTCGGTTTACCACAATAAATCTTTTCATGCATATTTTTTTTATAATTTCGTGTCTTAAAATCCTGTCATAATATATTTTGGTATTTATAGAGCAATCGTTTAAAATGTAACAAAAATTGTAAATTTTTTATTTCTTTATAACAAAATGAATTCTAACTCCAGGGACTGTTTTGCATTTCAGAAAGAAATAGAAGACTTGGGCGAAAACTCTGTTCCACGCTTCATTGAAACCAGAAACTGTAATAAAACACAACAGCCGACCTGTCGACCCCCCTACATTTGCAAAGAAAGTTTATACAGTGTAAGTTTGTGTAACATATTTTTTCATCTTCATGTTTTCATTCATTGAAACAAGCATTATATTTAACTCAGCAATGCGGAATACATTTTTGATGGATGGACCATCCGTCATACACTGCTATTGATAGGTACCGTCACCTCGATTACGGTAGATTCATTAGCAGCAATAAGCAAAACCCTAATTTTAAGAGTATTAAAAGGCCAATAAAAATCATATTTCAGGTGTATGCAGATTCCGTGAACTCAAAATACATCTGTACAAGTGTTTAATTTTGTTACAGATAACTATTTTAAAAAGAAGGGAAACTAAATCGCAGGAGTCTCTCGAGATACCGAATGAATTGAAATATCGATGGGTGGCGGAATCTCACCCCGTCAGCGTGGCGTGTTTGTGTACAAGAGACTACCAACTACGATATAATAATAATTAATTGTTTTGACTCACGCCTGATGATTTGTTCCGAATCGAATTTATTTAATTACTTTATACAATAAAGCTTATATTAAAAATTAATGATAATCAGTTTTAATTAGACCAAATTGAAAAAAATAAAAAATTCCTCCGATTTTTAGTTTTTAGTGGTGGTACATTCAGCGAAGCACTGTTTTGCTAGGCCAGATGTTAGTAGATCAATACAGTTTTGATGCTTACCTTGAAAGCTGTGCTCTTATTATATTATGCTATTCAAATAAGATTATATAGTTAAATATATATCTATTAAATATTAAAAGACACAATTTAAATGTTTATTATTTTTATTTTATAAAACTTCAAATCCACTGTTATTGCTTTACATTTTAATCTTTACAAATTTTTTATAGTAACAAACTATAATCAACAAATAAACAGTAATATGTAATAAAACTGCACTGCTGTTTCACCAAAAACATGAATAAAAGTTGGCTATCATGTCACGAATATGATACATTTGGGGGACAGAAAAAAATACAAAAATATCTTGAAAATAAAATATTCCTTCCTATAAGATCACTATGACACTAATATTTGTTTGATTCAATGTTGCACATAAAGTCTTAATTGCACACCAGATGGTGCTGATGGCGCAATCTCATTCCCCAAGAGCGAAACAAGACTTCGGACTCTATACCAAACCCACAAATAGTTTATTGTTGTAACGTATTTTAAAAGTATAGTTAAAATGAAGAAAATAATAAAAGTTCATAGATAAAGAAACATAGAATCACGTTGCGAGTGTAGCATTGTATTCTTGGTTACAATACCGTCATCAATGGCGTGATTAAACTATTTATCAGCTTTGCCGATGAATTTAAGTTCGTATCTAACGAAAAACGATCGTGTCAGCTATAAATCTGTACATACGAAAATTCAAATCTTGTTTTTAAAAATAAGTCTCGGTAAACAATACGACTAATGGCTTTATACAGGGTGAGAATTACGGGACAGAATAAAATTAATTCTGCCTTTCCTACTCTTATAACTAATACAAAATAATGAAATCACTGATATTTAAAAAAAAAAAAAAAATTATTTGGGAGGAATACGATAAAATGTTGTATTTGTTATTTTAGTTATGTGTTATTTGTTCTACACACACTTATCACTTTTTATTATTATTCTCATTTTCCTCTCGCAGGTCTGCTGGAAGAGATTTCTCAAAGAAATAAGCAGTGCCTTTGTACATAATTTTCCTATTACTCTGTACTGTGTCTTGTTTTCTGTGTGTACATAAATAAATAAATAAAAACAAAATCTTTCACCGACCTACAATCAAAATGTTATTTGTTCGGAACTTGTATGTGAATGTATTTTGAAAATGTCATTAGCGCGATTCAGCAATATCTTCTGTTCTATGTTCGATACCGCTTACTGGTGGTAGGACGGTATAGGTGGCTAGCAATAAAATAGAAACCTGAGTCCGCACGGGTAGGTACCACCACCCTGCCTATTTCTGCCGTGAAGCAGTAATGCGTTTCGGTTTGAAGGGTGGGGTAGCCGTTATATGGGCTCCAGTAACCACTTAATACCAGGTGGGCTGTGAGCTCGTTCACCCATCTAAGCAATAAAAAAAATGGTTTTTGCTTAAAAATGTAACATTTTTAACCAAAGTTGAACACCACTTAACGAATAAAAGAGTGACATAAAATTATCTTTTAATAATTATCGTAACAAAATTGCATTGACAATGTTTTGAATATTTGAAATATTCTTAGAAATGGGTCACCGGTCTTGTCTAAAGCCTACAGCATGATTAAAAAGATAAAATCTCATATAAAACCCTTTGCCTAAACCAGTGGTTCTCAACCATCGTGTCACAACACATTGTGTCGTAAGCCCATGACCGAGATTTACAATACGATAATTTTAGCTAAGAAGACCGGGAAGATTTGCATCTCTGGGAACTTTTTTTATTGCTTAACGGAATGGACGAGCTTACTGGAGACCTGGTGTTAAGTGGTCACCGGAGGCCTTATACATAAATCAATAACGATAATGCCGTCATCCACCGTGAGACTTGCATAACTACGTTTAATATATTATTAATCTATATATATATATATATATATATATATAAATGAATTGCTGTTTGTTAGTCTCGCTAAAACTCGAGAACAGCTGGACCGATTTGGTTAATTTTGGTCTTGAATTATTCGTGGAAGTCCAGAGAAGGTTTAAAAGGTGAATAAATATAAAAATGCTCGGAATTATACAAAAACAAACAATTTTATTTTTCCTTTGATGTGTCCCCAGTCGGACGGATTCTTTTTGTTTGTTTTAAGTTTATTTTATACAAAAGCTTAGGTCGTTTATTTCATTTTATCGATTGAGGTACTACGAAGTCTGCCGGGTCAGCTAGTGATGTATAATTTAAGAATGGTGCCTTCACTTGAACTATCAATATTCTTGTATATAAGTAAGTAGGGGTGTTTCGGATTTGTCTAAAATAATTTGATTGCGATGCTAATGTTTATTATTAGCCTTTAATGTTGAGAGCCGCTGGTCTAGGCTATTCGTATGGTATTTTGTGTGCGGCCTTGAAACATTACAACATTGAGGTCGTTCGATTTAAAGCGATACCGTCATTTTGACCTAAAGGTCTTAGTTACCAGGTCATAAAATCCCTTTAAAAAAAAAGATACCGTCGTTCCCGCCCTGTATAATCCAATAACCATGTAGTAGTCCGTAGTGACGTAACGAGAATGAATATAAACACAAAATCAATATTCAGACGTATGATTAACGGTTTCGTGTGCGGCTGCGGCCGGCACTTCTCCCACTTGCGGTATTATGTGCGCTATGGTAAGATTCGCTTCGTTCTCCAATCCCATCTCTCTACGCAGAATATCTTCCGTGACCGTGTGAATAGATTTGAACTTCAAATTTATGCCGTGCGCTTTGAAAACGTGATTGTTCAGGTTCACTTTGTAGCTGAAGGCAACGTTGCATACCTGTATAAATATTGAAAATATAAATTGTTTATTTTTAATTTTAGTATGTAATCAAATAGGTATAGTCCCCGGCACGTAACTTGGCAAGAGTCGTAAGATGCGCAGAAGTCGTTTTTTAGGTCTCTTTGGTTGTCAAGCGGGACGCGGGGAAAGACGTAGCACCGTCCCGAGCGCACGATTGGTGAGTCAGTCGACCCTCCCCTCCCGCACCGCGTTCACGTTCCGTTCGCTCCATGATTACACATGCGCCTACTAAATTGTAGGAGCCCTTTGTTTATATTGAGTTTTTGTTACGAGTTGTTATTATTGTTTTAAATTTAGTTTTTGTTACGAGTGTTATTCTTTTAAATTTGTTTGCAATGCCAGGACCAAATACCAATGACCATATAGTCGATTCAGTCACTGAGCGTTTTATTATTTAAGCCAGTGACGACAGCGACTCTTCGTTATGTCAACGATGAGGAGCCAACTCCTTCCACCAGCTCAGGTGCTACCATAAATTTAATCCAAGGGGTAGCACTATTAGAAAATGATAATGACGACGGCGACACATATTTTTGAATATTAAGTATATTTTTTAAATAAACTTCTTAACTTTCAATTGTATTTTATTTATAACACCTAATACACTTCACGAATTTCTCTCTTTTCTTTAACTTTCTTCTAAACACAAAGGCTTAAAAACAAATTACGGCAAATAAAAAATTAAGTTGCAATGTGCACCATGCGCGACATTAACCCCACTACACCAAAACCTTGCCAACTTACGTGCCGCTTACTATAGTTGTTATTAAATTATTGAGCAGCAAATTTTTCAAGTGAAACTTCTTTAGGCCGGTTGAGAGTAAAATTTAACTCGGAACAAATTCGTTGCGGCTAGAGAGGAGAGATACAATTTAGGAAGAGCGAGAGCGAGAAAATAGACAGAGCGTCTCGCGTACCACTCGACCGTGGAGAGAGGGAAAGGACAAAGCAAACTAAGTCGTTTTTCTTATACACAGCATTCCGCTCTATATTACTTATAATTAATTTAAGTAATTAAGAGTAATTTAATTTAAGGATTAAAATTGAAGAAAACTCACAATACTACACACCGCAAAAGAAGTTTCACTTCTTTCACGTGCACCAAGTTGCTTGCGCACCATTTTTTAATAAATTAAATTTCATATTCTATGAGTGTAACCAACGATGAAAACTGACCTAAAGGTCAGATTCTCGTTGAGTAGTTATCATTAGTACACACAGTGCACACCGCCATCCACCTTCAGACATGAAGCCTTGATGTCTCGGTTACGTTGCTTTAATAACTGTCTCACCAAACCATAACGCAGGGTTTTCTGGTCTATACCAGTACAAACTTACTTAGAGAACCTCATCATTAGAGGGAACAAGGAATATCATAATATATTTAATAATATGAAAAACAAACAATCTTGTTCATCAGTATAACAGACAAACTGACCTCGCACGAGTACGGCTTATCTCCGGTGTGAGTAAGCATATGATTTTGCAGATGGTGGTTCTGTATAAAGCTTTTATTGCAGATATCACATTTGAAGGGCTTGTCCCCTGTGTGAATGCGCATGTGTCGGCGCAGACTTTGCATCTGTAACGCACAAAACGATATATATATATAAAGTGAACGCACCTGACAAGTGTACGGACGCTCCCCAGTGTGCATCCTCTCGTGATTCTGTAACTGATGTTTCGCATTGAACGACATCGTGCACGTGTTACACTTGAACGGTTTGTAACCGGAGTGAATTCGCAGATGACGATTCAGATCGCAACGCTGAAATTACACCAATCGATTTCTTACATTTTTTTTACCCGTACCCTACCGTAACTACAGGCTAATGGTTTTTAGGTAATTCAATTTTATGACAAAATAAATATTGCCTACAGTCGCAAAACTGGGTCTCGAATCACGTGACAAGTAACGCCCTCTCTAGGGCCATATACGTATTTAAGGATCAGGCGTATATTTGTTTCATTGCCTCAAAAGGCAGAAGAGCATGCGGTACGCCTGATGGAAAATAGTCATCGCCTCCGCTAAACAACATCAATGACAACAGAATGCTTATAAAATCGAATTTCGAAATTAACAAATGACCGAATATGGGAAACACAACAACAAAATATTTTACTATGTACAAACTATACAGATAAAAATTATTGAAGTTATGTTAGAAATAATTTTACATGCCTTTTACTAAAAATTCAATTTCAAAATAATTTGTTTCAACTGCCATGCTTATTNCGCTAAACAACATCAATGACAACAGAATGCTTATAAAATCGAATTTCGAAATTAACAAATGACCGAATATGGGAAACACAACAACAAAATATTTTACTATGTACAAACTATACAGATAAAAATTATTGAAGTTATGTTAGAAATAATTTTACATGCCTTTTACTAAAAATTCAATTTCAAAATAATTTGTTTCAACTGCCATGCTTATTACTAATACTATAATACTAAATATACTAAATAAATTCAAACGACGGTTTAAAAAAAGCCACCACCGAAAACTTTCAGTCATTTTGTAATACGTATTTTATATTTCTTTATAATAAACGAAATTAAGAAAAGCTTTAAATCTCACTTTACGAATAAAATGATCTGCATTCGATCAAATTAACCAAAACTATAGTTTGATTCAATAATACGAGCGGTTTATAGCAAAATTCGGAAAATACGAAGAATATATGACCCACATAGATAACGAAACAAACCAAAAACAAATGTATTATTATATGTAAATAAACAAACCAAAACAGTCGTAATACCTTGGTCTCTCTGTTAAAGGACTTTTTTTGTTTAATAAAATCTACGATGGACGAAACTTTGGTGTTACCAATAAAAAATAATGAATTTTGACCCGTTTACTTAACAACAAGAAAATGGCAACATCGAACAGTGGGCGAACACTAGAACTACAATTATAATTAGTTAAAAGAAACCTAGCACATACTATATAGTACCAAATTTGCATTATCAAGTGTATTCGAATCGTTCGCGAAAACAAGGGCAGGTTTATAGATATAATATATATATATATATATAGATTTTTATTCACATTTTAGAGCGGCAATGTATGACAAACAAAAATAAACTGTCGCTCCGTAATCGAACGACCTTGACGGTACACGAGACCGTCTGCTAACTTTCTTTGAGTTTCATGTCGGCTTTAACGACTTGTATTAGTAGGTATTGCCCGAACTTGCCGCCAACCTGATATGGGTTATGGGAGCCCATTGTACATGACGCCTCTCACTTTGGGGAATGTGATGGAAGTCTCAATTTGTACAGTATAGAAAAATGAATAAAAAAAATTAAAAAAAAACTTTTAGTATAGTAAATGAAGAATGTTAATGTGAGCAGTATTTTATTCCTATTTAGCTTTCGATAACGGCCTCATTACTATACTTGGGCCATTACAAACGTGCGAACTGAGTCATAAAACATTACGTCAAAGGAATGTGACAATGGCGCGCAACTCGATATCGATAAAGGGATTCCGCGCGGGTTTAGATAGTCAGATGACGTGGTCGTTGATGACTGGTACATGTAAATTGTAGGTTGTAGTTGTTTGTGAAAATTGTATTAATTATCATTATACAATCCTACGCGAACCATAGAAGCATTATTTGACAACTTAACTTTGTTAAATTTAAAGGGCGATATTAACGACCAAACGCGTTTGGTTATTCATAATGGGTTGATAGTGTTTAAGGAATTAAAAACGTGACCCGGAAAAAATATTTTTTAAATTTAAATAAATGTGTGTATAAAACACACAACACTATAAATGTGAGCGAGAGATCCGATATGCCTATAAGTGTGAGCGAGAGGTCTGATTAAAATGATTTGAGGCTAAGTTCGCACGTTTGTAATGGCCCAAGTATACCCATAGGACTTTAGAGTTTATGCATGATTGATGGATAAGTTTAAAATAAGCATGCGAAAAAAAAAAAAACATTAAAATACTTACAGCAATGAATCGTTTGCTGCACAAATTACACGAGAACGGCCTTTCTCCTCTGTGAATTAAATTGTGTCTGGAAAATATTAACAAACAATTTTATCTATCTGTACATATAGGAATAAGGTAGAATGTCCCAGGAACGTATTTAAAAAAAAATGTAGATTATACGTTTAAAAATATACTTGTAACATTTGAAGTAGGTATCATTAAATATGTCCTTAGAATATTATTTGAATGTAGTACAAAATAGAAATAATCCAATTTATGCTATTTATTTTTTATTGTCATTGTAGGCAGACGAGTTTATGGCCCAGCTGATGGTAAGTACCGTTGCTTATGGGTGTGGAAGTGCACATGGACGACATTGGTGGCCAAGGGCAAAGCCAAGCCACTGCCTACTGTTAAATATTATTATATTTCCTTCATATATTTTAACCTAAATATTCTATTATATTGGTATTTTTTCAAGGCAATGTATGAAATAATAATAAATGTTGTTAGACTGAAGAAAATACTATTAAAAGCCCTGAGTATGAAGTATGTTGTATTGATTTTATCAAACCTTGTAAAACTCAACGAAGCTTATATTCTATTATAATTATATAAAAGTATAAATAAAATAAAAATAGTATAAAACTTTGAACTAACCTGACTAATGATTTCTGACTATAGAAACCAGCTCCGCACACCTCGCAAATGTGATCCTTTATACCAGTATGCTGTTTAACGTGAGTCTGAAGATTTGTCTTTTGAGCAAATGTCCTAGGACATTGAGGGCATGCAAATCGCTTTTTCTCTGAAAAATAATTACCTTACATAAAATCTTTAAACGTACAAACTACATTTATCACAAGTAAACATGTAATCTTTTACTAATGAATGGGACTTTAGTGTTTTATTCTGTATAGAATATCATGAATCATTTAAGACTACAGAATATATTACAGATATATTTATTTATGTCTGAGAGTAAATAAAAAAAACATTCATAAACTTTGTGTTTGCTTAATATTTTTCATCAGACATTCTTCAATCAATCTTTCACAATCATATGACGCTCTGTTAATTTCAAGACCACACCTAGAGTCTATAGGGACTATAGTGTATCAGTAACTCATTTAACTAAAGTCAGTAGCTTAACTCTATGTATGGAGTTATATCATATAGAGGGGTGAAAGGCTGATCGTTTTTTTTATTTATTGCTTAGATGGGTGGACGAGCTCACAGCCCACCTGATGTTGAGTGGTTACCGGAGCCCACGGACATCTACAACGTAAATGCACCACGCACCTTGAGATATAAGTTCTAAGATCTCAGTATAGTTACAACGGCTGCCCCACCCTTCAAACCGAAACGCATTACTGCTTCACTGCAGAAATAGGCAGGGTGGTGGTACCTACCCGCGCGGACTCACAAGAGGTCCTACCACCAGTAAACGACATTTTTGAAACTTTACAGGAGATCCATTTCACATTAAAATTTTGGAACAAATATAACAAAAAGAAATATTTTTGAGCTATTTGCATGGAGTAAACTTAACTGAAGATCAATTAATAGCATCAAACTGATGATGCTAATGCCAAATAAAATGCACTTTTAATTACAAAGATAAATGTTGCGTATTAAGAAAAATATCACTTAAGCCCAGTAGCCTTCCACCTATCTATATGATTATATTAAATTAATAGTTACATACCTTGGTGAGTTGACATATGGTTACCCAAAGTAAATGTTAGTATACCACAAACAGGACAAACAAGTTTTTCCTTCTGTTTTGGAGTTGCAGTTTTTACCATGCGTATAGGTTTTTCTCTATGCATAGCCTTTGGTCCATCAACTGTAGATTGTGTTCTAGGCTTATATGATGAGTGCACCTTTAGTAATGTTGAATCTTTAGGGCGTTTCAAGATGATAGGTGATCCTCTTGTGCCATTCTTTAAAATGGGATCTGAAATCACACAGGTCTAAATTATAACATATTTAATGGGATTGCTTAAGCATTTAAGACTCACAGCCATATACAAAAAGCATAAATAAAACATCAGACTCTTTTAAAACCTGAAATATTTACTTGGTCACCTGAAACTCTACTGATAGCTTTATGTTACCTTACATATTAATACTTATAATATTTATTAAAACTAATCATTACTTAAAATATGTCCTAAAAAGTGTATGAGGAGTCCAGTGGATTTTAACACATTTCTATAATAGTAGAATACTTGAATAGTACATTTCTTGGGTAGTTTCAAACTACAGGTCACCCTCCTCTAACAATTAAAACAAAAAATGCAATGATAGTTTATGTTCACGTTTTAATTTAATCATGAATACTCACAACATGTAATCGAAGTTGTTTTTGTGTTGAAATTAGATAAATTCGAACCATTGTCATCTGATCGGTACCTTTTGATCACTTTGATTTTACGTACAATGGGTTTCTCCTTGAAAACCTTGATTTCAGACAGTTTTGGTTTCTTGAATTTTATTTTTTTATTTTCCACTGGTGGGACGTAATCGTCATCGTCATCATCATCTCGGACAGCAGCATCCACATAGTCGTCCTAAAATATTTAATTATTTATAAATATATATTAATTTATTTTTTTATGTTTAAATTATGTATATTTATTACAATTTTAAATTATATATATTATATTAATTTATGATTATATATAATATTAAATTTTATTATTTTTTTATTCTAAAAGTTTATTCCTTACATCAGAATCCTCTGATGGTTCCCTTTTATTCCAAGTGATCTGAGCAGCATCGCCTTCACCAATAACTTCAACCTTTGGTGCATCCATAGTAGAATCAACCTTTCTTATTACAGTATTAGCAATTACAATATCTTTTCCATCAACTGTTTCCACAGGCATTTTATTCTCACTGTCAAGACTCAATTCTAAATCCCATTTGGGTTCTGATTTAACACTTATAGTTCCAATTTCACTTTTGATGTCAGTAAATGAGTCAAAAGCTATCTTCTTTGTTAGTACATTGCCTTTGGATTTAGCTAAAAGTTTTCTAAGTTTTCTGTCAGACCTGCATAACAAAAATTTGTTTTCTGCATAAGAAGCATATATTTATATATTTGGAGAATATATTTTTTACAATAGAACTAGAAATAGACAGAACTGTGTTCTGTCCAACTAGGTAACAACTGCTGGAATTACAGATATGCCCCCCCTTTAGACTGCATCATGTGATAAGCGCGAGAAATAAGCAGAGCCATGGTACCAATCCATAATATCTCATTATTAGACTAGTAGACTAGTATTAGAGTAGTAGAGGTAATTATTGATAATAATTAAATAAAAATTAAAACAAATTATCCAATAATTAGTATAAATTTTTACATAACAGTTGTTTCTTATAACCAAATTTCCTTTGTTTAATTATTATATTCCTGATTGTGAAATAAATTAATAAATTATATATTTAATTATATAAATGGTTTCAAGTCTACCTCTCAGCAACTGTCTTGAGCAAGTACGCCTTTTCCAAAGTCGTGCAACACTTAAGGCATATCCTTTCAGGTAGTCCATCATTACAAGAGACCTAAAATCATTTTATTTATTTATTTTTTTTAGGTACAAAAAACCTCATTGTCATCAAAGTAGCAAGAAAACTGAAATAAAATTTATGGATCTCAAAACAATGACCATATTTAGGTACGATGATTTCATTGAGACTACTAAATTAATGTTAACTTAAAATTTTGCTAAATACTTTTGTCTCATAAAGTGTATATTTAGTCCAACATTTTTTAATTATTTTTTTCTTACTTAGTTGGGTGGACGAGCTCACAGCCCACCTGGTGTTAAGTGGTTACTGGAGCCCATAGACATCTAAAACGTAAATGCGCCACCCACCTTGAGATATACGTTCTAAGGCCCCCAGTATAGTTACAATAATTGACCCACCCTTCAAACCGAAATGCATTACTGCTTCATGGCAGAAATAGTCGGGGTGGTGGTACCTACCTGTGCAAACTCACAAGAGGTCCTACCACCAGTAATATTATCAATATCAGTATATTATCTACACAATAATTTCAAAAGTGTTCCATTATAAAGTCATACTTTTTATCTCAATTTAGCCAACCATAGGATTCACAAGAAAGTTTGATTTTAAATAATTATACAGCTATAATATAAGAAAGTTTATGATTTGAAGTACTAATTTTTTTTCTTATTACATTTACAATTAACAACTAATACTTAGCTTTAGCCTTTACATGCAGTTTAGTTTTTTAGTAGCTTACTTTAGTTTTTGTTTGGACATATTCACTCCATTATTTATCTAAAGCAGCAGTACTAAAGTTGCAGGAACACTTATTTCCTTTTCATCAATAATATGGCAAATATAAAATAAGACATCCAAAATTTAAGTGCCGTGTAATTTAATTATTACCTTTAAAAATATTAACCTTTTAGGTTAATAAAGTTAATAAGTTAAAAATCTAATAATTTAAACAAATTAGTTTAATTAAATAATTTAAATTTAATTAAATAAAAAGTATAAATAATTTGTGTCATTTTTACTATTCAACTTTTTTTTTTATTCCTGGTCGTTTTTGAATTTTTTTCAATAATACTATATACTATTTTATACTATAATTTTTTAATGACTGACTCAGTAATGCAATGATTAGAGCCCCTGACTGTTGTAAAGAGAGTCCTGTGTTCGATTCCCGCATTGGGCAAACATTCATGTGATGAATAGGTTTGTTTGCTCTGTGTCTGGGTGTTCATTATCTATATATATAAGTACATATGTCAGTCTCTGGTACTCATAACAGAGGGAATCCTTATTTGGGGAAGGATGACTGTGCATGATTTATTCTGTGCATTATTATTATTGTACTATATCCATTTAAAATCTCATTAATTTATAAATCTTTCTTAAAAAATATTAAAAATACACTTTAAAAAACACCATATAAAAATAGGTTGCTGCTGATGACAGTGTCTACGACACAAGCCACCAATGCTGAGGACCCAAGAGTGAGAAAGCCCCTCACAATACTTGATGATGTCTATGCAAATTCTCGACATTAGCAAAAGAAGAACAGCCAGAAACAATATGTCTAATAAACTCTCCTGGATTGTGGCATGTCCTACAATGGTCGACCATCCCATCCTTTAATATATATTTCTCTAAACAATTGTTTCATATCTACGTCCACTATATTTAGCATTTCGAACATACCAAGATACTTGTAGGTTTCAGATTCACAAAGAAATTTTAAGACCACACTATGGTTAAATTGTAAGCAATCTGAGTTTACAACTTTATCTCTCTGTACATCTATGAACGCACATTTATCAACACAAATTCCATCCCGGTGGCTTTGCTAAAATTGTCGTTAAGTANACTGTTTCATATCTACGTCCACTATATTTAGCATTTCGAACATACCAAGATACTTGTAGGTTTCAGATTCACAAAGAAATTTTAAGACCACACTATGGTTAAATTGTAAGCAATCTGAGTTTACAACTTTATCTCTCTGTACATCTATGAACGCACATTTATCAACACAAATTCCATCCCGGTGGCTTTGCTAAAATTGTCGTTAAGTAAATTCATCAAGTCTGATTGTTTGAAAGTTTATTATTATTATTAATGTAAATAAAGAAAATGAAAATACCTTAAAAATAAATTGTCGGCTTAGTTGAAAATAGTGACAAATTACTATTTCTGTTCTGTTTCCATTCATTTACCATATACACACTATGAAATTTCAGCATTTGTGAAAACATTTGTTTCGATAGAGAATAAGTAGAGATTTGAAACTGTGTACTTACTTTTACATCGGCAATTGCTGTCAGCATTTCTGCGTAGTTTCCAGACAATTTGTACCTAAATAATGGACATAAAGTCTTACTATTAGTGAGACATATTCGACAAGATTGCATATCAACTATGGGATTTGAATTTGTTTCCATTTTCAATGAACTTAGTGCTGACAATATCGACAATAAATCTGAGATAGTGACACAATTGCAGCAGTCAAAGGAAATCACTAAAAACGCGGCATCCAGAGTCCAGAACCAGAGCACTGCACCATTTTATTTTCGCCTCACTATCCATTCACAGAGTATTAAAATTTAACATAGACTACTATACTCGATAACAATCCATGAGCTCGGCTCTGTAAATTTGGCCCCCTTTTTTATTTTCGGATTTTTTTATTTTTTAATTATTTGTTCGTCGTTTGTTCGTTAATGCTCGAATGTAAAAATTGTTTGTTCGTCTTTTGTTTATTTATAATTAATTAAATAAATGATCACCGTTAAGTGGGCCTCCTTTACTAGTAATCTTTATTTTTATCGCTCAAATTAATTCATTTTGATCAATTATCGTTTCTTCGACGACTATTGGTGATTGTTCGATCATAAAAACAATTAAATTCCCAATTATTAATTATTTTATATTAATGTAATACCGAAATACTTCACGAGATGGCGCGGCGTTACAAAAAATCCCTTCCCAAAACTATAAAACCGTTGTGATTGTCTACTGAATAAATAATATTTATTCGTAGTTGATTGTTTAACATGTTATAAATATTTCAGTTTTGATTTCATCAAAATAATTTGAACTTTACTACTGAATTCCGAAAAAAATTCTAATTATGGCTGAATTAAGTTCAGCTTTTTATTTAAGCCTCTTACTGTAGTTTTTAAATTACGTTGATGCGGATTGATGTTTCAAAGGTTTCAGATTTCAATTTTAAAATCTAAAATAATTAAGAACAGCGTCATCCACCGTTCACATTTGAAACATTTTAATTCAGTTTAAATTTGTAAAAGTTGATGTTGATTATAATAATAAGTGTAATAACACTAATTAATTGAGCGTTTCATTAGCTTTTAAGCTGAGTGACTATTTATAATTTATTTTTATTCTATTGTCTATTTTTGTTAAGTAATAAATAAGCAAAAAATAATACTTAACAAAAAGATATGAAATCCGAACAAAAACAGTTTTACTGTAAAAAATTGCGCCAAGTCTACGTTTATAAAACTCATCTCAATAACATTTGCACTTTACAAAAAAAATAAGACTTCAATAACTTTCATTCTCTACAAAAAGATGT